>ML685789.1:17264223-17301748 GCA_007922175.1 Pelusios castaneus | reverse complement strand
CAGGAGGAGCCTGGCATGCCCCCTCACAGGGCAGGGCAGAGCCCTGCCCCTATGCCCTGCCAGGGTCTCTGTCTCCCTTTGCCCCATTGTACCCTGGTAAAATGGGGCAAAGGCTGAGCCCCCTGGCACTGGGCAAGAGGTGCCCCCCGTGCCACTGTGGACCTACCCTAGGTCCCCCGAACCCCTAGAAGTCGATGTAGGCATCCAGTGTGGATGCTCTAGGTCAACTTTGTAAGTTCCCCACTAAGTCGACTTTAAATTTAGGTGTAGACATGCTAAGTCGAGTTAACTAAGTCGACTTTGCTAAAGTCGACCTAAATTTACAAGTGTAAACATAGCCATATGTAGTAACCAATTGGTCCATTCTATGCATTCATATATTGAATGAGATATTATAGTGAGGTGTGTGTCTTATAACTATAAAAGAAAGATAATCTGCAGGTACCAAGTCTTCTTATGAATTTGAGTGGAAAGTGAGTAGGAATATGTAGATGAAGTGAAGTCTTAGCTGCTTAAACAGTGCATTTCCAAATTTTCAAATGTTTGGATTTGATATTGGATTTATTTTGTTTCTGGGATAAGTGTAACATTAACTTTGAATGTGCTGACTTTGGTAATTGTTTTTTTTATTTATACCTTCTGTAAAGTTTCCCTTCATCACTGTACCCTCTTTCTCATTACTGATACATATTTGCAACTGTACATCCTAACAAAGTTTTTATCTGATTGTAAGTCTTAAACCTTAAAAAAAAGTTTTCTGTAACATGTGGAAGATATTTAGTTCTAAATTTGTGAACGAATAATGTTGTGTAAACTGTAACAGGTTGGTTTGGGGTTTTTTTGTTTGTTTGTTTGTTTGTTTTGGTTTTGGGGTTTTTTGAGATGTATAACTTTGTAGAAGACTGTTTTCAACATGGCAGATTTCATATGAAACTTCCAAAACTACATATATAAATTTCTCATACATAGCTTCAGCTTTACTTCTGCTTCTCCTACATTTTCTATCAGGGGAGAAAACAACCTTAAAGGTTAAGGACTTTCTTTTTAAAAAATCGATTTTTACATGGTGCATTCAAGTAATATGACTCCTCCACCCTTTACACAAAATGGTTACTTTTTAGCATGATTACCTGCCACATAATGAGACTGCGAGAAATACAGTGAAAACCTTTCACCATTTAGTAAGGAAATAATTATTGCTGTAAAAGTCAGTGTCATATTAAATAATAGATTTTTAGATTTTAAAACTGTACAACTTTGGTTTTTTGCTACATATACTTTAACAAAGATCCGTTTTGTCTTTCTGTTTTCATTCTTTCAGATCAACTGGTTATTCTGAGGTGATAGTCATTGTTGGAGGCTGTGAACGAGTTGGGGGGTTTAATCTGCCATACACTGAATGCTATGATCCTGTGACAGGAGAATGGAAATCCCTGGCTAAGCTCCCAGAGTTTACCAAGTCTGAATATGCGGTGTGTGCTCTTCGGAATGATATTCTTGTTTCAGGTAAATAATTCCAGGAAGCTTAAAAAAATTATTTTCTGTTAATTTTTCAAGTAGTTCTTTAGGAATTGTTGATCTTTGAACTTTAAGAGGCTACCGGAATAAAAATTTCTCAAATTTCATCCCCTGTGGCCTGTGTGTTGATTACCAAGTCACCTCCTTCAGTAAGTATTGAGCATAAACCCTAAGCTTGTATTTTGGTAGCCATAAATATTTTTCTCTTATTTTTGTTTTGAATCATTAACTATTTCAGTCATGACTGAAGTTTCATCTCAGGTGAAGGAAGTTTGGGGATACAATGTTGATATGAGTGGAGCTTATAGCTAAATGACTATATGAACTGAAGTCCTGAAATATGATCCAATAAGTACTCTTCCACACCAATTAGGTATGCAGCTTGTAAATACTAGTGCTCAGATCAAAGCTTTTTCACCATAGAATACAGAATAGAGGCAAATACCTCACCCTTCTTAAATTCTGACCTGGAGGCGCTTAGCACTTGCATCACCAACTGAAGTCAGTGGCAGTTATGGATGCTCAGCGCCTCTCAAGTTCAGACTTTTAGAAACAAACAAAAAAATAGTTATTTGAATCCATTTGTCATTTGAACCAGTGGTGACAGACTTACCTGAGTACTACCTTCTGTCATGGAACTGCCTATCTCCCCCATTCCGTTTGTTTGTTTATCCAAAGTAATTATCTTCTCAAATGTAAAATATATTTCTAATTTCTGCCGACAGTCAGTGGAACTGTGATGAGTCATATGTATGAACCACATAGGGGAAAATACTCAGTGTTAGGTACATGCCTCATAACACTTAAATCTTTAAGAGTTCCTTTCCAGTGGTTCATCCATGAAGTGGTGCTCAAGGAAGTCTAAAGAGTGTGGAGAGAAAGTCATAGAAATATTTCCCAACATTTAGGGGGGAAAAAAAGTGTTAGTGCCTGAGACAGAGTTCACTTACCACTTACTCCTCCTGGCTGTCTCGGGGATTGGCTCTTTCAGCTGGCACACCTTCGCCTGATAATGCCTCTCCCTCCGCTTTTTCTGTCTGCGTACCCATCTCAGGCCAGGAACAGCAGCACCCTTTTCCTGACTCAGCCCTCCCATCATGTCATCATCCGTGTTTTCCCTCTTCTGAGGGGATTTAGGAACCTCCCAATACTATAGTCCAGTCACTTCCCCAGTGGCAAGTGGAGGGAACCAAGGCCTGTCAACTACTCTGGGTCTCAACCCTGGGACCCTGGAGATTGCAGTCTCCTGCTGCCTCTCCTTAACTTCTCTGCCAATATTGCTTCAGTTTCCTGGGCTGACCGAGCACCTTCTTTGCCCTCTTCTCAGGGCCTCCAGCTTGGGAGTCAGGAGCTCCCTCTTGTTCCCCTGACCCTGCCAACAACTTCTCTGTCCAAGGTGCTACTTTCTTGCAGACCATTTGGAACACTTCCTGTCTCCTTTGGTTCCCTGCAGCAACTTATCTCAGGTCCTGCAGCTCCTGTTTATATGAGCGCCCTGGGCTCTCTCCAATTGGCTGTTCCCTGCGCAGCCTCCTTAGGCTGCTTTTAACCCCGCAGTATCTTACCACAAAAAAACTGCATGTATTTTGTTCAGCATATTATTCTGAAGGCTCTGCAGGATGGAAAACATTTCTTTGAAAATATTAATTAATATTAGCATTTCTGAATCTACCACTGCCTACTTCTGAACAAAACATCATATTTCAGCAATGTCCTGCAAACCTTTCAGAAACATCCTGCAAAAAAATAATATGCTGCACCAGGAGCAGCCAATCAGAGAGAAACTGCATGGAGCAGCCAATCAGGGCCCAGGGGGCTCACATAAACAGGAGCTGCAAGGCTGGAGACTTAATACTGATCTAACAATTAAGAGAAAAGCATTGCTGTTTAATATTAATTATCTTTGAGAAACTTACAATAATTCTTTTAATCTAAGTTATAATTAATAAAGGATCTGCTGTCTTAAAATGGAAGAAAGTGATTATTTAGATTAAAATGAAAGGCTTACGTCTTTGATTAGACTTTTCTCCAGCAGTGACATCTTCCAAAAAGCAACTAGCTAATAGAAGGAAAGAACAAATAGACATGTACATCAGGAACAAAGGAGGCTTTGAGAATTGCAATCTGGGAAATAGAGCTCTCCAATTTTTGTACAGCATGAAGATATCATAGTGATAGGTGCTTTATCTGAAATAGAGCATGGAAGATTGTATTTTGTAAGAGGGTGGGAGAAGAATGGTGTAGGTCATTATGGTAGATAGTTTTTTGGGGGAAGGAGTAAGAGATTACTGGTTTGGGAGACTGCTTCATAAGAGATGCACTATTTATTACCGCCTCCTCTATACAGTGACCAAGAATATCTGAAAACCTCAGTCTACTGAAACTTATATAATTACAGATGAGTCTACAACAGATGCATAGGATGTGACATTTTTTAAGGTCTACTGCAAAGGAGTATGTCAGTATCCAACATCTCTTATTTAATAACTGCCTTAATCAAAGATATATTCTTTTCTCATAATTTTAAAGGCGGAAGAATTAATAGCCGTGATGTGTGGATTTATAACTCTCAGCTTAACATTTGGATCAGAGTTGCTTCCCTAAACAAAGGCAGATGGCGTCATAAAATGGCTGTCCTTCTTGGTAAAGTAAGAGAAATATTTTATTACTTATTATGGCTAGTATATTTCTCAAATGTAAGCAAAACTTAAATGTAAAACCAGATCTAAATATTTAGAATTCAAACTGCATTCCCCATCAGCTTCTGTTGCTTTTAATAACCAATAAATTATAGCCTTTGTTAAATTGATAGTGTCCATAGATATTAAACTGACATTACAATAACTTTCATTTTGTTTCTTTGCAATGGAGCATTGTTCTGGTACATTTTGTAAAATCTAAAAGAAGACAAATGTTATAGATACAAGTAAACAGCAAATTACACCTCTTCTTAAACACACAGATTGAGTATGTGTCCAAAAATAATTTAATACATAAAATAAAACTTTTTTTCTGCAAGTCCTTTACTTTTGCAGTCACTAACTCAAACCGATAGTGATCTTAGCAGCATAGCTGGATCTTTTTATTTAGTGTTCTGCATGTGTATTGAATATTTCATCCAAAATATAAATCAATAAAGAATCTCTTATTCTCATTGCATTTCCAAAGACCTATTTTTTTATTCTACACAAATACAATAAATAAGATCAGCGATCCCCACAGGTTTCATTCATGAGTGTAAGTGGACATATACACATTCATCTGTTAACTATAGTATTTAGTTCTGAGACGTAACAGAACCTGCTTCAAGTTGGGATTGACCTGAGGTGAACAAACTGAACAAATATTGACATGTCAATATGTGAATAGTAATATATTTGTGAGTCTCTTTTCCTTAAACTGTAATTTATGTGGTAGACAGCCAGGTAAGAAAATATGATCTATAATGACCAAAAACTAAATCAGAGGAAAGAATGTCATTTTACGCAGTAGAAAAGAGAGAAATATAAAGTTTAGGAGAAAGGAGTTTAATTGAATGAAGTCTCTTCTTATTTCTGAATATAGCTTGTAATAGTGAAGAGAATCATACAAATTTCTTGTAGAACCTGTTCAGATAAGAAGGAAATCCTATGTCCATATTTGTAATGTACATTCAAATGTCCATTGGCTCCTGTATCCCCACATACCAAAGTATGGCTGCTCCCTTGAGATTCTTTAGCTTGGTATTTTAAAAAACAGTATTCTTCTGCATAGACACTTTCTAGGGGGAAAAAGTATGTGTTCAGAAATACAACAGATCAAAACTGAGACCCTGAGTTTAATCCTAAACTCGCTTAATGAAAACAGTAGATAACGCTAAAGTGATGGTATTTTCTTTGGTTTTGCATAGGTGTATGTGGTTGGAGGGTATGATGGACAAAGTCGACTCAGCAGTGTTGAATGTTATGATTCATTTTCCAATCGATGGACAGAGGTGGCTCCACTTAAAGAAGCAGTGAGTTCCCCAGCAGTAACCAGCTGTGTAGGCAAATTGTTTGTAATTGGTGGAGGTCCTGATGACAATACATGCTCTGACAAGGTCAGTTAACCAGAGTTGTTTCCTTTTTAGGTATCTTAAAACATAAATTAAGTCATACAGAGCAGGGTCATCGCTGCCCCCAAAATAGGTTCGGGCCTGGGCCCCTCCGTCACGTGGGGAGGCGGGCCCCGACAGATCAGGCCTCTGCAGCTGGGCAGGGCCTGGATCCATGGCCCTGGGAGGGGCCGGATTGGGCCAACGGTGGCTGGCCATGCCTCGAATCCCCGGCTCTGGTGGGGGTGCGTTGGGCTGCCGATGGCAGCTGGGCCCTGGGTCCCTTCCAGACCCGGGGCACTGGTGCTGGGATTTGGGGCACGTGCTCTGTGTACCCAGCACCAGAGATACCACTGATACAGAGAGTTTCTTCAGCTGGATTACAAACCTGCTGACCCGGTCTGTTCCCTGAATGTAAACTATATAGCTCACTGTGGAAAAACCTAATTAATAAAATACAGGTATGCCATTAGTATAGCCTTTGTCATGGTCACATCATCTTTGGCTTTGTGCATTAAGAGCTATACAAGTTTTTGAATCAGCATATTGAAATAAATGTAATATACTATATAATTTTTGCATGTCAGCTACTGCTGTTTAGTATTTTTTGTTTATAACATTGCAGATGTACAGTAGGAACAATCTGCATGTTTTTTACAAAGCAATAGCTTGAGTCACTTTGGAGTTTTTGTGAGGCATGCCAAATAGATACTGTTACTTTTAATATCTTTGAATCAAAACATCTGTATGTACTTCATTCAGGAAATAAATTGGATTTTTGTTCAGTTGTGTTGTTAAACCTAAAAGGTGTTCACTTGTTTTCAGGTTCAGTCATATGATCCTGATAGTAATTCTTGGTTGCTCCGTTCAACTATCCCCATCGCAAAGAGATGTATAACCGCTGTGTCTCTAAACAATTTGATCTATGTTGCGGGAGGACTTACAAAGACAATTTACTGCTATGATCCAGTTGAGGATTATTGGATGCATGTACAGAATACATTCAGCAGACAGGTAATAAACACTAAAAATACTTGGATGTGTCTAAAAATGTATTTTATCTTCCTTGTATTAATGATTTGGTTTGAAATAAGTGCAGAGGTAACTCTGTTAAATTATCTCTCTCAGGTTCACTAGAGAGAACATCTAAAAGTAACACTGCAGATGAGCACCAGTGTGTTAGCAGGGGCAGTCTATTGATTGGAAAAAGTTACCACTTTCCCAATTTAATGAATCCAAAAATAGATTTATAGTAAATTCCATTGGATCCTTTTGTTCAATCAAAATATTGTTTTCTTCAAATTGATTAAAGTCTTTAGAGCAACAAAAACTGTAGGAAAGTGTTTTAAACAGAGCATTGAACTTGTCTGTGTAGAACTAAAAGAAACAGAGCATTGTCACCATAGTGTGTGTATGAGTCTCTGAACTAAATTTCAGTGTGTGCCATTCCACTTGATATATTATTTGTATGTCATCGTCCAGCAATAAATTTCACTATTTTTTTCAAATCTAATGAAATACTATAAAATGGGGGAGGGGGAATTACTGCAAAAGAGATCTGCCCGTCCCCTTCCCCCTACTTTCCATCTCTTCCTTTTAGCATTTTGCTTAAACATTTGACTCCCCCCTCCTTTTGTTTCTCTTTTAGGAAAAAATAGCTCCTAGCTTCTGTTAATTCTTGAACATAGCATCTCCTTTCTTTGTCTCTTATTTATTTTGTCCCTGGCTCTGTCTTCCTTTTCCTTTCTCTAACTACTTTTTGTTACCTATTTCTAGTCTTTTAAAATCTCTCTCTGTTCCCATTCCATATTTGCTGCATTTAGTCTTTCTACTTTTCTCTCTTCTTCCCTCCACTTCTTTCTTGTCTCAGCTGCTTAATTATACTAGCCCCAAATACTGGCTATCTCACCTGCAGCATCTGAACAGTCATACTTAGCTGCTTCAATCCCAAGTAGGCCCGAAGCCTGAAATAGCCCATGTCTTCAGCATTATCATGCTGCTGCTTTCCCCAGGGTTCACCTAGAAGAGCAGTATCCAACTTTCTCTAATAGGCAGTTCTAGAAGGAAATATAGCCCCAAGCTTTCTCTTTTTGTTATACCATCTCTCCAACCTTGAATAGGATTTGGGTTTCATAAATAGTCATGAATGTGTTTGTATTTTTGGTAAACAGGAAAACTGTGGCATGTCTGTGTGTAACGGCAAAATCTATATACTTGGTGGAAGACGAGAAAATGGAGAGGCCACAGACACCATTCTTTGTTATGACCCTGCTACGGGCATCATCACGGGAGTAGCAGCCATGCCCAGGCCAATATCATATCATGGCTGTGTGACTATTCATAGATACAATGAAAAAGGCTATAAACTGTAAAGAAAGGAAAACTTCTGAAAGAATCCAGTGCCCTGGTACAAGACAGGATTTCAAAGTTTCCTAAAATAGGAAACTGACTTTTCCCTCAGTGTCATATGAAAATAAATATCCATGTGCCTTTTAAAACAAAATGTTTTCAGTTAATTAAAATGTAAAAAAAAAAATCTTCAAATATATCTTGTAACTACGGTTCAGTCATTTCTGGTATGAGCACAGTGAACTAATATTTACATTGTTTTCCCCCTCTTTGTGATCACTAATTAAAATCTTGGATGTTGGGTAGGGAACATGCCTTCACAAGAATTTGTGCCTGTATCTTAAGGACTGACGTCTGTATTATTTTTCAGTTATTTCAGAGTCTGTTAATTGAAAACATTTGACCACGTTAACCTACAAAAAATATGTTGGTTTAAAAGAGTACTTATCATTCTGATTCACAGGTCACAGATGCAGTGGTGTTGTAGCCATGTTAGTCTCTGGATATTAGAGACAGGGTGGGTGAGGTAATATCTTTTATTGAACCAACTTCTGTTGGTGAGAGAGAAAAGATTTTGAGTTTACACAGACCTGAAGAAGAGCTTCACTCACTTTATTTCACAGGTAGGATGTTCTTTTTCCAGTAGATTGCTTGGCTTATCAAATAGACTTTATTTCAAGATCACCCACTACTAAGTCTTTGACAAATATAGAGGAATACAGCGACGTCATAGAATCATAGAATAATAGGGATGGAAGGGACCTTATGAGGTCATCTAGTCCAACCCCCTGCTAAAAAGCAGGTCCACTCCCACTAAATCACCCCAGCCAGGATTTTGTCTAACCGGGCCTTAAAAATCTCCAAAGATGGAGATTCTACCACCACCTCCCTAAGTAGCCCATTCCACTGCTTCACCACCTTCCTAGTGAGAAAGTTTTTCCTAATATCCAACCTCGACCTCCCCAGCTGTAATTTGAAACCATTGCTCCTTGTTCTGTCCTCTGTTACCCTTGAGAACAGACTAGCTCCCACCTCTTTGGAGCACCCCTTCATGTAGTTGAATGTTGCTATCAAATCTCCCCTCAGTCTTCTCTTCTGTAGATTAAATAAGCCAAGTTCCTTCAGTCTCTCCTCATAAGTCATGTGCCCCAGCCCCCTAATCATTTTTGTTGCCCTCCGCTGGACTCTTTCTAATTTGTCCACATCCCTTCTGTAGTGGGGAGCCCAAAACTGGACACAGTATTCCAGATGTGGCCTGACCAGTGTCAAATAGAGGGGAATGATCACATCCCTCGATCTAACTGGCAATACTCCTACTGATGCAGCCTAATATACCATTAGCCTTTTTGGCAACAAGAGCACACTGTTGGCTCATGCTTGTTCACTGAGCTACTGCAAAAAGTTGCAGTAAGTTTCATAGCAATGGGCTTTCTAACATTTCATTATGGACCAGTGTTGCTAATACTTTCTTACAAGTCCTACCAATACTGGAATACCTGCTTCTGGAAAAATAATGACCCTTGCAGCATAGGCACACTTCTGTGGAGCAGTTTTGTATCCCAGTTTTGACCTTCTTGAATTGTAGAGTTGAAGTCCTCTAGTTCCTGGTATCTTTCTTTGCTAACTGTAAGGTACCTTTTATCTACCCCATAAATAGAGATCACTTGTTTAGGGGGTTTCCTAATTCTGTGAATTCCGTAGTGTAAATTGTCTTTTGATGGAAAGAGCTAGGCACTGGAGGCCTAACTCTGCTGTTTAGAAATAGATCTCTGAAGTACCTCATCATGCAAAGTTCCAGGGTACCTGCCAACTCTGTTTCTACAGATGTCTTCAGACAATCACTCATTTCTGAGCTAGTAAGCTACTGAAACCATACAGGGGATATATATTTACCTGACCATTACCCCACATTGCCAAAATGCTACCCAGGGACCTGTTCTTTTAGCCATTTGACTTTGTAAGGTAGCATATTTTGACTGATTTGACTTTGAAATTTTAGGAACTTTCAAAATATCCTCCCAAATGGTGGCCCATTGCTTTTCAGTGAAACTGAAGATCTTGCTGAAGATCTTCCTCCCATTCCTGCTTAGATCTCTGTAAAAGAATATCTTGCTCCCAGTATATGTTTGTATAGTTGGGATACATGTTGAAGGGACTCTCAAAGCACCAATTTCCCACTGACAATTATAAAAAGTGACACCATATCCACCATCCCCGTGAAGTCTGTCCTTACCTTGGACTCCCTCTAAGAGGAATTCTGAGGATCGCTACCGGCAGTCAGTACTGGGCAGATGAATGCAAAGGGACTTTTTGAGACCCACCATGGTCTCTAGCAGACCCAGCCCAGGAGATTTATGTGCTCTAAATCCCTTCTTTAGTCTGTGGGGGCTAGGAAC
Organism: Pelusios castaneus; assembly: GCA_007922175.1. Lineage (NCBI taxonomy): Eukaryota > Metazoa > Chordata > Testudines > Pelomedusidae > Pelusios > Pelusios castaneus. The sequence goes on along the minus strand of ML685789.1, from coordinate 17,291,413 downwards.
AAACCCCATGTCTGGAACATAGTCTGATTCCCTTGGAGTGTCTTCTCCATCTCCTTCCTACAAGCTTTTCCTTGACATGGGTTTTCTGGCTCTTGGTGTGGATGTGACTCCTTTAGAGAGTCATCATTTTCAGTACTGAGTAGTGGTGGCATTATAAAGGAGCACTGAGCATTAATTGCACGTTGTTCCAATTTATTTGTAACCTCATAAATGTACACAGATTTCAATTTCTGGCGAAATACCAAACACTGGTAGTGTATATTAGGTATATCGATGACATCAATATATATGCATATTACTGAGGTAACTAATGAATCAGTCCCTGAGTGTATACACCCAAGTGGTCCTAAATGGAAAGAAATTGAGTAGTGGAAGAAAAGCGAATAAGATAAATTAATCCTTTCTGGATTTCTTGGGTCCCTGTTCACCAAGCCTGATTTTGAATATATAATTCCAGCCCCTGGGAATTAGGTGACAGTAATGGTAGTTGTGTAGTAACTGTTTTGTATTGACATGGTAAATAACTTGTGCTATCATTGTAAGTGAAAATGTTGTTATGTTAGGAGCACCTGATTAGAAATAAGGTATTAAGATAGATTTTGATTTCCTCCAACTTCCTTCCTTTTTGTATTAAGCTATTTAATGTTGATTTTACAGTAAGTTGCTCTGAAATGTTTCTTGTTTTGTAACTATATAATCATGTTATTTGAATGATTACTTCTGATTTGTGTTCATAAAACTCTGTGCCTGTAAATACAAACACATTGCTTTCTATGGGCGTGAAAATTCTGTTAATAGTCTAGAATGTTGTCTATGTTAACGGTTTATATCTATCTTCTCCTGTTACATATTAATGTTGAAGTAGCTGTTTACTGTACTGGTAAATGCAGACATTTCGATGTAGAAGAATTTTTTGCATGCAGCTCTTTACATCCTGTACCAGTAATGTAACAGTTAATTTGTTGAGTATAGCTAAAATGTCAGAAGTTATTTATGCAGCAATTTCTTTTTAAGTGAACAGTCAATATTTTATCATTTTTGACTCAGTACATATAGTTGCAGTTATCATCCATTTTGTCAAATTAGTAGTTTTAGAATGTTGACGAAAACTGCTCATTATTGGAAATCTGACATTTTTAGAGGTATCTATAATTTATGGAGCCAAATTCCTGGGTCACTTGTTCTCCAAGACGTTTCATTTGGGAACAGAAGGATGCAAAGATTAAGACTTTAACCATGATGTAAACCCACTTGATGGATCTTGTTTGTGCTAACAGACAAAAAACAAAATCTACTTGCATTACTTGAAAGAAAATACCATAGTGCCTTTCAGAGTAATCACAAGATGTCCATGATGAAAAGTCACAACTTGTGTTTGCTCCCAGGGAATAAGATCCTGTGAAGGATATAACTTAAAAATAGCAATGCTTGGGAAGCAGGGCAAAGTCTTTTCCACTCATTTAAGAACTCACTGTTACAAGTTATCTAATATTTAGCTAACAAAGTAATTTCCTTTAATTAAATAGCTTTAAAAGAAACTAGATTTAATGTTTTCCTTATGAGGTTTAGCTGTTCATGAGCTCTGTCTCTCCACTCTTCAGAATCTGGGTATTGACTGAAAAGAACATCAGTACTTAATTGCAAATTGATTGTCAACAAAGTACCATCTAAATAATTGGAGTAGTGCACCCTAGAGAGGTCTACAATCTTTTGTTTTTAAACACACCATGCATGATATCAGTTTTACAGTCATCAGCACATTACATTTCCTAGAGTTTAGTAAAACAAACAAGGAGTCCTGTGGCACTTTTAAAGATTAACAAATTTATTGAGCTTTCATGGGAGAAAATTCCACTTTGTCAGAGGCTTGAAGAATTTAGTAGTTACTCATTTTCTGTCTGACTCTTGCACACCTCGCAGGCCTTAAGAAGGGCTGAACTTGTAGGAATTCTTTCATTTGTACCAGTGTATGAAAGCTGTAGGTCCAAGGATTAAGCACTGTGTTTTCCCTCCTAATAGTGGGAGTTCTCAGTGTTGTATTACTGATTACTGACTCATGCACCATTACAACAGCGACAAGTCTTGCTTTGATATTTTCACTGCATAGTGCGTAGATCGTTGACTCAGGAGATGTTGATATGGGCGCCTCTTATGTTAATTCACCAAGGTTATTGGGTTAGTCTGATTTTCCTGTTTACACTGATAAGGAGTAGGGACACGAGACAAGAAATAATTAGTTTCTTACTGTTTAAGACTTTTCTCCTCCACAACGTATCGATGGTGTACTGGACCTTCATTGTTCTCAATCACAAATGGGAGGTGATGGAGTTATAAACTCACTCTCATTCCAATTCAGAAGAAAATGAACAGAAAGAACCTGAATAGCTGGTTTGGGGAGATAATAGATGAAATCCCAGTGCGTTCATTTGATGGCCGAGGTTGCTCTAACCATGGCCATCTAGATACTCTTACAGTTCATGATCTCACATGTTGAGATTCATTTGATAAAATGGTATCATGTTTGGCAACTCATTGTCTTCAGCTGCAGAGAAAGAGGTGCATGTGTTGATAAGTCAAGTCCTTCTACTGAAGCAGCTCAGGAAAGATAGTGGTTCAGTTTTCTTACTTGCCCAATTTGGAAAAGGTTTTTTCTACTGTTGAAGATGGCAATAGCCAATTCAAGAGAATTATGAAACTTGCTAACCTTTGTCACTCAGAACCAAGGCAGATGTTTTCATGTGAACTGACTCTTTTGCCTATGAGAAAGTACACATTAAATTGATTGGTGTGCCCAATTAAAAAAATCTGAGTCCTAAGTACTGAAATAGACTCTATTAGGCCAGGAGTAATTTCAAGTAGAAGTTTGCTATCAGGCATGGAGTCGAATATTGATATTCACATGTCTAGCATATAAATTTATTTTAATGTTTGTTTTTAGTCTAGGCTTCAGGTAGCCTCAGTAAAAGTCCACTGCATTTTTAGCTTTTTTTGAATGGGTAGATTCAATCAGTACTATTGCAAATATAGTAGCTAACCTCCCATCTGATCCTCCAGGTCAGATTTGTCAGTCACAAGAGTTCTTAAGGCATTGACAACACATAACATCAGCTTTGAAAACCTGATGCTATGTAAAAGAGTCCAGGTACCTGAGGAGCGTGTATCCGTAGATAACATTGCCTGAGTTTTATTTACAGGAAATTTTCATTATCATAGTGCTTCATTAAATATTTTTAATGATTGTGCATGTGTGCATATTATATGTATGCGATTAGATTTTCTTATCATCTTAAGATAGTGCTTTTGATGAACTGCTACAAAAATTATAAATATTTAAAGCCACTATGTACTGCATGTAGCTGTACTTACATTATGGTGGCAAGTATGTAAGTGCACCTTCCTTTGTACCTTTGGTTCCAAAGAAAAGAATGTTTAATGTGCAAAAACACTTGTGCCTTGAACTCACTAATATTTCATCTGCTCTCAGTAAAAGCTTGCATTGTTCCTTCTGGATGAACATCTTTTGTGAATGTCAGTTTTATTGCCCAGAACAGTCATGTCCTTGTTGATGAAAGCAGTCTCTGCATTCATTAACTTAAAGCGCAATTAAATCAATTTATGCAAAATATGTAGACTTTATTTTTTTAAAAACCAACGGGGAATTTAATGGGGAGGGGTAGTAATCATGTCCATTTTCCGTTCTCTGTTTTCCGTTCCCAGAAATCCCCCCATGACAAAGGAGAGTAATGTAGCTATTTTAGCCAGCTGTCCTTAATGTGTACAGTGCATCTCTTGCTGTTGTTAGTAACATAGTTCAGGACATTGGCTTCTCTGTCAGAAATACCTTGTTTACGACAATAGCTTTTTATCCTCTGAAATATGTAATATGAAGCAACTATATGCAGTGGCAATAAATGAGACCAAGAGACTTGAATATAATGTATTGGTATCCATTGCATTTGTGTGAGCACCTGACATGGACCTCTGTTCCCATTTCAGTTCACACCAATATAAAAACTTTGGGTCACATTAATAGGAATTACCTCTCCAATGAAAAAGAATACAACCACTAAATAACATATGTACTTTCCTCTCCAGGGGTTATGTTTTGTTTTTTCCTTTTTGGAAGCAGTTTGTTGGTGGTGGTTTGAGTTTTTTGGCCAGTTTCCTTCTGTACAGAACATTAAAACATTTTGTCCTACCAAGAGCTAACATTATTTTCAGGAACAAATTGATACTGGGCAAATCAGATCTGAAAAGTGCAGATCACTTAACATGTACCAGAATCAGCTGAATGTTACCTTGCACAAAGCCAGTTTTAGAGACCTTCAGTGTATGTTGGCAGTGGAAGAAGATGCCTTTTTTGTAATGTAGCACAGAATATCAGTAACCTTTTATTTACTTGTTATATTTAAATATATTTCTTGCATAATTATTTAAAAAAAAATTCAGTTCAGTGTATCTAATAAACACCTGTCTTTTGAATACTGCTTTGTGCATTGTGTTTAACCGATGGAAGAATCCACACGTGAAACTTGGCTGGGGAGGAAGGAGACTATGCAGATCCCCTTTGCAGTTTTTCCCAGATTGTGTAGTCTGTTGGTGAGTTCCCCTCACCTCTCTTCCCCTCTATGGATGTGTCTACACTTGTAAATTAAGTTGACTTAAGCCTGCTTAAGGTGACTTAATTTACTCTGCGTCTACACTACAATTTCCTTAAGTCAACTTAAGGAAATGTTAAGTTGACTTTATAAAACCTACTATAAAGTCGACTTTACTGGCTAAGTCGACTTAGCCAGTGTAGATGCAGATTAGCCCTAAATCGACTTTAAGTCGACTTAAAGGGCCCCCAGGGCTCCCCCACTGACCTCCCTGCCAGGAGCTGACCAGCCCTGCCCACTCCGCTCCTATACCCTGCCCCTGTCCCTCTCAGCCCCCATTGTACCCTGGTACAATGGGGCAGATGCTGAGCGCCCTGGCACTTTGGAAGGGGTGCCCGCTCTGCCACCACAGACCAGTTCCAGGTCCAGCTAGCCCCTAGAAGTTGACTTAGGCATTCAGCGTGGACGCTCTAAGTCGATTTGGCAAGGTCCACTTTAAGTCGACCTAATTTTATAGTGTGGACATGTTAAGTCGACTTTACATTGACTTAGCAAAGTTGACTTATTTGGCCAAGTGTAGGCATAGCCTATCTTCCTGGCAGAAGGCTTTCCCTATAGTACTCACTCACACACCAGTAAGAGAAAAGAAGCTCAGAAAAAATGCAGACTCAGACCCCATCACCTCAAAGTACAGGATGCAAATGCAGCTGCCTTCCTGCATCTGCCTGGGTAAAATGAGCACTGTGGTCTAGCCCCTCCCTTAATGCTTTATTTACTTCAAACTTCTTTTAGTTTTGGTTCAGGTTAAGATGTCTCTAGTTTGGGCATCCACTAATGGGACACGCTGCCTTAACTGTCCATTCCAGGATCAAAGAGTAAGGGGGTTATATTGCAAAAGTTGAACTAGAGTAGAAAAACTATGAAAAATAAAAACATGAAAGATGTTTGTCTGGACACAATTTTTACACATTACTGGACTCTTGTTGATTCAAGCAGCCATCATTACCTTCCTGTCCTTTATTTAATATATTTCGAGAAGGGGGTATACAGGGCTTGTACTTCCAAAGTTATTCCGTCACTGTCTGTGACCTAACATTCAGTATACCAAGATACTAACTGCAATTATTGACTGTATTAGCATAGATATAAGACACCATTTATTATTGCAATGGGAGTATGTTAAATGTTGGTGCTATTCTCACCCAGCAACAGATGAAGTGGCTGACCCAAATTTGTATTAAAAAAAAATTGTTTCCCCACTTGTTTCTGTGGACCTGAATCATGCCCTGTAGAGATGTATGAAAGAACTATATGCTTGACTGTAAAGCAGTGAAAATATATTTGAAGGCAGCTGGGACTTATTCCTAGGTTACCTTAAATCTTGAAAACAGTCAGCTCACAATATTAATCATTTCAACAGCTCCCCATATTTCCCCCTCTCCTTTTTCTTCTAAGCAGAGAATAGAAAATAAAACCAAACTAAAACACATGCATAACATCATTGATGAAAGGGGTATAAACTAGAGAACTTGACCTGAAACATTTGTTCATATCAGTTGCCTCACTGAATTTGATTTACTTCATTGTGAATATGCTTTGTAATTATGAATCTTTTTATGTATTTTTTTTTCTATTTTCCAAACACTGATAAAACAAACTCCAAACCAAATTCCAAAACAAAAATGGAAATTTAAATTCATTTAATTTGATATATTGTGATGCTGGTAAACCACATGCTGGATCTTGCCAAGACTGTAGGTGTTAGCTGAGTACTGACAGATTTCACAGCTGAAAACCAGACCAGCTTTCCTGTATTAATATTGTTCATGAAAGATGTTAAACTTGTGAAGATGTGTTTAGAATAGACTTTATAAATGCTTGTAAGTTGCTGCATTCATTAATCTTGCTTGCAATGTCTTTAGTCCATGCTACAAAACATGGGCCTCTGTTCCCATTTCAGTTCACACCAATATAAAAACTTTGGGTCACATTAATAGGAATTACCTCTCCAATGAAAAAGAATACAACCACTAAATAACATATGTACTTTCCTCTCCAGGGGTTATGTTTTGTTTTTTCCTTTTTGGAAGCAGTTTGTTGGTTTTTAACTGTAAAAATGCCTCCTCTGAACTTGTGAACCTAGGCGGGAAGACAAACAAGGAGCCCTGAGGCATTTTTGAAGACTAAGACATTTATTAAGGCATAAGCTTTTGAGGGCTAGAACCCAGTTCCTCAGATGCATGAAGTGAAAACTGCAATGTTAGGTATATATATACACACACACACATGCAAAGACAGGCGATCTACAGGAGGGTTTGGGTCATCTGAACTATGTCTCAGAGGGTGTGAACTTTTCAATGTAGTTAGATTGACCTAACTTTCACAGGTAGACTGCCCATCTGTTTATGTTTGGTTTGTTTCAGAATTGCCAGCTCTAAACATTTCTTTAAAAAAAAAAAGCCACCAGGAGTCAGGCCTCAGAAAACAATGGATTACTTTGACTTGCCCTCTTCTAAAAGCATCACTGCATAGCGCACCCCCACCACAGCCCAACACTACAAAGCAGGAGCAGACTTACTTGGGACAAGCCAAAATCACGTCTGGCAAGTGGGCAGCCCTGCTACAAGGCAGAGGTCCCTTTCCCGAGCGGAATGCTAGCTCCCGCTCCGCTTTCAGACACCCCCGCGCCAGGCCTGTGTTGCTATCACCTCCCGGAGACTGGCGCAGTCACCCGACAAGGCGCTTCCCCGGTGGCCGCTGCGCCGCGCCCGTGTCTGCAGCCCGTCAGAGCGAGGGGGCAGCGCTTAGCCAGGCTGGGCCGATCCGCTCCCGACACACCGCCCGGGGGTGACCCACACGGGACTTCCCTGGGGCTCGGGAGGCCCGGCCTGCAGCCCCCTCGCAACGGGACCCGCCTGGTCCACATCTACCGCGGCCGCCGGCGCCTCTCTGGGGGCTGCCTCCGGCTCCTCCCTGCCCCGGGCCGTGGGTTCCCCTGGGCGGCGCCCAGCAGTGACCCCGCGGGGAGACGAGACGCCTGGCTGCGGCCCCCGCGAGGCGCTGGCAGGGAAGAGCTGTGGCCGGGCTCGGACCCCTGGGCGGCCATCGGCTCCACACGCCCGGCCCGGCGGCTGCACGAATCCCTGCACCAGCAGCACAGCGACCCGCGGCCGCCGTCCGCCGTCCGCCCCTCCCCTTCGCCGCTGTCCGCCTGCGCGGGTCCCGCCCCCGAGGTGACGGGCAGACACGGCCGAGCAGGGCGCTGCGCTGGGCCGATGGCGGCTGCACGGGGTGGCTGGGGGCCGCGCTGAGCGCTCGGGGCCGAGCGGCAGAGCCCGGTAGGCGGCGGGAGGGGTCGGGGCGGGGGCAGCGGCTGCCGTAGGGGGGCAGCAGGTGGCGCCGCCCGGCGACCCCCACCCGGCGCGCGGGGCAGGGGCAATAACTTGGGGCCGCTGCCCGACACCAGGGGGCGCCCCAGGCCCGCCCTAGCCCTGGGCCTTGCATGGGCCGCGGTGCAGCGTTGGGCGCCCCCGGCTGCGGGGGGGGGGGGCGGGACACGTGGGGGGCAGGGAGGTAACTTGGGGCTGTGCAAGCGCCGTCCCGGCACCACATGGCCCCGCCCGGCCGCCGGAGGCAGCGGGGCTAGACACAAAGGTGGCCCGTTTGCCTCAGGAAGGAGATGTGCGTGGGCCCGGGGCAGGCTCCTGCCCTGTCTGCCAGCAGCCTGCCTCCCCCCCCCACATCCAGGGGCTCTGGGCGGGCACCCAGGTGGGCTATTGCAGGTCCTTGGCCTAACGAGCACCTGAGCATCTTTTTCCCTTTCACATTCAGGTCTGGAACAAGAGAGACACCAGGGCTGGTGGCAGCACAGATCCCACACAAAAGCCGGGTCACTGAAAGAAAGTCACTTTTATTCTAACTAATTCATCCGGCTTTTGTTAACCTCCGGTGAACTTCAGCCACAGAGTTGGGGTGTTGGAGAGTCAGCACTCCAGCCCACAGAAAGGGCAGAGAGCTTAACATCCACATCTGAGACCTCCCACGCATTCCCTAGCAAAGGCAAGGGAAACCAGGCTTTTGCCTTCCTGCTATTTCTGAGGTACAAAAATAAAAGCACGTGCAAAATATTTATTCCAGCATATGGCATAAATATGCAACTGAGTTCAGCCCTGTTTCTCATCTGTAACTGATTATGAAAGGGCACTGCTTTTACACCTAATTACAATCAACATAACATACATGTCATTTCATTTTTTTTTACTGTAAATTGTTGAAAAGAGAAATGTAGAATTGTAGATTAAAGCAAATCCTTATGTGATTTTAGATCACTTTAAGTGCTTATTTACATGCAAGACTTTTCTAGTTATACTGGCATAACTCGCCCTGTGAACACTCTTATTGTGGAATAAGAATGGCTCTTTTTGGCTTACTTTAAACCTTGTCCAAAGCAACATAAGTGAAACTGGAAAAAGGCACTTTCATTCTGGAATGAAAGTATCAAATGGGAGTGTTATACTGGTATACCTACAGTGGTTTAAATTCACACTGTTCAACATACCTCTAATATGAAGATTCTGTCGCAGGTATTTTTAGTAAAAGTCAGGGACAGGCAGTAAACAAAACATTCACAAACCGTGACCAATCCCTGATTTTTCCTAAAAATACCCTTGGGGAGGGGGAAAACAGACCTGCTGGAGCTTGCAGCTGCTTCTGAACTGACCACTGCTCCAGCCTGAGGGGGGGCTGCCTCAATGGTAGCCTGCTCCACTGGTCAATTGTTCAGAAGGGGCCTCTGGCTGGAAGCTGCTCTAAACATGCCCCGAAAGTCACAGAATCTGTGACGGAATCTTATTCTTGTTCATTCCTAAATAAATTCCCCATGTGAACTAGTCCTAACTTTTTCTGGTAGTAGTGCTCTTTTTTTTTCTTCTGTGTTGCTTATTTGAACCTCAGCAGATTCACAGTTACGTTTGCCCAGTTTGTTGATACCAAAGAATGAACCAACCTGTGAACAAATTCTTTATCACCTAATTATTATATAGTAAAGAAGATGACAGCTGACATGCTGATGAGAATTCTAGTTTTACTTGCAGTGGGTATTAATAAATTCATCCAGGCAAGCTTGGATGTTCTCTAGACATTGAAGGAGGGCAGATACACAAGTGATAAGGAACTGGATGATTCAGAGGACTAGAAACAGGATTTGGAGCATTCAATTCAATTAGTAGCAAACATCTTTCTCTAGCTGTGAGAGAAAAGTTAATGGTTTCAGACTCTTTCTGACTGGGCAAATGTCTTTATTGCAAATCTGTGACAATGGGCCTCTTTGTTAGCAGTCTTGGCAAAAGGGGTCGAGAGAAAAAAGCATGGAAAGTAAGCTCCACTCTCATAAAGACATCCTCTGCAGTTGAGGGATGAGATATCTTGCACTGCTGTAGCTGTTCTGTTGCAAGATAAATAAGCAGCTTTCTGGCCTGCCATTCCTGTATAACATTTGCTTTAGTAAGGTATCGCTGCCTCTGTTTTAGAGAGAAACATCTGCAAGTGGGACTGTACTCTTGGCTAGTATATTCGTGCATCACAAAATTGGAAAGGGAATGAAGCAGAGTTTTTAAACAACCAAGCAGTTTGATAAATCACAACTAGGAGCAATAAGGGAAACAGCCATTCAAAACATAGCCTTTCCTCTCTTACAAGTTGGAGGGCAGACTTCCCCTATTAAGTCATCTGAAGTCAGTTTGATTGTCAATATGGGTAATAACATGGATTCTTTTTTCTCTATGCAGCAGTTAAACTACCATGTCAGGAATCAAGAGAGTGATTGAGGAGAAGGATCCGGACTATGAAGAGATTTCAGTCACACATCCAAATAAACGTCACAAAGCAGCTGAACAGTCAGGTAGGAACTGTCACGGAATCAAAAACTCTCCATATACTGTGCCTTATGAAAAATTGCAGGCATTGAGCTCTATTAGATCAGAATTAGCATTACATTGGAGTTTCAGTGACGATGACAGTGACCACCACAGTTTTCATTACATTTTCCAAGTTTGGAACTTTGCCATACAGAGCATGTTGGTGAATAATGCAGTGCAACACTGTTGTTCTTTCAGTGTTATGCAAATCAAGTTCTTTATTCACCAACCCAATCAGTCCTGTCATCACTCTATCTGTTACTCTTGCAAGTTGATTACAAGACAGACTGAGTTCCCTAATAGTGTTGGCAAATCTCTGAAACAAGTAGTTTTCCTATTAAGTGTAAGAAGGGCTGCAATCTCCTCAGTGATTTGAAACGCTTCCTCTGTTCCACAAATGAAAATGAGCAGCTGAACACTGTCTGTAATGTCACTGCTTTCATCAAAGCCACTGGATTTTAGATTTTTTCAGAGAGCTGTTCTCTTAAATCTGCATCAATATCTTCTATCTTCAAGCAGTGATCTGGTGAGACAGGCTTACCACTTCAATAAGGTTCCTTTTGTCAGGATGCATTTCCTCCATAGCCACATTTATACACTTTTTATGAACTCCGTCAGATGTACACTTAATACCTAGTAAATACACAACATAATAGCTTGCCTTTGCTGCTGCTGCAGTTTCTTCTTGTTGTATTCTTAGCATTTGCAGTAAACTTCTAGTCTCCTTTTTCAGACATGATCTTTGCATTAGCATTACATTGGAGTTTCAGTGATGATGACAGTGATCACCACAGTGCACCCTTCTATTCATCATACTTTTCCCTGTCTTTCGTGCCTTTTCATGTTATATTTCTTTCACACTTCAACTGTTTGTTTACAAATGGATTTTGTTTATTATGATTTATCTTGATGGGGCACAAAAACATGAAATTCAACATCCATTTTCTGGTTTTTTGTTGGAGGCATTTTTACACATCATTTGCTTTTATCCACCAATCAAAAGTATTGCATATGGGACAGACTATAGCTAATCTGTGCATGTCCGAAAGTGTCTTTCTGAATGTTTATAGCAACAATCTCTAAGGAAGTACATGTTTAATTGGTCTGGTTAGCCTATAACTGAGCTATGAACACAGAGAGTTATTACTTAGTGCAGGGGCCAGCAACCCCTGGCACACATGCCATGAGTGGCATGCGAGCCCATGAGGAGCTGCACATGGCACTGTGCAGCACCACCAGAATTGCTGGGTGGCTTCTTTCCATGGTGGCTGGGTGGGGAGTGGGTCCCCAGGCACACTGCTGAAAGCCACTCTGTGCAGCTTCTGTCCGCGGCATGCCTTGGGACCCCTGCCACAAAAAGAAGCCACCTGGAGTGGCTTGCTGCCGAATTTTCAGGCGGTGTCTGGTTGTTTGGTTTTTTTTCAGCAGAGGGGTCCACCAGCTCAGGCTGAGGGTTGGGAAAGGGGACGGCATGGAGGTTGGCGAAGGTTGCCGACTCCTGACTTAGTGGCTTGTGCTTTATATGAAACATGCCAATACTTTAAAAATTAAACCTATTCTTTATTGCGTTTTCTGAAACTTCCTTGTGTAAGTAAAACAATAGCGACGTGACAATAAAACACTAATGAATCAGTTGCTATTATATTGTGTTGAAGCAGACTGCGGGCCTTATGGAATGCTTTGGTGGGCTATTGGTTAGGCACCTCTGCTCTATGTCAGAATAAGATACAGTCTTCTCTTTCACATCTGTAGACTTCCATTTTGGTGGGTAGAGGGTGGGGAGTTCTGCCACCTCATCTTCTCTCTATTGTATTTGCATATTGGTACATACATTTGTTGTATTGTAATGCCTATGTTGCAGTGTGTGTTGCATTTTTTTCTCTTTTAATGTTTACTACTTTTCAGACATAGGAGTGAACTATATCTAGTGACAGGTCTCCCATCTCAGTGCTTACAAAAAAAAAATCCTTGTAAAAGACAGCTTTAAAAAGATATATCTACTTTTTTTTTTTTTTTAAAGACAAACTATGTTCTGGTGCAGACCAGAAATAAAAAAAAATTGGCACTAAGTGCCAATCCAATCCCTTCTACTGTGTTGTGCTCTATTAGTTACCATAACCTTTATTTTCCTTATTTAACTTTTTTTTCACATAGACCCATTAGGGTTGAAGTATAATAAATCCTTGCTTCCAAAAACTTCCCTTTTATTTTAATGTGCTTTTTTGAACAGCTCGAGATGCTGCTGTGCAGAAGATTGAGACAATTATTAAAGAGCAGTTTGCTGTTGAAATGAAGAATAAGGAACATGAGATTGAAGTCATAGATCAGGTATAAAGGTCTCTCCCTTAAAAGGAGATAAGTTAGAGGCTCAGGAAGTATTGAAAAGTGCTGTCGTTGCTGTAGTTTATAACAGTTTCTCTTCTTTATATAGCGCCTGATTGAGGCAAGGAGGATGATGGATAAGCTTCGTGCCTGCATTGTGGCTAACTATTATGCTTCTGCTGGTCTTCTTAAGGTTGGAGAGGTAAAAGTTTATTTTTGGAACAAAATAAGACTTGAGAATATTTGCACGGTTAGGCTGCAAAGTTTATTCACTCTGCAGCCTTCCTGTTTGGCTTTTGCAATACAATCATAAACGCTTGGAAGCTGCACCGCAAAACAAAATTGGGAACTGAGCCACACACAACTTGTGCAACCATTGAACAGGGTGCAGGGGCATTCATTACAGGCAAATTTTAACTACAGTGTTGAACTCTTTTATCCTAAGAAATGCTCTTGTTACCCCTCTCTGAAACACCATTGCCCTCCACGTTTTATTTTCTGAAACTTAGTGTCTCCTCTACAGGGCTCTTTGCCATTGTATCAGTACACCTGAGTTCACAACTATTAACACTCTCCGGAGTAAGACAGTATTATCTAATTTTACAGAGGAGGACTTGAGGCAGTAGGAGTCAGTGATTTATCCAAGGTCACACAGGGAGTCTGACAGACTTGGAAACGGAAACTCGGATCTCCTGAATCCCAGTCAGTGCCTTAGCCTCAAAACCTTCCTTCCTTTAACACATGCAACCCCCTATATTTATGACTTCTCAGAATATACCTGCAGTGAACCAGGGAGTACCAAGGAGATGTCACAGATGGGAGAAAATGAAGTTAGAAACAGCTAGTTAAAACTTACTTCCATGCTGTGTGCATGCCCCTATGCGCTAGTGGGACTGTTCCGGGCATGTGCTTGGGCTTAACTCGAGTTTGTTTTGACTTACAGTTCACCGCTAAATTGCTAACGTTTGGGTTGTAGGTAATGTTTTTTCCGAGCTCCAGTAAAGGTTAGAGCTGATGTGTCAGTCTTCAGGAATGTAGAAGGAAACCATACGTTACCTGCCTACTGAGTACCCAGATGTGTGGTTCTAATCAGCAGGGATTGCTTTTGTTACACTGTTATCCTATAAGCATTCCCAAGAGGCCTTTTAAAATATAACTTGCTTTTTGCCTCTTTGAACACCTGTTGAACTGGTGTGGAGGGAGAATTTGGTGATGAAAGAAGGAATGTTTTTTTCTGGATTTCTGTGTTGGCTCTCCTGGGGGACTGAGCTACTTCTGATCTTCATGTGCTCCCTCACCACCTGAATTTCTGGCAACCTGCTTTCTGTATCTGTGCTATCAAATGGAGAGTTTGTTTGTTTGTTTCCCCAATATTATCTGACATGCTTCAGAAATATTAAATTCACTTCAAAATGCTGCTCTTATTCTTAAGAAGTCTTCACAAAAATACAGATATTGTCCCAGGTTTTTTTTCTGTAGCTTCTGAGTTTGTACTGGATGCAGAAGTTTAGGTGTGTTTCAGATTGAATTGGAGTTTCCTTCCAAGTGCTTAACTTGAACGTTGGCTAAGCCAAAGAGTGTTGCGAGGCTGATAGATATTTGCCATCCAGGCAGTGTTTTTAAAATGGGGGCTAATACCATTTTGATTTTATAGCCAACTACAATAGTTGTGCTTCAACATCTAGTGAAGTGTGTCAGTCTGTGGTACTTTAATTCACTACATTCACTTTTTAAGTACCTACAAGCTTCCAAAAAATTGTGTGTACAACACTCCTGATCTCCAGTAATTTGAAAATGAAAATCAGCTTTTCTGAGCATGTGAACTTACTGCAGTATGCTGGGTTTTGAGATTTATAATTAAATATGGTTTCAGTTATTCATAGTTTTTTTTCCTGAAAATTTGTAAGTAACTCGTTTGCTTTAAGGAAAACAAACAAAATGGGGTTTTGGTTTTCACTACTTTAATGCATAAAGAAGGCCCCAAAGGTTTTTCATGAAATAGTTGTATTTGAATTGGAATTGTATGGAGAACAGGAGAACAAATTGAACTATTATGTTGCAAGTCCAAGGAAGCCAAAGCCCAGAATACAGGAGGGGAGTTGGGCGTAAAGCGTTTTATTAGTCATGGCATTTTGCAAAAGCGCTTAAGTGTTCCATACTCCCTTTAAGTACTGTTGAAAATCCTGTTCTCCAAAGATTCAGTCCCCCATCCCATCTTCTGTGTCTTCTCACTCCAGGGCTGAGAAAGTTCTTACTTCAGTTCCCTGTCTCTGTCTCCTTAATGAGACAGAATTATATGTTTAAAGTTCAAAACAAGCAGGAAAAAAAACCACCTAGGCCTTCTTTATACATAATAAAAAAGCCAAAAGAGGAGTATAAACCTATTGTTGTCCTTTGCAGGCCACTTATAAAGGGACTCTGTTAAGGAGGGTAGATCTAAGATCTGGTATGCCTGGTTTGGTTTGTGGGCACGAACAACCACGTAACTTTGACCCTCTGCACACCATCCATGAGCAGGCAGGGCTATGATGCATGCAGCTTGTCTCTTAGCCCTTTGCTAAATGCCAGTTGTATCAAGAACAAGAGTCTAATACATTTAAATACAGTGCCTGGCCACAGGAATCGAGCAGTGTACTCAGTGTGATGTTATCGCCTTTGTTATGAAAAAGTTTGTGCCTGCAAACCTAAAGAAGCTAGGCTTGGTTTAATGTCATCCTGTGAATTAGTCTGAGTGCATCGCAGCACTTAGTTCAGGGACCAGATCGATTTTTGGGACCAAGGCAACTATAGTTGTAGTAAGTAATTTTGACTCTTTCCTTTAGCATTTGTAAGTTTTTCAGTCTCTGTGGTGCATGGTTTACCTGTGAGCCTTTTGGTAAACGATTGGTTCTTTGTTCCTCTATGCTGATTCTGTTTTTCATTTTCTGGCGTGGCCCTGGTTTTATCTGAGCTGGAAAAAATAATGTATCTGCCTGGACTTTATTATTGCAGGGAGCCAAGACATGCGACACTATGGCTTTTAATCACCCTTCAATCAAGAAGTTCTTGGAATCACCATCTAGATCATCATCTCCTGCTAACCATGGATCAGAAACTCCATCTGCTAACCATTCAGAAAGTGATTCATTGTCTCAGCACAATGACTTCCTCCTGGACAAAGACAATGGCAGCCTGGACATGGAAGAGCGATTGGCAAACAGCCTGGATCAGAGACCAAGCCAAAATACCGGGCAGGTAATGTAATGCTTGAAAAGTGGTGACATGTAAAGTGGGTGGGAGGAAGGAGAGAAGGTGTGTGTGATCACAGAATGTCCTTCCCGGTCCCCTGGGGAGGCTGGGCCAGTATGGGCTGTGGCCGGATGCCGGGGGAGCATGATGTTCTCCATCCTGCTCTATAGATATGTCTATGTTGCAATAAAAACCTGTGACTGGCTTGGGTCAGCTGACTTAGGTTGGCAGGCTTTGGGCTTCAGAGCTATAAAATTGCCCTGTAGATGCTTTGGCTGTAAGCCAGGCTCTGAGACGCTGGGTCTCGGAGCCCAGCTTCCCACCCGCACTTCTACACTGCAGTTGTATAGCCTTGTAGCTTGAGCCTTGTGAGCCCATGTTAGCTGACCCAAGCTCTGAGACTTGGCACTGAAGATATTTTATCAGAGTGTAGACGTACCCTGTGAGTCCTCCTGTGCCCCATCAGCAGCTTGTTCCATTGTGCTCAGCTGATCTTGAAGATTCACTGAGTGTCTCTCTTCACTGTAGAACTCACGTTACCATCTCTTGAGCTAGCCTTTCTGAAGAGAGAGTGGTTACATTGTGAAGTAACACTCAAAACTACATAGAGTGATCAGGTTTGGCAATGAATAAGTTGTGCCAGTTAGAACTGTAGCTTATGTTCCTTAAGGGACCAGCCAGTTTGATTTTAAAGCACCACCACACTCTAGCTAAGAGTTTTGTCTGTGACCGGCACTCAAGTATGGGGCAATGCTTGAGTTAACTGTGCAGTAAAGACAAGCCCTGAGAGGGAGGTGGGAGTGTGTGGCTCACAGCTGTGTGGTATCCAGGTCAACATCCAGTTGTCTTGCCAGTTAGTTGGTAGCTTTCTGCTGGCACATTGATGGGACTCTTCTCCTTTTGGATGTGTTTATCAGTGGGGCAGCTGCCTGGTTTCTAGTTGCTATGAGCATTGCTTCACTAACAGCAATTCTGAAGCCTTCATCTACTGTGTCTTGGGTTTGGCCTGCTTAACACCCCTTCAGATAACACGGTACTGACTGGCAATGGATCCTCACTGATTAAATCATCCTGACGGTGTTAGAGCAAAAACGTTCTTCCCTCAGAAAGGGAAAGAAGGGGGAAAGGCACCGTTCTTCATGGCAATAAGCACTATCTGTTCCCCAGTGTGATTAATTGTGTCAACACCTTGCTTCAGATGAACAGAAACTATATTCTCAAGGCAACAGTTTCAGCCAGTAGGAGCCCAGAAAAGTATCTCTAGTCCCCTTGCAGCTGACACTGAGGGCTAGTCTACACTTGCTCTGCTCTTCGGTGGCAGTCAGTGGGAGATATGCAAGGTACATAAAATACCTTGCCTATATCCCGATGACTCACTAACTGTCCCTTACACGCTGCACTAAGCTGACCAGAAATGGCATCCCGTCGGCATAGACCTACTCCAGTTACAGGGCTAGAGTTAGAGCTTTGGTTTGGAAATCAATTGAGTGCGTCTGAACAGACCGCTCAATCGAACACAGAAGAGCATACTGATGGTGGCGATTTCTGTGGATTCACTGTCTTTATCTGGATGTTAGTACTATATTGTTATTGACCATCATTCTAACTGGAGTGGATCCAAATTCTGCCATCAGACACATGCATGGCACTTCCATTAGAGTAATCATAGGGGCCCCGTGAGCATCAGAGGGCAGAATTTGGTTTTCCAGTGATCAGGGCTAAGATTTTAAAAAGCAGCTAGTGATTTTTGGCTGCCCACCTTGAGACATCTGAAAGGAACTTGCTTTTCAGACACCAGGTGCTCAGCACGTCTGAAAATCAAGTATCTTTAAAGGTGTCTTGAGTGGCCATCCACACTAACTAATTGCTGTGGAAAATATTGGCCCAGACCAATTTTGTATGTCAGATAACTGGAACGCAGTTTTGCCATATAGTGTTTATTTGCTGCATACACAAATTTCTTGAAAATGGGAAGTTACCAGTTTGAGTGTGTCCATTTTAGAATGATTCTTTATAGGTCTCTCATTTTAATTGTGTGGGTTTCTTTTTAAACAGCAGCTCGCTTTCTAGTACCAAAGAAATCAGTGTTTGTGAAGTTGACTTTTGGTCTTTTTGCTTCTCAGGACACTTCTGGCATTGCAAGTTCTCACAAAACAAGCCAGCGAAAGTCCAGTCTGTTAAATGACGAAACTTCACGGCTCTATGTGAAGAAAACAATTGTGGTCGGCAATGTCTCCAAGTTAGTATCTAAGGTCTTGCTAAAGATCTTGGTTTTTAGCCATCGAGCAGAATTGTAGATTAAAGTTAGGAAGCAGCTAAACATCACTGTTGGGTCCCAGTGCTGTTAGCAGACCTATGGGGCTTTGAACTTCAACAACACTTTGCACAATATCTGTAGCAGCTCACCTCGTCCCATCCCTCCCTGTTGGCTCTTGGTCATGAAGAATAGCTGTTGTGGGGCTGAGGGGTAGTGCTCATTGTAATAACAGCTATGGATTTTGATTCTGCACTCACTTCAAAACTTAATTTTGCTGTCTTTTTAGAAATTATTTTGTCCCATTCAGCCCCACCACCAGCAGAGCTAGGCCAGGATCCTGCAACAAGAGCTGGTAGGGAGGCCTTTGAGGTGTCACAGGGCTCCAGTTGCAGGATCAGGATCCTGGTCTGTTGAAGGGTGGGAAGGAGTCAGTTTTTGACTGAATGTGGTTCAGTGAAGCCTGACTAGTCAGAGCTGGCTGTGAAATATGAGTGGTATGCCTGGGACAGTAGGACCGAACTGCTGTGTGATTCTCACCATGGTAAGAGATGCTATCTTAGTGCTGTCCTGTTTGGTAATTTTTGGAAATGTCATTGAATTTAAATGAAGACATACTTAGGAAATGTCATTTCATGTTTTTATGTCAGACTGAGCGGTATTTCTGTCAAAACTCTTACAAACTGCTTAATTCGGCCAGTGAAGTTTTCAAAATGGGCATGGTTAAGCATAGTGGAGGCATACACTATGCAAATTTTCCTGCATCCTACTGCAGCTCACCTCTGGCAAGCGCTAGAAACACTGACATTTTAACAATTAAAAACTCTTTTTATTTCATTGTTTTCCAGAACCATTCCGGTTTTCATTTTCCAGAACATTTTAATTATTTTTTTCCAAAGTCAGAAATTTTCAGAAATGAGATTCCTTTGTTTTGAAGAAGCAAGTCCCACTATGTGACTAAGATAACAGTACAGAAGGATGAAACTGACCCCAAAATGGGGGAAAAATATACTTCATGTAGCAGAATCACCAAAAGGGTCCTGTTTTTAATCTAGCATTTCTGGAGAAATTTTTCCAAAAATGGAAAATTTAAATTAAAAAAAAAAGAAATTCTCAATGTTGAAGGCTATGTTTTGATGAAAAAGGAGTTTTCATTTGGGAAAACTTGGAACGGCTCTAATTTTGACCATCAACCCCATCTGCAGTACTATTCATTCCAGGGTTTTTCCCTGAGTTGAAAGTATCAAATTGATCATGAATGCTGGATGTTATTTCTCTCATTGTTAGAGAGGGAGTCCTAAGAACATCTGTAAATGCTGAGAAATCTGGGTCCCTATCTTGACTTTATAGGTCAAGCCCTGTACTTTAGTATAAGTAAAACTTTATGTACATATTGTGCTAGACTCATAGTCTGGGCTTTTGAAAAAAATTCTTCAAGGTGATTTGCATCTCCAGATGTGTATGAAGAGGATTAATAGGTAAATTTCTCTCACTGGGGCAGGATTAAGATTAAAGGCTCCTCATTAGGGAACAAGGATTAGATGGTGGAAATTTTAGTTCACACAAAGTGTAGCAAATATGTATTGAGATACCAAGCAGTGGATTTAAAGCAAAGAGCATACGTATATTTTAAGAGCCATACAGATTTGTTTCTGGAGAAGAAGAGTTTAAAGGTTTGGGAAACTTTAGATGATGGGATTAAGATGATCCAAATGTGCCCAGTAGAATAGGCATAAATTAGCCTTTTACTGTTCCTGAAATGCTTGCCAAATTGTCCCAAAAAGAGAGGAGCAAAATCTTTTGTATATGTAAATTTATTTTTATATTTACTTTTTCTTTCAGATATATTCCTCCTGATAAAAGAGAGGAGAATGATCAGTCAACCCATAAATGGATGGTGTATGTACGAGGCTCTCGAAGAGAACCCAGCATAAATCATTTCGTCAAGAAAGTCTGGTTCTTCCTCCATCCCAGTTATAAACCTAATGACCTGGTGGAAGTCAGGTAATCAAGGACAGAGCTAGTCAAGACTGAAATACTGAAATTCTCAGAAAAATAGCACCTTTTTATGCCTCTGTTGTTGGTATTTTAATTTAACTTCTAACTTAGTTTAACTGTATCCAGAAGGAAAGAGAGAAGGAGGTAGCATATAAGCCAGTTGCAAAATGGCAATTTTGGCAATTCAGCTCTTTGGCTTTGCCAGATTTAAAGCAACAGCCCCAGAAAGAGATTCTGGGAAAGTATTCAGGGAAGTGATGTTAAAAATGAAGTTGCTTTGGTCATGTGTACCACCACTATAAAAATATCTTTATGACTAGTGTGGCAAACGAGCCGCTCTGCTCCCGTGGGTGTTGTGCTCCTCTGTCCTGTGGGCCCAGGATAAGCCCTGCTTGCCCCAGTCTCTGGGCAGTGGAAGCCCTGGGCGCACAGAAAGGCAGGAGGGGGAAGGGGCCCGGGCCCTCCCTCTACTCCGAGCCCCAGCCCAGGGGCCCTAGGAATGGCAGCTGCACGCTGCTGAAGCTGCTGGTAACAGCACTACCCTCCCCTGGGCTATCTCCCCCTCTCTCTGTGCTCTTCTTGCTCACCTAGGACTTAGTATTGCTATTGCTGTTGCAGTCTCTGTCTCTCTACCAACTCTCTTTCCAACACTCCCCACTCCTACTTCCCCTCACTCTCCACGCCCTCTGGCTGGAGTAAGGGCTTTTTACCAGCTGGCCTTAATTGGTCCCAGGTGACCCTAATTAAGGTGCAGCAGCCCTTCTCAGTCTGTGGGGAATAAAGCCTGGAGCATTCTAGGACTTATGTACCGGTCCTCCACCACTCTTCTGCTTCCCTCTGGCCCTGGTATCTCACACTAGATAGATAGACTGTAGGAGAGAGAGACTGATAACTCTCCATTGGGAATACAGCTTGCAACAGTGTCAGATGGTACTGATTTTCACCAGTACAGAGCCTCTGGCATCCTGCAGCCATTTATTAAGAACTGATTCTACTGCTTTCTCTTCTGGAATCATGTCCACCATTTTGGCATCGTTTTTCTCCTACCTTCCCCCATCCACAATAAAGATATCTCTGTGACTATCTCTCCGGTGGAAAGTGGGGATTGAGCAGTTAGTGGGGAAATCATTCTTTTATTTTAAGGAGAGATGAACGTGGATGTTGTAGTGCAGATGTCTGTGATATGAATTTATTTTTCTTTCCAGGGAGCCCCCATTTCATCTGACCAGACGAGGCTGGGGAGAATTTCCTGTGAGGGTTCAGATTCACTTTAAAGACAGTCAGAACAAGAGGATCGATATCATACACAATCTGAAGGTGCTTAAATAGAGTGGCTGGTACACAGTGTAATATGTTCTCTTTCAGTATCTGTAGGATACGCTGTGTTTGTGGCTTTCCTTTATTGTTTTTGCACACCAGTTCCCTCTGACGTCTGATGGGGGGTGTATGAGATGGAAATAGAAAACGTAGCAAAGTGGATCAAATCAGGCACATAAGAGGTGAAATTCCATTGGAGGAATCTAATGTCTCAGCAGGTGAAATTGACCCTGTCCAGAGAAGCAAAGATTTAGTTGCTCTCTCCTATGATTTTGGATTTTTATCATCTCATCAATTTTAACCTGACAGGTTTTTAGTACTGGCACCTTTCTCTACATGAGGAGTGGTCGTTATATTTATTCCCTTCCCAGGGTCTGACCTGCAGCTACCAGCAATTAAGGATGTAAAAATTAGTTTAATTTATAATCAGTTGAAACGTTCTGTTTTTAGAATGATTAAACGTCGGGCGGAGCCTGTTGGGTTTGATCCCTCACTGCCAAGTGAGGTGTACTCTAAACTCCCCACCCAAGCTGGTCTCCAAGCCTCCCTACCGCTGGCAGGGAGCTGAGCCCAGCTGCGGGCTATCACCCGCCACCCCAGTTTAAACAGTAATCAACTGTTTAAAACGTTTAACTGTTTACAGTGTACACTTTTACATCCCCACCAGCAATCTGCAGCCTGACAGCTGGATTTATCCTGTTACTGGTGGGGCAGGGAGAGGGAAGGCCCGGAATCATTGTTTGTTTCTCATGGGACTGAGCAGCCAGGACTTCCCTTGAGTTCAGAGGATTTATAGATGCACAGCACTTCTGAACATTGGGCCATTACTTTTCTATTCTTATTTCTTGAGCCCAGCCCCAGTAGAATTCACTTAACTGCCCACCTTTTTTCACTATTCTGAGTTTTGTCCCTCACTATTATTAGTTTGACGTGGCTCCTGTCTATGTTAAGGGAAGTGTCACTGGACTACTCATTTAGACATTAGGGCTGACTGAAAACGTTCCATCAGAACTAGTGTTTGATAGAAAATTTGGGGGTTTTGTCTAATAAATGAAACTTTTTGCTGAAAACCCAAATTTCTGGGAAACTGAAATAATCTGATTCTGGATGGCTTCTGCTGTGCCACACAGCCCCTTCTCTGTGAGCAGGCACTCGAGCTGCACTTCATCTCCATGGTGGAACCTGGGCATGCGACTGCCCTGATGCACTGCCTCTCTTATTTGAGGAGAAATTGGTGTATTCTGGGAGACATCATCTGGCCAAGGGAGTCTGGCCTATAGAAGGGAATGGGAGCGTGAAGAACCCAAACTACAACTCCCTTGAGGCATGATGGTGGTATTTTAGAATCGAAATATTTTTGGCTTTGTCCATAATATTCTTGTTTTGATTTTTCAACAAAATCTAAATGCCCACCCAATTCTAGTAGACTTGTTGCACTACTGAAAAGTGAAGTTTACGGTGGTGCAACTTAATTTGTTAAATAAACCAGTTAATTTGCATCTGTGTAAACTTGCTTTGTGCCAGGACAGCATGTCTGTATTAGGAGCTTGCACACTGGCGCTCAAGTCTTTAATGTATCTGCTAGGATGAGTTCTTATTAAGTTTGTGTGGCTTAGGCAGTCTCTGCTACTGCTTTCTTCTGTAAGCTGGTGTCACAGTTTTCATTAAAATTTCCTGTCTCTTATCCACTGATGGAACATTGGGTAAGGTGACCTCAGTCATTTAGATGGCCCTATGATAAAACTAATCAAGCAGTAACAAAAATTCTATTTAATGATGTTGCAGATAATTCAGACCTTCATACTTATTTATTTGGGTTTATGCAAAGAATAAAAAAGTCACTTGACTAGGGCTAGAAGCACTTTTACCTTAAATTACAAAACCAAATAAAATTAAACTGGTTGCAGAATGCCAATCCCCCTTTACCTCCCCCCGCACCTGCGCAACAGCATCATGCCTTTTCTGTCCACTACAAAGTGCAAATGTTACTGCTTACTAAAGAAAATGTGATCTCATCTCTAGCTTTGGAAATTTTGATGTATCACTGCTTTGCTACAGAATCACAGTTTATTTTAGTTAAGAGCTTACTGCTATGTTACTGTGTCAAAAAAGATTGCTTGTAAACTTTGGCTAAAATATTAATATTTTATATTATAATGCGCATTTACTTCTCTAATTGTTTTCCACAGTTGGACAGAACCTATACTGGCTTGCAGACACTTGGTGCAGAAACGGTGAGTTACTGAGTTGCGGAATGGAAACGTTTGCTTTTATATAACATCTTTCATAGAATTTATATCCCAGAATACTTTGCTAAGTAAGAAATTCAGAACTGGAATTGTGACTGTAGCCAAGTGACCTCGTACCATGGTTTGTAATAAAAACATGGATGCTCTTTAAAAATGACTGTGTGAGAAGTAAAACTATTAGGCTTGTAGGAAACCCACAAAATCTGCTCTAACTTGTATTTAGCTGTGATACCCGAACACCTTTTCCAGACCTGAAGAAGAGCTCTGTGTAGCTCAAAAGCTTGTTTCTTTCATCAACAAACGTTCATTCAGTAAAAGATACTTCATCACCCACCTTTCTAATACCTTGGGATCAACATGGCTACAACAACATTGCAAACTACCTCTTCTTGTAACAGCTTAGTATTACAGCAGGCTTGACAAAATTGGCTCCCAGCTAGGCACCAGCAGTTTTATTCTTTGTTGCCACAGGGTGCTCCTCTGCTGCATTTCTGCAGTGGAGCTAGGAGTCAGGCTACAAACCCTGGTTGCCATGGTGATCTGCTGCTTGGGTTTTGTAGAGCTCTGTATTACAGCATGAAGTTGTGAAACCGTTCTGGAAAGTGGCTTGGCTTGATGCAGTGGCCATTCTCTTAAGTTATGACATTTCATCTTTGTTATTTTCAAGAGAAATGCATTGACATTTTCTTAAGAGAAGCAAACTTTCCACATATATAGCATATGTAATAGTTGTTAAAAGGTCAGTTGAACGAGCTTAACACGAGAACAGAACACCCAGAAAATCTATCACGTATATAATTGAATTACCAAAAGGAATGAATGCAGAGGTATTAGTCAAAATAGAGTGAAGCCAGTGGCCAGCAAATGAGCCATCCTCTTGACTCTCAGTGATTTTTATAACTTATTGAGCATTTAAATTTCATATAGTACTTTTAGCCATAATTGGGTAAACTCCCTCCTGTTGTGCTTAACTGACTCTTTTCTGCAGTATAGAAGGCAATGTGATCTAGTGGTTAGAGCCTAGGATTGCGGGAGTGAAGACAAGATTGTATTTTAGACCTGAGATAAATCACTTAACATCATAAATCATAGTGTCTCTCTCTCTCTCTCTCTCTAGTTTTAATTTTTTCCCCTCTGTTTTACTAAATTGAAAGATTTTATGTGGAGTTGCATGAGCTCAGCTTTTCACTCAGTGAAGTAAATTTTAATATGGGCTGTTTCATGATAGTGAGGAAAATTTCTGAAAGTAATCAAATGCTATAGTGTATGTTTCAAAGGATTTCCAAAACAAACCTACAATGCTAGCCCTTAATCCTGCATTGAGATTTAATAAGTACATACCCCTGCACCTGTGCAGAATCCCATCAGCCTTAATGGCATCTCACACAGAGTAGTTGTTCAGGAGTGGTCCTTAGTTTATGGGAGCTTTGCTTGACGATGTTCTCTGTTAAAAATTCTGTGCCACGGTAGATATGTGAATTTCCAAAGGGGTAGCCGTGTTAGTCTATTGTAGAAAGACAACAGAGTCTTGTGGCACTTTTAAAGACTAACAGATTTATTAACGGCTGTATTCAGTGCCCTCCATGTAGTCAATTTCCAAAGGGGTATCCATGTTAGTCTATTGTAGAAAGACAACAGAGTCTGTAGATATGTGCTATTTTTTGTGGCTATTTAATATCACAAATAATTGTATTTTTCTAGGTTTTGTTGTAGACCTGATCCTGCAAGACATCTGCCATGCAAGCCAGAGGGCTTGCAGGTCGTGGCCAAGTGCTATTAAAGGCTATGTCTACACTTGCAAATTAGTTCGAATTAAGGAAGCTTAATTCGAACTAACTTAAGCCTTGGCCACACTAGGCTTTCATTAGTTCGAATTAAGGGCTTCCTTAATTCGAACTAATAAATTCGATTATACCTTTCAAACTAACCCTTAGTTCGAACTAGTTAGTTCAAATTAAGTTAATGTGGCCATATTAGTTCGAACTAACCGGCACATTGAGCTTAATGCAACTGACTAATTTGAACTAAGCAAGTGCCCATGTATGGCACTTGCTTAGTTCGAACTAAAATTCCAGTGGGGCCATGCTAGTTCGAATTAAGTTATTTCGAACTAGTTAAAATTAGTTTGAATTAGTTCGAATTAACTAATTCGAACTAACCTGGTAAGTGTAGACATAGCCAAAGTGTTTTAGACTCATTACAGTGTAGTAACTCAGGATATTTGGGGTGCCAGCTGCTGAGTGCGTAACTTAGTTTGATCCTTTCACCTCTTTCTGAAAGGTAGTGGATGTTGAGCTGCATCGGCATTCTCTTGGAGCGGATTATCTCTTTTCTCCATCTTCCGAATCTGACCTTTCTGATGTCCCCACCTCTGTACCGTTACCACTAAGCATACCAGCGCCAGTTAAAGCTTCTTCACCAATTAAACAATTGCTTGAGTCCATTCCAGATGCTTCTGTGGAAAAAGGTAAAGCAAACTAGTATTTGCCTTTTCTGATTTTGTTTAGAATATATGGTTATTACTGCTGTTGTGGATGTTACTTTTAATGATTTTTGGCTTAAAAGTTACCACATGCCTACTTCAAGCTATGTTGAAAGAGACCAGAAATTATCTGAGTGGTATCTGGCTGCAACATAAACTGAATTCAGAGACGTATTTATCAAGAATTCATCGAACAGCCCATTCTGCCAGACTCAGGAACAAAAACGTTTTATTCAGTACATACAGTTGGAAAGGGCCGTTTGGTGAATAATGCTTTCAGTTATGCTCTGTGCGTTTCAGGTAACTTAGGTGATCATCACCATGTGTTGAAATATGTGGACCGTTTCAGGTTGTTCGTATAGATTTATGAATTCTGGGATTGTCTGGTGTCTGCAATTGTGTTGCCTGCAGAAAAGGACTGCCTGATTATTCAGGTGTTTGGGCAGTGAGAAGGCTGCAGTATTTGTCTGTCCTTCTGTTGCGGTATCTGAGCATCTCCTTTCTTCAATGGCTTTTATCCTTACAACACCGCTGTGCTATCATCCCTGTTTTATAGATGGGAAACTGGGGCACAGAGGGTGCATCTACACTTACAAGTTAGGCCTACTTAAGGAGGCTTAAGTCAACCTAAACAAAGCCACGTCCTCACTGGGCTTTCCTTAAGTCGACTTAAGGAAAGATTAAGTCGACTTAATAACACCTCGTTTTAGGTTGACTTAACGCTTAAGTCGACCTTATTAGGTCAGCTTAAGCCAGTGTGGACGGGGATTAATACCTAAATTGACCTTATTAAGTCGACTTAAAGCGTTAAGTCAACTTAATAAGGT
>ML685789.1:17202111-17264213 GCA_007922175.1 Pelusios castaneus | reverse complement strand
CAAGGGGCCATGTCTACACTAGAAAAGTTAAGTCAACTTAATAAGGTTGACTTTAAGTTGACCTTATTAAGTCGACTTAACTTCTCTAGTGTAGGCATAGCCAGAGAGACTAAGTGACTTTCCACATAGTCTCAAAGGAAGTCATTGGTGGAACAGGGAATTGAAACCAGGACTCCTGATTCCCAGGCTAGCACTCAGCCACTGGACCATCCTCTAATGCAGTGATTCCCAAAGTCTTTCA
The DNA here is from genome assembly GCA_007922175.1 of Pelusios castaneus. Lineage (NCBI taxonomy): Eukaryota > Metazoa > Chordata > Testudines > Pelomedusidae > Pelusios > Pelusios castaneus. The sequence continues at coordinate 17,263,972 of ML685789.1, read as the reverse complement.
TGCCATGACCTTCTTCGAGGCTCACCTCTGTTAACATGACCCTGAGGGGTTACAGCAAAGAGTGAAAGGGGGGCAGGTTTGAGAACAAGCTTACTCCATGCTCTGCCCACCCCAGCAGCTCCTGTCCTGTGAGGCTGGTCCCAATTCCCCACTCTGGGTATTGCATCCTGGCCAGATTTGGTTCATATGCCCCTCCATAGATGGGTACAGAAAGGCTGATGTCCCAAATCAAAGTGACATTGTGACATGTTCTAGGTCACAGTACCTATCAAATTTGGCCCTGTGCTTCTCTGTCTCTGAATTTGATTGGCATTGTGACCTAGCATCCACCCTCCTCTCCGTCTGTAGAGGGGTGGACATGTCTAACTTGAGTGGGGTTTTCTTTTTTGTCCCCACTGCTCCCTTGGAAGGCTGTTCCATAACTTCCCTCCTCTGATGGTTCGAAACCTTTGTCTAATTTCGAGCCTAAACTTATTGATGGCCCGTTTATATCCATTTGTTTTGTGTCAGCACTGGTCCTTAGTGCAAATAACTCCTTTCCTGCTCTGGTGTTATCCCTCTCTAAGCCTTTTTTTGGTTAAACTAAACAAGCCAAGCTCCTTAAGTCTTCTCTCATAAGACAGATTTTTCATTCCTCTGATCATCCTAGTAGACCTCCTCTGCTTCTTTTCTGGTTAGAATTCTTTTCTCTTAAACAGAGGATACCAGAATTTCACACATTATTCTAGATGAAGTTTCACCAGTGCCTTGTACAATGGTCATAACTCTTCCCTAGCTCTACTGAAACACCTCACCTGATGCATCCTAGGATTGTGTAACCTTTTTCACGGCCACATCACATCAGTGTCTCAAAGTCATCCTGTGATCAACCAATACACCCAGGTCTTTCTCCTGCTTTGTCACTATGCATTCATATGTTCCCAGCTTATAGCAAAAAAAAAAATTCTTCTTGTTAGTCCCTAAGTGCACGACCTGGGACTTTGTACTATTAAATTTCATGCCATTCCTATTACTCCAGTTTTTAAGGTAGGATATTGTAAGATTTCATTCTGTAAGATATTCCAACCCTCTTCTGTATTGGCAGTACCTACCAATTTGTGTCATCTACAAATTTTAGTAGCATATTCCCACTTTTGATGCCAAGCTCATGAATGAGAACATTAAATAAGATTGGTCCCAAGGCTGATCCTTGAGGAACTCCAATAGTAACTTCTCTCCAGCCTGACAGTTCACCTTTCTGCATGACCTGTTGTTGTCTCCCCTTCAACCAGTTCCTTTACTCACCTTTCAGTTCTTGTATTGATCCCTGTCTTTTCCAGTTTAACTAATAATTTCCCATATGGGATGTAGGTTAGATCTCCTGCAATTTTTCTATCTAGAAAATCAGTTATAGTCTCAAAGAAAGAGATCAGATTGCACTGGCATGATCTATGTTTTGTTACCCCGTCTGCTTGCATCGGTGTACAGACATCTTAGTTGTTTCTGTGCGGCTTCTCCCAGATTCTTCATTTGATTAGATATAGTCATTTTACTGCCCTATTGCCTACCTGACTGTTACTGTCAGTGGTCTTGACATTGTCTTTACTTGTTATCTATTCACCCGCCCTCCTTTGCTCCTTTCTCCATTTCTGTACCCTTTTACTTGATTTTCCTCCCACTCACTATTAGAATCTGGCTGGGAGATTTGATGAGCGTCTTGCAGCTTTCTTCCCTGAATGCCTCGTTCAAAGCTCTTTTAATCAGTTGTGCCAGAATCCATCCCCGATGTCTATTTACCTCCCTACTCAGGAGAAGTCCATCCCATGGGGACAGTCCTGTGTCCATAGGTGCCTTCTGGTGCTCAAACATCCCGAAGCCCTCCTTATAGCACCACTGCCTGAGCCATCTGTTGGTCATTGTAATCTTGTCTTCCTTTAGGAACTGGTAGAATCATACTGAAGATAACATGAGCTTCCATTTCTTTTATCATCTTCCTTTAACAGTCATGATGCCCTTTGCAATGTTCCAACAATTGAGATTTTAAAATCTTTTGAATTCGGTGCAACAAACAATTCTTAAAAACAAACAAGGAGTCTAGTGGTCCCTCTGAAACAATTCTTAGTCCATCTGAGCACAGCAGTCTGGTTTTCAGATTGAATGGAAAAACAAAGGCTGTCCCTGCTGCCATGTTACTTTTTCTTGGATGTTTCACTGTCTGGTCTTGTGGAACAGTTTCTTTTCTTAGCTGGGATGAAAAAAGAGAGAGAGACTTTGGTCTTTCTGTTTAGCATCTGTTTTCCAGTGCGCAGAAGAGTGTAGTTAGAGGGAGCAATTTATGCCCCACAAAATGCTAGAATGTAGAGCAGCGTCTTGGCTCTGATAGCTGCAGCTCAGAGGCCTTATTTACCCTGACGTTTTTTGTAAAATCTCCTGGGCAGCTGCCCTGTTTTGGGAGCTAGTGCTTAGGCACAGTCGTTCTTTCTGTCACGTCCTCTAATCCTGCAATGTGCCATGGCAGTGGTTCTGAGTTGGGGCAGGGAAGGCAAAGGGGAGAAAGTTCAAGGTTTCAGTGAGTGCTTTGATGGTATCACACTAAAGAATAAAATGCAGGCCTCTGAACCATAAACACGAAAGCATTTTTCAGACTCCAGCCAGGACACTGTGCACTTTTGGGTGGAGAGCCCAGAAAACAAAATGTAAAGAGGAGACCAACTCTTAAGCTTCTGTGGCCTCTACAGGGGCTTCTCCGTGGGGCCTGTTAGTCCATGAGTAACTGAGCTCCTCAGTAATACAGCTCCAGTCACACCAGTCAGAATAGATTAGGGATCAAGTATAAGAGTAGTAGTCAGCCCTCAAGCTCCTAGGTAGACGCTTCTAAATATACAGTGACAGATATTTCCTTTGAGGGAAAGTTACCTTCAGTTATGTGTCTCTGTCTATGGACACTCAAAACTTAATAGTGTAAGATAAATCAATGTGTTTTATGAAAAATATGCCAAAAGCAAATGTGCATGATTGCATATTGGGTAAGATAGTCTGGTTAGTCTGGTTCTCAATTTTACATCCAGTGTGTATCCAGCAAAACAACAAAATGAAAATGCAAAAACCTCCAAAACTCCCACTTTATTATGTTTTATATGTGTGGACATATGTGTCATATCTTAATTTTTGTCTGTGTAGAGAAACGCAACAAGAAATTGAATGAGTCAGCCTGAGAAACATCTATTTTCCCTGTTTTAATCAGGATTCCCTGTGAAAGCTGAAACTGAAAGACATACCACTTTTTATTCCCTGCCATCTTCAGTAGAACGGACTCCCACCAAATTGACAACACAGAAAGTAACCTTTGGCTCTCATGGAAATTCAGCTTTTCAGCCAATTGCAGCTAGTTGCAAAATAGTGCCTCAGGGTCAGATCCCGAGTCCTGCAGAATCTCCAGGAAAATCCTTCCAGCCTATCACCATGAGCTGCAAGATTGTCTCAGGTACATTTTAGTTTCAGTATCACACTTCATACGGAAATACAAGATTGAACTGATTGGTCTTGCTATGTGTCCTTTCCTGTTTTTCATGCTAGAATTAAATGTTTGGTAATAAGGGGACCCCTATTGTAGAATAATGCACTGAACAAGATTCCATCCTTTAAAAAAAAAATCCAGAATATTTAATTTGTGATTTCAAGATTAAGAGTGGGATGGGAATTGGTTTTAGTCTCTTATTGGGCACAGATACTACCAGCAACCTACTTGAGATCCCTCTTTGGTAAGACTGCTACCACTGCTAATGGGTTCATACATGAAAACTCTTATTTCAAGACATAATATTAAAATATCCTTTGCATGTGAGAGGTGTGTAGGGGGGAAGAAGGGCTTTTTCCCTTTGCAAATTTCCAAACTACTAGGCAGTGTAAAGTGGGCATGGGTTTTTTCTATTTGTGTTATCAGACAAATAACCGGGTTAAAACTTGTGTATAAATTGTTCTTCTCATTGTAAAAGAAAAAGTCCCTTCCTTAGAATCAAACAGCTTCCTCCTGTTCCCATGAACAGTAATTCCCTGTGTCTTGTTTGGATTAGGTAAGTAACTGATAGCAGTTGGCAAAATGATTTCTTTTTAGTAACTTCTCAATCAGACGTGGTCATGCTACATTTGCTTTTAATGATAACTCTTTTCCCCTCTAATCCCTTGCCTGCCAAACTTAAACTGTGCATTTTCTTCACAGACACAATGCCTTCCACTGGGCTGTATTATTTATCAGAAATCTTTAATGTCCAATCCTACTGGGTCGCTTGGGAAACTGGGAGCCTTGTTTTAGGCTCACTGTCATTTGATGTTCAGTGTGTGGAGAATGAAGAGCCTGGGAACCAAGCTGGGTGCTACTGATGATCTCTTCCCAACTAGAATTCTCCCATTTTCTCTTCTGCCAGTAATCCTCCTTGCCATCTAAAGCAATACCCACGGCACCAGCAACTTACGTCTGAATGTGTGTCAAACGCTCTTCTTATCCTACCATACTGTCCCACTGCTTTTCTGTCCTTGGTCACATGAGTGAGACTGTGGCTTTCCAGTAGGTGAGAGTTACAGGACCATCTTGCCTTCCTTGAAATCCTTCAGCTTTTCTCTATCAAGCTTTGTTCTTCAAGATGTTCCCGTGTTTCAACATTTCCTAGGTTCTGCTGGTTGCAGTTGGGAAATGTCACCCATTTTTCATGCTCAGACTCCTTTCAGGTTGTGACAGTCATAAATCAGAATCTTGCTGGACTGAGTGTTTCTGCTCCTTGGAAGCTGGCAGTCCTCCTACCTTCCTTCCCTCCCAGAAAGCCGATTATTGGAGGGTTGCCTTCTTCCGCACAGTGCCCCCTTCCTCTGTTCTCTAATACTGTTGCTGCCATCTATTTTCTCACTCTTCTGTCCTTTGGTCTCTTCTCCCTTTTTAACTCATCTGTTTTGTTGGTTTTTGTCCCACCCCTTGTTTAATCCCCTCTCCACTTATCAAACGGCTACACAGTGGTACGGTTGAGCTGAGTGTGGGATAGAGTAAAGGCTAGACATAGTGGATGACTGCCTGAGCGTACATGCGTGAGCTGTGCCTGTGGCCGCCTGTAGAAGGCAGTGCTATAGGTAAAGGAAGGCGAATGGCTTCTAGGAGCTGCTCAGCACTTTAGCCTCATCTCCAGGAGCGTATTGACAGTGAGAGAGGAGGTTAGGGGGTCATGCAGCTTTACCTGTCCCTACAGCCCTGAGACCCCTCTCAGGCTGGGAAGTGCACCTTACACAAAATGTACAAACTCCATGTCATTTTTTAAATTATTGCATTTTTGTGTCTTTGTGAAATTTGAAATGGAATTGTTGGGCTCTTTTCCTTAAGGTTCTCCAATATCAACCCCAAGCCCATCTCCACTACCTCGTACCCCAACCTCCACTCCAGTGCACATGAAGCTAGGGTCTGCTAGTTCAGTCATTAATAACCCATACATTATTGTGGACAAGCCTGGACAGATGGTCGGAGCAGCAGCCACAAGCACAGGTGCGTAATTTAATCTGTAGGAGGTAGCCAGTTAGTTTTTTCCATTCAAGCTTATCCTCCCTTTAAAAAAAAAAAAAAAAAAAGAATACTTTGATGTGTGAAGATCTGAAAGCCTTTTACAAAAGGAGGGCAGGCAATACCATTAGTTTGCATAGTTGTTAAAAGATGTAGGAGTTTGCTTTTGATAGAGACAGAAAAAGCAAGGGCAGGCAGAAATCACCAATTCCTTGGGGTGTGTACACATTTAAGAGGTGAGGAGCAAGGAATGTGAAGCAGTGCTATAGACCAGTGGTTTTCAAACCATGGGTTGGGACCCAGTACTGGGTCGCAGACTCATAGGCACTGGCTTGCGGCGCCCCCTGCTGCCACCAAATGACTGGAATGCACTGCTCAGAGATGTCATTGTTGGGTCGCAGGCATAAATGATTTCTTTCAACTGGGTCTCAAGAAAAAAACATTTACTCTGCTATACACTGATTAAAATGAAGGACATTTATAATGAAGCATTATCTTGGACATGGCCAAAGTGCCCCCGCCTCCCCCCGAATCTGTGGCTGTCAGTGTGACCTGCAGATGTTAGAGGTTCCAGCAAGTATTTCTTCATCTGTGTTGAAACAATTGGCCAGTTGGATCCAGATGGTCTGTAGAGGAGATGTATGAGCCTTTATGCTGCTCTGAGCCTTCATTCAGCCGCTTCTAGCTGGTTGGTCTCAAGCCCACCACAGCTTTCTTTGACTGCATTCCCCCAGTGCTTCAGAGGTGATGCTAGAGGAAATGGTACAGTGAGTGTCTGTCTGGGGAGTACTGATTGCAGGAGACAGGTGAAATGGGAGCCAGCTGGAAACCCTTGCCTCTGTTGGAGGAAAAGTAACTACTTATGAGGCCTTCATCATGAGACACAGATCAAGAACTTCCTGTCTAAATGCACGTATATGTAATTTCATATGTATGTGTTTAGTAGCTTCTCAGAGTGACACCTGGAGCTGACACAGTGTGTTCATCCTGGTTACAGTAATCCATGTAGTACCTGCCTTTCACTAGATGTGATTGAAAAAGGCGGAAGATCTTCATTCAAACGTGTCTCCTCCCCCACCTTTTTTTTTTTTTGGTCAGAAAACAATCACATTTTTTCAATAAGCACCGCTTACAGCTGTATGGGAGGAGAACTGAGTGGTGGGAAACCACTGTATGTTTGCAGTGGCTGAGTTTCATTGAATATTTTCATATGTTTTTAAGATCTCTTGTTGAGTTAATCTAAAGCAATCTGGTAATGAGTGGAATTTTCAAAAGCACCTAAAGGGTATAAGTTCCATAGGAAGTCAGTGAGTACTTGTATATCAGAGTCATGTAGATGGTTTTGAAAATCCCACCCAATATCTTTATTTTTTTAAAAGAGGAGATAAAATAAAAGAACACTGCCAGGTCAGGTGTGGTCTGAAAGTAAGCTTTTGCAGCAGCCAGCTTTCACAAAGCCTACCTTCAATAAAAACAGTTTTGTTTTCAATATAATGCAAATACTTTATAAATAAAGACTGCAGAGGGATATTATTTGCAACCCAAGTATTGCAGAAATGTACTATTGATTGAGAATCAGAAGGTGGAACTACTGTAGGTTTGAGGGGAGTATAAAATGTAAACTGCAAAAATGGAGAAGAAGCCGAGTTTAAAAATGCGTGTTTTAATATTAAAAAGTATTTGAAGAATAAATGAGTTTTTTAACATAATATTTAGCGAGGCCACGTCCCTTTAAAGAAAGGATGCTTAGTTTGTGTTGATTTTGACTACAGGTTGTCTTCTATAACAGAACACTAATATTACTTGCTCCCATCCTGATTCCCACTGATCATGTCATTTTTGTTCCCATCAGAATACATAAAGTGTTAATTGAAGTGAAATGCTGTCGTCTTTGTTTCATGAAAAGATATATTTAATTAATAGTACCAAGAACTGAATAGATGCTGAAATCTGTCTTATCTTTCAGTAGAGTCAAGAAGGGTGAGATCACATTTTTTGTTGGACAAACTTCTTTTGGTGAGAGACAAATTTTGCCCCTTTGTGTAAGCTTGAAAGCTTGTCTCTGGGCTTGTCTTCACTGATGGCAGTGAATTCGCCGCTGTCAGATTGATCTCCCTGATCAGCTGAACAGGTCTGTGAAGACCCACTCAGCCGATCAGGAAGTTGATCGAGTGAGACCACCCCAACAAGGAGCATAGCGCTGAGTTTCCCTCCAACTCAACCTACTGAAGACACTGTGGTATCTAGGCGGTAGTCAATCAGAGGGAGATATGCAAGGTTTTTCAAGTACTTCGCGTTTCTCTCTCCTATTGCTGCCGAAATCACGCCACAGCATAGACCAGGGCTCTGTCACCAACAGAAGTCAGTCCAGTAAAAGATGTGGTCTCACCCACCTCTAATATCTAGAAAACAGCACAGCTACAATACTGCATAAAACTTATCTTCCAATGCACAGGGAGTCCAACAAGCAAACTGACAAGTGTTTCTCAAGCCTCTCAGGGAGCTGGGTCTCCAGTCTCAAAGATTCACGGAAGCAGCTTTGTTACATCAGCTGTCAAGGTAATGTTCTTGTCGGGTTGTCTATTGCCATAAAGAAATAGCTTCATATGGAGCAAACTTTTTCAGCATCATAAATGCTGATTGCAGGCAAATTCAATTTCTTATTTCATTACAGCATTTACTGTGGCTAGCAGCCATAGCACTACTGTTTATATGGTATGAGAGCATCATTTCATGAGTTGTAAGCACGTCTCTTAAAAAGTGCCATTCTTTTGCTGGCATTGAGGGAAATCCATGGAGGCCACGGATATCCGTGCTCTCAAAATATCTCATCTTTCCAAAAGCCTGTTCTGTGAAAAGAGTCTGATCTCTTTGGCTTGGTTGGTAATAGTATTCAGATTTAACAAAGGTGCATATTTTTAAAATTCCAGTTCCAACTTTTCTGCACAACAGATACATTCATATCAGGCCACGAGCTGACATTCAGTGGCTTTATTACGATCTTCTGCAAAAGAATGTTCATGTACACAAACTGAGGGATAAAAAGAATACTAATCATAGAATCATAGAATAATAGGGTTGGAAGGGACCTCACGAGGTCATCTAGTCCAACCCCCTGCTAAAAAGCAGGACCACTCCCCCTAAATTGTCCCAGCCAGGGTTTTGTCTAACCGAGCCTTAAAAATCTCCAAAGATGAAGATTCTACCACCTCCCTAGATAGCCCATTCCAATGCTTCACCACCCTCCTAGTGAGAAAGTTTTTCCTAATATCCAACCTTGACCTCCCCAGCTGTAATTTGAAACCATTGCTCCTTGTTCTGTCCTCTGTTACCCTCGAGAACAGCCTAGCTCCCTCCTCTTTGGAGCAACCCTTCAAGTAGTTGAAGGTTGCTATCAAATCTCCCCTCAGTCTTCTCTTCTGTAGACTAAATAAGCCTAGTTCCTTCAGTCTTTCCTCATAAGTCATGTGCCCCAGCCCCCTAATCATTTTTGTTGCCCTCCGCTGGACTCTTTCTAATTTGTCCACATCCTTTCTGTAGTGGGGAGCCCAAAACTGGACACAGTACTCCAGATGCGGCCTGACCAGTGTCAAATAGAGGGGAATTATCACATCCCTCGATCTGCTGGCAATACTCCTACTGATGCAGCCTAATATGCCATTGGCCTTTTTGGCAACAAGGGCACACTGTTGGCTCATATTCATCTTCCCGTCCACCATAACTCCCAGGTCCTTTTCTACAGCGCTGCTACTTAGCTGATCGGTCCCCAGCCTGTAGCAGTGCATGGGATTTTTCCGTCCTAAGTGCAGGACTTTGCACTTGTCTTTGTTGAACCTCATGAGGTTTCTTTCAGCCCAGTGTTCCAATTTGTCCAAGTCTCTCTGGATCCTGTCCCTGCCCTCCAGAGTATCTACCATTCCCCCCAACTTGGTGTCATCCACAAACTTACTAAGCACGCAGTCTATTCCATCATCAAGATCATTAATGAAGATGTTGAATAGAACCGGCCCCAGGACCGACCCCTGGGGCACTCCACTCGTTACCGGTTGCCAACCAGACATGGAGCCATTGATTCCTACCCGCTGAGCCCGTTGATCTAACCAGTTTTCGATCCACCTTACGATCCACTCGTCCAACCCATACTTCCTTAACTTGCCGACGAGAATGCTGTGGGAAACCGTATCAAAAGCCTTGCTAAAGTCAAGGTATATCACGTCAATGGCTCTTCCCGCATCCACAAATCTAGTCATCTCATCATAGAAGGAAATCAGGTTGGTCAGGCACGATTTGCCCTTGGTGAATCCATGTTGACTGTTCCTGATCACTCTATTTTCCTCCAAGTGTTTCAGGATGGATTCCTTGAGGACCTGCTCCATGATTTTCCCAGGGATTGAGGTGAGGCTGACCGGTCTGTAGTTCCCCGGATCCTCCTTTTTCCCTTTCTTAAAGATAGATACTATATTTGCCTTTTTCCAATCCTCCGGGACCACCCCCGTTCGCCACGAGTTCTCAAAGATAATGGCCAGCGGCTCTGCAATCACTTCCCCCAACTCCCTCAGCACCCTCGGACGCAGTTCATCCGGCCCCATGGACTTGTGCACATCCAATTTCATTAAGTGTTCCCTAACCTGACTTTCCATCACCGAGGGCCACTCTTCTCTCCAGTCCGCGTTACCCTGTGTAGTAGCCTGGGAGCTGGCCCGCCCTGTGAAGACTGAAGTAAAAAAAGCATTGAGTACTTCAGCCTTTTCCGCATCATCCTCCACGAGGATGCCTGCCCCATTCAGTAAGGGACCTACACCACCTCTGATCCTTTTCTTGTTGCTGATATACTTATAGAACCCCTTTCTGTTATCCTTCACATCTCTTGCTAGCTGCAACTCCAATTGTCCTTTGGCCTTTCTGATTTGATCCCTGCAGTCCCGAGCAATATCTTTATACGCCTCCCTTGTCATCTGTCCAAGCTTCCACTTCTTGTAAGCTTCCCTTTTATGTTTCAGCTCCCCGCAGAGTTCCCTGCTAAGCCACGCTGGTCGCCGTCCACATTTGCTGTTCTTTCTGCACATCGGAATGTTATCTTCCTGTGCCTTTAACAGGGTTTCTTTAAAATACAGCCAGCTGTCTTGGCACCTTTCCCCTTCAGATCAGCCTCCCATGGGACCTTGCCCATCAGCTCCCTAAGGGATCCAAAATCTGCTTTTCTGAAGTCCAGGGTGTGTGTTCTGCTTCTTTCCTTCCTTCCATTGATCAGGATCCTGAACTCTACCATCTCATGGTCGCTGCTGCCCAGGTTGCCATTTACTTCTACTTCCCCGATCAATTCTTCTCTGTTTGTGAGCAATAGGTCTAGAGGTGCAAGGCCCCTAGTTGGTTCCTCCAGCATTTGTACTAGGAAGTTGTCCTCAATATTCTCCAAAAACTTCCTGGATTGCCTGTGCACTGCTGTATTATCTTCCCAGCAGACATCAGGATAATTGAAGTCCCCCATAAGAACCAGGGCCTGCGACGATCTGGAAACTTCTGTTAGTTGTCCATAGAACGCCTCATCCACCTCCTCTTTCTGGTCTGGCGGTCTGTAGCAGACACCCACCACAACATCCCCCTTGTTGCATTCTCCTCTAAACTTAACCCACAAACTTTCAACCATCTTGTTTCCACTTTCATAGTGGAGCTCCGAGCAGTCATACAGCTCTTTTACATATAGCGCTACTCCTCCCCCCCCTTCTTCCCTGCCTGTCCTTCCTGAACAATTTATATCCATCCATGGCAGTGCTCCAGTCATGCAAGTTATCCCACCACATTTCTGTTATTCCAATTATATCATAGTTCCTTGTCTGTGCCAGTACTACCAATTCTTCCTGCTTGTTTCCCAGGCTCCTCGCATTTGTGTACAGGCACCTAAGATACCGGGCCCATTGCCCTACTTTGCCCTGTCAATTCTCCCTCCTGTCGCATCTTCCCCCTTGCAATTTCTCCCGGTGTCCTCCTTCCCCACTCGCCTGAGGTATTATGACTTCATCAGGAAATAAAAAACAATTATTTGACCCCACCCCCCAGTTCCAACTACCCTCTCTTTTATTCCTGCTGTTACAGCCCCAGCATCCCCCAAGTTCCATCCCTTCCCCCAGGTTTCCCTTAGTTTCACTTACCTGTGGGCCTTGGTTACCTTCCCCCTTCGAACCTAGTTTAAAGCCCTCCTCACCAGGTTAGCCAGTCTGCTTCCAAATATGCTCTTGCCCTTCCTGGATAGGTGGAGTCCATCTCTGCCTAGCAGTCCTTCTTCCTGAAACAGCACCCCATGGTCGAGGAAGCCAAAGCCCTCCTGGTAACACCATCTCCGCAGCCAGGCATTCACCTCCAGGATGCATCTGTCTCTGCTCGGGCCCCTACCCTTGACCGGAAGGATCGAGGAGAACACCACCTGTGCACCGAACTCCTTCACCCGTGCTCCCAGAGCCCTGTAGTCACCTTTGATCTGCAGAGGGTCACCTCTCGCAGTATCATTGGTTCCCACATGGATGAGTAGCATGGGGTAGTAGTCAGAGGGACGGATGATTCTCGACAATCCCTCCGTAACGTCTCGGATACGGGCGCCTGGCAGGCAGCATACCTCCCGAGAGGCCTTATCTGGGCGACAGATGGGTGCCTCCGTCCCCCTCAGAAGAGAGTCCCCAACCACCACAACCCGACGTTTTCTCCTGGGTGTGATGGTTGTGATCCTCCCAACATCGGGGGTGCATGGCTTCTCCTCTTCCACCTCATCTCCCGTCTGTAGTGCTGCGTAGCGGTTCTTTACCACAACGGAGGGTGGGATGGGAGCAGGGGTGGAGCACTGTCTACAATAGCAACATTTGGAAGCTGTATCTACAAAAATGCATTTACCTCCAGACAAACATGGAGTAACTGACACTGTAAACTGAGGAGAATAGGGTCTGTTCTATTGAGCTGGAAAGCTCTAAAAGTATGGGGCTCAGTTATTTCAGACAAAATCTTTCCCACTTTCTTTGATATGTGTATTTTTGGGAGACGACTAGCATCAGTGAACACCTTTTAGAAAGTGGTTGGTGTAGCATGTGCTGTGCCGAAGCTTTCTGAGCCTTAGTCTGAACTCCACATGCAAAAATAATGGATTTTAGGGTACCTGGATGATTGCCATTTAGTCTGTAGGCTGCTTATAAAAACACTGAGCATGTTTGTGGCTGTAGATATCACTTCTATCACCTAGTTACCATACAATAAGAAATATTATTTTAGTTACTGCAACAAAAGAGAATTTGGTGTTTGTAGGTGCTACTATACTATTTGGCAGGACTCCATTGTGTTTATGTCGAACTACATAGACCAAATACAGAAACAAAAAATCTGTATAAGTAATTCAGAGAGCGAAGAAGGTGGGTAAGGTAATAACTTACACTGAAACAATTGCTGTTGGTGGAAGGGACACGCTTTTGAGCTTCACAAAGCTCTTCCTGAGGTGTGTAGAGGATAGCTGGGGAGTCCAAGCTAAATACAAGGTGGGACAGATAATGAAGCATAAGGGGTTCATGCATGCTAGGAAACCACTTAAAATGAAGTGGGTGGATAAGGGCTAGTAGATTGTACGGCGGGTTACAAATTGGTGTTGAACTAAGTCATAAAACCTTAGCTACCTTGCCTCTCTCATATCCTGGGATCAACATGGCTACAACAGCAGTGCAAATAAGGAATTGAGGGCATTCTGGGTTATCAGTGATGTGAATACAGGCTGTCGTTGCTTTGTTTTGTACTTCATGTTTCACCTAATTGTTTGCCATCTGTATTCATTTGTAGCAAGAGGATTCTCTGTTTGCAACCATGCCACCCCTTTGTCCAATTGGGAGTCATTCTAAGGCACAAAGCCCTAAATCTGTGACAGGCGGACTTGGAGCTTTTACCAAGGTATTTGGTGTGTGGACATGGATGCGTACTCTGGTGGTAGTATTTCACACTGGTTGTCATCATAAAGCATGTAACTTTTCTGGTGCGTGTAACATTACTGTTGGTAGTGAGTGTACTTGGGGCCTGACTGTAAGTTCTCTTGTTACATGAGCAGGGAATGAAAACTCTTGCAACTGTTAGCGAATTAATCTTGATTTCCATTCTGTTCTGTTTCTTTTATTGTTCCTCTGCCCTTTCTTTCCCTTTTCTGTCTCCCTTCTTCCATCTCATTCATCCTTTTCCTTGATGAACTACTGCCATATCTAGCAAATCTGAAATAGCTTTCTTTTATTTCATAATACATTAGAAATAAACTTCAGTAGTCTCAAACTCCAAGTTATATTCCCTGTGCCTACTATTACTTTTTACCTTGATTTCTGAATGGCAAATGTTAGAGTTCAAGTATATTTCCCTAAGTGTTACTTTTCTGAATTTCTTTTTAACCAACTGTAGTATCATAGCTTTCTTATGAGCCAGTAATCTCCTGCCCCTTAAAAGGGAATGAATAGGCAGAGGGAGTCTAATAGAAGAGGATTTCCATCTCTAACTACTGACCCTGACATCCAAAATCAGGTGTTTATCCAAGAGTTATGAGTGGTTTAATGCCTTTAAGTTATGAGTTAATTTGGGAGAGAGAAAGACGGTGCCGTGTTTACGGCGCTAGCTTGGGATCCCCGTCTGCGATTCTCTGCTCCAGCAGACTTCTTGTGTGACTTGACCAAGTCACTCAGTCTCTGCCTCAGTTCACCAGATGAAAATAATAGCAGTTCCTCCACCTTCTAGGCACCTTGTGGGAATAAATACATTCAAGATGGTAATAGGAGTCATAACTTACATGAGTACGGGAAACCCTTCACTTCATGTAGCAGAATAGAAAATGATCTAACTAAGGGTTTTCAGTTTTGTCTGGAATACGGCCATATTTTGGGGAGGATTCTGGGTGGTCGAATTAAAAGCTTAGAGTATTGCTCAGACAGTTGCAGCTTCAAAGCAGAACAAATGCATTGTTAATAGCAGCATTTCACAGGTGTGGCCTTTGTATCGTTTTCCAAACACTGATCCTCAGAACACTCCTGGGAAGTTTGTACGTGTTCGCCCCGTTTTACAAAACAGGAAGTGAAGGCAGAGCAGTTCAGAGGCTGTGTGATGGGGCCTGCTCTCGGAGCCATGATCAGAACCCAAGGGCTTTTGGCTCTTGAGTCATGCTCAGTCCAGCAGCTCATGCCTCTCTCTCTCTCTGAAGACTGATGCTTTCAGATAATGATTTCTTGTGGAACATAAAGCAGCTTGTTTACTCCAATTTTCGTTGTGAAAGGTGATAATAAAGCAGGAGCCTGGAGAGCTGCCCCAGCAACCACAGCTACCGGTGACTGGGACAAGTTCGCAGGCCTCGGGGCAGCAATATGTCACGGTGAAGGGGAGTCACATGATAGCTTTGTCACCTCAGAAGCAGATCGTGAGCACAGGAGAGGGGACCACTCAATCGAAGGTATTGAATGCTTTGATGTACGCACTGCGGTTTCCCTGGAGCACTCCACGATGCTGCTAGCGTGGAGTTATGCTGATAGCAAGCGGTGCTGCTTTTCTCGCAGCTATTGAGCTTGCAGGAGGTCTGTGCTGCTCCCACAGAGTGCTGGAGGGATATGTGTAAGGGATTACTAGGAGGCAGGTTCAAATACAGCTCTGGGGTAGATTTTGTTTTTCGTGGGTAATTTCAGTAACATGGGAAAGCTAAGGGGTTGGGAACCATTACACATTGTTGTCTGCAAACAACCACCTCTTGCTTCCTATTTATTCCTCTGTTGCAAGAGGTTAATAGAGAGAACCAGGACCAACTAGTCTCGAATGGAAAAAAAACTTCCTTTTCCGTTCATGGGAGAAGAGCTACAGTCGATTTTTCAGTGTGGTGTATCAGTAAGAGAGAAGCAAAGCAGCTGTCGCACACTTGGAGCTTATATTTCTGTATGTAATGGCCAAACAATCCAGACATCAAAAAAGTTAATTCCCGCCTTTCTGCCCACTCCTAAGATGCACACAGTGAAATCTACCTGCCGCACACACAGACCAATATATGCAAAACATATCTGCATACATAAATTTATATTTATAAATTAGTTAATTGTTCTTTAAACTACCTTTTTGCTTAGTCAGGCAGATGCATAAATGTGATATTTGCATGAACGTTTGTCTGCATATAAAATGGAGGATGTTCATGATTCAGCATTGGGGCCAAAGTTCCCAGAACTTATTTTCATGAGTCAGTTTAAACTTACGTTTCTGGCTTGTAATACCTTCTGTGGAACCATAGGTCAGCGTGTTACTCCTTGCCTCAGTGAGAGAAACTTACTGATGCTAAATTGTGTTCGTTCAGCCACTCCCACAAACTTGTCAGAATTCGCCAGCCC
This sequence comes from Pelusios castaneus, assembly GCA_007922175.1. Lineage (NCBI taxonomy): Eukaryota > Metazoa > Chordata > Testudines > Pelomedusidae > Pelusios > Pelusios castaneus. Next base: position 17,248,093 of record ML685789.1, on the reverse strand, counting down.
TTATTTTGCCTTGACGATTAACATTAGTGTATCCCAGATCCAGAACTCCCCAGAAGCATCCGCCCGTAATGTTTATCCCCTGTCACTGGACACTCACAATAGTTGCCAGATACGCTGTCCCCAAAGACACAGCTTACACACAGATGGAATATTACTATTTGGATCAGGTTCTGTGTAATAACACAGCACCGTAATCTATTTTTGATGAAAACAAATAGAAGTTGATTAACAAAGAGCAGAGATTCATAGATTCAAGTGAGTATTGAGCAAGATAATGGAAACAGAAATGGTTCAAAACAAAACTATAACGTGCTTTCTAGAGATTAAAATTTAGGCTACAATCATAGTCTTAATATGGTCTTTCACCGAGCTTTCTGGTTTTCAATTGTAGCCATGATCCAGACTTTTGTGAATACCTCTATTCCCTCAAAGGGGTGTCCTTAGTCATTGGATAAAAAAGGGTTTTTTTTTCCCTTCCTCTGTTGGTTCAGTAAACCTTTGAAAGGTATCCTTTTGAAGTGCACCTCCATTTAAGACTCTTCTCCCTGTTAATTTCTCTCCTTGTGCCGTCGCCATAATGAGTTCACATTCTTCCCATCCCACCCCTTCCCATCAACCTATTTTTTCCTGATCACTCTACATGCAGATTGGGCTTCCACTGTGTCAGCTTTACCATGGTTAATTTATATTTGACAGAGATAACTACCTTTCCTCCTGGTTCTCCTTTAGCTTGCTTACAGACCTTAAGGCATAATATCAGTAGAGATAAATAACTCCTCATGTAATGTTAATATATACTTTTCACAGTGATATCAGTGACCAGTTTGTCACTGGCTTCCATTTGATACCTCACAAGACACTTTTTGGATATATACTCTTGACAGCAGTGAGTCAGGTGTAATGAGTGTGTCAGGCCTGGTGAGAGTTGCTTACTGAAGAATGAATCCTTTGCCAGTAGACACCCAGGGGCTCCTAAGGTTGCGTGGCTCTCTATGCGTCACTCAGGCAAACTTTAACATTCCTTCTGAATAAAGCAGTTTTTCCTGTGTTGGGAAATATTGAGGGTGTCTTGGATAAGTTGATTACACTCAAATCTTTAATAGGCATTTTGAAATCATGGTTGGTTTTACAGTTATTTTCTCACCTGAACAAGAATGGTTGAGAGTTTAATAGTCTCTGAATGTGTTGGTCTCAGTTAACATTTGAATGTGATTTGAGTCCCTCTTACATTAAGTTTATTTTCAGAATGGGTAACCTGTTAGCTTGTTTAACCTCTAAAGTGCCATGAAATTAGATTCTGATTTCTAGGGTAGTCCATCAGATGGAATATTAAGTCTGTCCAAATGTTGTACAGGGAAATCCTGCATGAAAGATGTCATCAGATGCTTGTTTATTACAGGTCGTTGGGGTTCCTGTTGGTTCTGCTTTACAGTCAACAGTGAAACAAGCTGTGGCTATCAGTGGTGGTCAGATACTTGTGGCAAAATCCAGCTCTTCAGTAGCAAAGGCTGTTGGTCCAAAACAGGTTGTAACCCAAGGAGTAGCAAAAGCCATTGTGAGTGGAGGTGGTGGAACAATTGTTGCCCAACCTGTACAAACTTTAACAAAGGCTCAGGTGACTTCAGCAGGGGTTCAGAAAAGTGGATCTCAAGGTTCAGGTAAAGTAACTTTACAACTTGGATTACAAAATTCAGATTCTGATTCATTATGGAACTTGGTCATGCTCCAATGTTACTCCAAATGCAATTATATTTCAGAATGAGATGGGAACACCTAGTCAGAATAACATACTAAGAGACCTGTAGGGAAAACTTCTTAGAATCAGGCTAGTGCAGTAATAATTAACTTTGTATATAAATTATCTTCCACAGAAGAGATCTCTTAGAATCATAGAATAATAGGGTTGGAAGGGACCTCACGAGGTCATCTAGTCCAACCCCCTGCTAAAAAGCAGGACCTCTCCCCCTAAATCCTTAAAAATCTCCAAAAATGGAGATTCTACCACCTCCCTAGATAGCCCATTCCAATGCTTCACCACCCTCCTAGTGAGAAAGTTTTTCCTAATATCCAACCTTGACCACCCCAGCTGTAATTTGAAACCATTGCTCCTTGTTCTGTCCTCTGTTACCCTCGAGAACAGCCTAGCTCCCTCCTCTTTGGAGCAACCCTTCAAGTAGTTGAAGGTTGCTATCAAATCTCCCCTCAGTCTTCTCTTCTGTAGACTAAATAAGACTAGTTCCTTCAGTCTCTCTTCATAAGTCATGTGCCCCAGTCCCCTAATCATTTTTGTTGCCCTCCGCTGGACTCTTTCTAATTTGTCCACATCCTTTCTGTAGTGGGGAGCCCAAAACTGGACGCAGTATTCCAGATGCAGCCTGAGCAGTGTCGAACAGAGGGGAATTATCACATCCCTCGATCTGCTGGCAATACTCCTACTGATGCAGCCTAATATGCCATTAGCCTTTTTGGCAACAAGAGCACACTGTTGGCTCATATTCATCTTCCCGTCCACCATAACCCCCAGGTCCTTTTCTACAGCGCTGCTACTTAGCCGATCGGTCCCCAGCCTGTAGCAGTGCATGGGATTTTTCCATCCTAAGTGCAGGACTTTGCACTTGTCTTTGTTGAACCTCATGAGGTTTCTTTCGGCCCAGTGTTCCAATTTGTCCAAGTCTCACTGTATCCTGTCCCTGCCCTCCAGAGTATCTACCATTCCCCCCAGCTTGGTGTCATCCGCAAACTTACTAAGCACGCAGTCTATTCCATCATCAAGATCATTAATGAAGATGTTGAATAGAACCGGCCCCAGGACCAACCCCTGGGGCACTCCAATCTTGTACTGTGTAAAGTGCTGAAAGCACCGCAGCATCATTGTTATATACAGTGTTCACTGGTTAGCCTGCTCATTGTTCCAACTTTATGTCAGTGGCCCAGATTTTATGATGAATCGTACTCTGCAAAGCTGAATGTTTTAAATGGCTTTCTGTTTTTTATTCCATTTCCAGTGATGGCTACACTGCAGTTGCCAGCCACAAACCTGGCAAACTTGGCAAATTTACCACCTGGCACCAAACTGTACCTTACCACCAACAGCAAGAACCCATCGGGAAAAGGAAAACTGCTTCTGATACCCCAAGGAGCCATACTGCGAGCCACAAACAATGCTAGTTAGTCTTGCAGGGAAATCTAATGAGTTCAATAATGTAATCATTTTGTAATTAATGTGTTAAGCATTTTGCCTTTTATTTTGGCACTTTGGAAGTCAGTAACAGAACAAATTTCTTTGCTCACAAAAACCCCCCAAAAGCATGGTGCTGTTCAATGTGGGGACCCATGAGAGCTCTTTCATTCCCCACTCTGTTTTTTTAAAGCATTAACTGCAGATAGTGATGAAGTATGAAGAAAATTACAGTCAGTATGCTCTTTTAACCCTTCTTTAGTAATCTGGGAAAGGGAGTAAACAGCACATTCCTGAAACCTGCAGCTGACATAAATTTAACGCCATTAGTAAGAAATATTAGGAGGGGACTAAGAGAATCTGGAAATGTGAGCAGAAAATAAGAAGTAGGAAATTCATCTTGGAAAAAGACAGGCTGTTCTATCCAAGGGGGAAATATCTAAAATCCAAATGCTCATGTAGGATCTGATCCAAAGACCAGTGAAGTCGATGGAAAGATTCACATTGAGTTGAGTGGGCTTTGGATCAGAGCCATAATGAAAAGCTGGGAGGTGGTCCTGCTGCAAGTATTGGGTGACAAATAATTACATATTAGTTTGCGGAATATCATGGCTGCTGTAGAAAAGCCCAGTGCTATCTTAAGCTGCTGATACAAAGGTGTTGCATCATGTATATGGCTCTGGTACAGTTTTACGCCAAAATATTCCCTACAGTGTTGAACACAGAATTAACAGATAGAGACAAACTAGAGAGAAATGGGCAACCAGAATGACCATGGAGCTCAAGGGACCAAGTTATAGAGTGTGTTCAAGGGGATGATGTAGGCATATCTCAGCTATACAACAACGAAATAAGCCTGGTGTTGGAGGTGGGTGAAAGATCATCTTTACATGTCATGAAGGTTATTTTCTAAAGCTGGTCAAAACTTTTTCAATGGAAAATTAGGGTTTTGACTAAATGAAAATTTTTGCCAAAAAGTGACTGCTTTCCTTAATAGTTTTCCAATTTTTATTGGAGAACCAAGAATATCAACATTTTCTATAAGGGTGTTTGCCCATTTTCCAACCACCTTTTGTAATGACACAAGGAGGCAGAGGAGGGGGTTGAGTTCAATATGTGAGGGTATAACTAGGAACAGTGGGGTGAATCTTTTTAAAAAGTAAGATAATGTCAATGCTGAAATAAGACTGTCCTGTTTGAGGAGTCTTGGGTTGGGTTGTGTGCATGGGAGGCCCATTGCTTGTGACTTCCAGAGCAAGGCTGGGCATAATCCTGCGCTAGCAGAGAAATGGACTGTGTAACCTCAGAGGTCTTAGGTAAAGCAAACTTCTCTGAGTCTCTGGAAAAACAGTAACCATTTGGCCCAGATTGTTGCTCAGTAAGAGACTCAAAATAAGATTGGTTCCTGCTGCTTAGTGTAGGCTTAGTAAGAGGATTATCACTCTTTGCAAAGTAATCATCAGTGAGTGCTCTGTAACTGCCCTGAAATTATATTGGAACACATGGTGGAAAAGCAAAATTGTAGCATTCAGGGTCATTGGTGGGATTTCACATATTATTTGTCATCTAGAAGAGGCTTTTGAAAGAGCTGTTAAATTGCTGGTTTGCATCTGCTTGCGATTGTAGAGACTGCAGAGCAATACAAAAAATACTTCTGTGCGCCCCTGAGCAGCCTTGCTCTCTTTCGGCTTGTTCTCAGAGTGTGAGGGGAGGGGAGCCCATTGCCCCCCTCAAATCACGCTGTGCGCACACTGTTGGGAAATCGGTGAGCATGCTTGTGCATACGTGCTGGTCATATATGAAGCGTGTGAGAGCGTGCGTCGCACAAGGCCTGTAAAGTTATGTCCATGCAGCCACCTCAGCTGCTGCCTCTGCGTCCCCATCAAAGAGCTATCCCAGAACCCACCCATCGAAGGACTGACATTCATAAGAGAGGGCCAGGGTTAGTTGGAAAGAAGGGCACTTTTGCATAGTTTCACTGTGGAAATGCATTGGCTGCTCAGCCTCAGTGCCGAACTCTGCAGAGTCATTGCTTTGATTTTCGTTACAGGTCTCCAGTCAGGCTCTTCTACCGGCGCTGGAGGAGGAGGAGGAGGAGGAGGAGGAGGAGCAGCCCAAAGCACAAGTAGTGGCTTATCCCAGCATCTCACCTACACATCCTACATCCTCAAACAGACACCACAGGTCAGAATCGTCCAGCATTTTAATTGATCCAGGGATCACGTGATGGCATCCGCAGCTCTGTAAATGATGGGGAGCCCAGACCACTTGTAGGGTGGGAGGCATTCCCACCTCTCTGCCCTGCTTATGACTCACTTCTCAGCTCCGCTGCAGCTGACCGTGTTCTGTGCCCCTCTTCCCCTGGAGGATTGTGATGCAACTTGCTGCTTCCTGCAGGCTGTTGCGTGATGCAGAATACTGCTTTTGCAGCACAAGGGAGTGGAGAGAATATGTGCCAGTGAATGACTACAAGGAACAAGCACAGTCCCCAGAAATGGGGGAAGAGGGGTAGCGGCAGCCTTCAGAAGGGAGCAGGGGGCTGTACAGAGGCACACACCAGAAGAGCAAGATGCTGGGAGGCAGCCCCAGGGGAGAAGAGAGAGCACTTGGGGATAATAAAAATTGTAGGCAGGAAGAACACTACAGAGGGGCAGGTGGAGGGGAGAGGTGATGGGAGGAACAAGCAAGAGTGAGCAACGGGACGCAACACCAGAATTGAAAACAAAAGAGGACAGTGAAAATAGCTAGTGGAGAAAATAGGCAAACAAAACAGGTGAGAGGTTGCAATTAAGTCACTGTATGCCAGGAAGGACTATGGGGGCTGCAGGCTAGTCTGTTAAGTGGGTTCCCCAGCTCTTGTAGCTAGCCTGGTTTCAGTTCTGCTGTAGCGGTGGCCTTTGAGGAATTAATTAGACTTCAAAGCTAAAGGAAAAACTCCCCCATCTCCCCTTCTCTCAGCCCAGCTGTCCGAACACTTACAAGGTGAATTTTATTTGTCACTGTGTGCGAGTGTGTGAGACTTATTAAATTACAGTGGACGCCTCTAAGCAGATGGGAACCTAATTTGGGTTTCTCACACTTCCAGTGTATCACATAATATCATTTTACAATGAGATGAAATAACTGTGTTTAACAAGAACATCCACTGTAATTAACTGTAAAAAAAACCAAAAAAGCGAAAATCTTTGTAGTAAGAAGTTCTTCAAGTCCTGTGAACTCTTTGACTGCTGGGTAGAGCAAAGATTTCTTCTAAGACCCTTTGAGGTCAGAGAACAAGATATATAGGCTTTCATATTTCTGTTAATGCTAAACAACAGTCTCAAATCTGATTAGTGTGTGTAACCGGAAGGACAAGAGATCTTTGTTTAAAATAAAATCTCAGATCACAGAGAACTGTTACAGATGTCACTGTTATATTATTGCTGCAGAATTCAATTTCATACTATTTGATTTCCACTCAGAGACCCTAACCTCCATACCATATTTTTGGACCAGGGCACATTTTTAGTTGGCCAGCCGTCTCCCCAGAATTCTGGAAAGCAGTTGACACCAGCATCAGTTGTTCAGGGCAATGTAGGAGTTGGCACATCTTCCACACAAGGACAGCAGGCATTAAAAGTAATCACCGGACAGAAGACTGCTTTATTTGCTCAGGTAACTTTCAAATACCATGTTTGCCTTTATCATTCAAAATATATGTATTGGCCATGATGGCTGGGAAATAACGTAACCACTTTTACAAAAAGTGCAGCCCTCCTTTTGGACTTAGTTAGGCAAGCAACAGGTTTTGTTTATTTCATAGTTTTACTGCAGCAGATTTGCTGTAAAAAAAATAACTAAAAGAAAAAAGCCCTAACGTTAGGCTTAGCCTTTTGAAAACAAAACAAAACACGCTTGTACTGTTTGTGAAATGTTGGGCCAGATTTTCAAACAGTGGCTCCTGTGTATGTATAACCGGACGCATTGTTGCACCTTCATTTATTTGGCACCCCGGGTTGAGTCTTGCCTCTGTCCCATGTCCCTGATTTGTAGACCTGCTCAGAGATTTCTTAGCAACCTAAGTTCAGTTGCAAATAAATTCAGGTTCTCTCTGAAAATTAGGCCCTTTTAAGGTGTCTCAGGTTATGCACCCAAAAATTGAGAGACCCTCAAATTGTTGGTCCCTTGTGGAAAAGTAGATTTGAATGTAGAAAATGAGCAGTTTCTATACAGTTGTCTCCAAGTTAAGCTTAGTGATCTAGCTTCGAAAGCATTTCTTCTGCCCTCAGAAATATTCTGATTTTTGCTGTTCTAATACAAAAAGCAGCTGTTTAAAAAATGAGTTCATGGAATGTTTTCCCTTAACCTGAACTCTTTTTCAAAGTCGGCTTCTAGTGGACAAACATCACTGATGAAAATATCAGATGCTTCATTAAAATCAGTGCCAGCTTCCTCTCAGCTCTCCAAACCTGGCACCACCGTGCTGAGAGTATCAGGAGGAGTGATCACTGCGGCCACAACCCCAGCCATGTCCCTTCCTGCAAATGGAGTTGCACAGGTGAGAAGAAGCATTGCTAGTAAATTGTAACAAGAACCTAAAAAGCAAAGAACCTGGAAAGCAAAAAGAGGGACAGAAATCATCTTTACTAATGTAGCTTCTGTTCATATTTGCTCTGCCTCTCCTTTTACTGTTCCAGTGCTAACTATCATCTGTTATCTATCTCGGGGTTTTCTATAATACCTTTCACTGTGGTATCAGAGCACTGTATCAGTAAACTAGAGCTTTATAGTGAAGTCCCTAAAGGATAGATATGGAGTGATTTGTTTTCTTCCTTGTGCAGGTTCTAGGGGTATGTAGGTTATATGGATCTCTTTTTGAAATATAGAATAAATCCAGTCATGTTGGAAAGGTTTTGTCAAAAAGAAGCATCTTGAAGCATGACTTGAAAGATGTCAGACTTGGGTTTACTCTGCTTTCAAATAAACGTACTGTCTTATTTAAATAAAGGTTACTGGCAAAATTTTCTAAACTACATAAATTCTATTTTTAAAAATTACTAAAGCATTAAGGAGCATAGATCTCATTGCAGGTCTTTAGGACAAAGGATTCTGAGTGCCTAGCCATCTAAATACTTAGATGCTTCGGAAAATTTTACCCTACCACTTTTTTATTCTTACTTCAGTCCTGCTAAAATTGTAGTATTTATGTTTTGAAGGACACTTAATCTGTCCTAATATGGATCTGTCAGGAAAATAAACTTTAACCCTTCTGCTGACTCCTCCCTTCCACACTCATTCCCATTGTGTACTACATGATGATAGCGTACTACTGCAACAGCTGAGTGGGTGGAACAACATCATCAAATCTGATTTGTACAGTTTCTAGTTCATCTTCCACTGCAGTTCCTTCCAAAATTGGCAACGATAACTCTGGCAGAGGACACAATAGAGAGATATCTGGAAAGCATAGTTAAAGGGACATAGTCAACTTGCAATCAAGTCCAAAAAAAAAAAGTTGAGCAACTCCTCACCTGCCCCTGAGCTGTGTCTCCAGCCACTTTATAGAGTTGGGGTTATTTTGGGTATTTTGTTGTTTGAATCCAATTTACCTATTTTTTAAAAAAGGATTTTTCTTTTCCTTGTTGCTGTGTGAGAGATCATCACAAACAAGACAAACTCACTGCACAAAGGACGGAGTGAAACTGGTCATAGACAAAGTGTCATTAAATACACAAAGAAAAAACGAAATGTTTATGTACTAATCTTTCCATTATAATAATCTCGGGTGTCACTTTCCACCATTACTAGAATGACATGCACAACACCAACCACCCACACAGTTTCTGTCTCCAAAAGGGAGAAGAGCTGGAGAATCCATAATGTCCGCTAAGGACATTGCTGCTGCCCCTCTACTTGTTGCTAAAGCTGCTTAGATACTATGGTGAATGATGGCAGTACAAAACCTTAAGATCACAAAAGGAACAAGTCACACTTCTGTCTGAATTTCTTTACATACCATTAAGTTGGCAGTGTCCCTTTTTAAATGAGAGTGTCGTGACTTAGCTCTGTACTGTAGCTAAGATGTGGCTAAAGCGTTAACAAAACCATTATGTGCCAGTGGAGGCAGCTGTAAGAGGAAGATGAAACTGACAAAATGGTCTCACTTTCCCTGCTGATGACTCTGGGATTCTGAGCAGCAGTGAAACATTCAAGATTCTTATAAACTTCTGTGCCGTGCTAACTCATCTCAACAAGGAGGGAAACCTATGTGAATAGGGATGTTGGGTCCTGAGAATGTTGTTCATGATGCTATGGTAATTCTTACACATATAGTCTGTTTCATTTCTGCTCACAGCTCCAGAACAATTGCAGGGAAACTGATCAGAATTCTATAGGTTTTGGAAATATTTTAAGATCTTTGCTTTCAAGGACAATTTTACTTAAAGACAATAGGATTGTGGATAGGTATATATGCGGTTCCTTCTCTTAAATTCTCCTCCCAACTCTGTAGCAGTATTATAAGTTAGTTTAAGTGCTCAGTAAAATGAAAAGGAATTTGATGCCACCACATCTCTCTTTCTAATATAGCAAGTGGATGGTACAGCTTCTAGTTCATCTTCCACTGCAGTTCCTGTGGCAAAGACATCTGGACAGCAACACCAAATTTGTATAAACCAGGGGCAATCTGCTTCCTCAGTAGCCAATAAAACTGCTACTTCTACTGTTGTAAGTGTTGCTTCCTTGATGACTACACCAACTCCTGTTTCTGGCAAAGCTGCTGTATCAGGTAATAAACTTTCCGCCTTTTGTTACTGACATTTATACCTGGTCTCTGACACCTTCTGATGCCTTGTATAGTAAACAGTAGAATTCAGAGCCCTTGCATTTTTGAACTCTTAACAGAAATTAACTCTAGATTTGGCAATTTCCTTTAGTTTCTAGGATCTGTCTTAATAAAATGACTTTTTGCTTAACCGAAACTTGCAAAAATAACAGTGAAAAGAACAATTTGAAATTTGACTTCCTAGGTCATTTAGTATATTGAATGGTTTTTGTTAGAGGTAATGGCATAGCTTTCCACTAGTGGTTAGTGAAAAATCTCTGTTCTGTTATCAAGTTTACTTTCTTTTTACAAAGAGGTATCCCACTTGTCCACGTATAGGGTTGTATCAAAAGGAAAACAGTGAAGAGATTTGGACACTGATACTACAGACATAGGACAGATAATAGAAAAACAATGGGACAAATTCCTTGGCTAGTGTAACATCACTGACTTCAGTGGTGTTGCACCATCAGAGAACTGGCCCAGTGGGTTGCATCTGGTATACTTCATTTGAAAAGTAACGAGTGGTGTAGAAAACTGAATTTGAAAACAAAGTAAAGTGAACTGAACTGAATCTAGAACATTTGAATTAAATAAGGCAATCAAATGAGGTATCCCAGCGAGAAGTGTTTTTTTGGTTTGATTGTCATTTATTGCCTTTTATGGTCTTCTGTATAATAAGCCTTCAGTGTACATAGTGAAGAAATCAAGGACGATTTACTGGGTTTAACTCAAATAATTCACAGAACTGGTACACAGTAGAAACCCATGCTGTTATCTTTTAATATTCTTGCAGGCATGTTCTGTTAATTCCTCTCTACGTGATGCCATCTAAATTGAGAGTAGAGGTGGGAAATAGAACACATAGGTGACACTGAAGCCTGGACTACACCTAAAACTTGGGCAGACCTAATGAAGTTGCTCAGGGGTGTGAAAAAATCACAACCCCGGAGATGTAATTAAGCCAACCAAAGCCCTGGTGTAGACATCGCTTGGTCGATGGAAGAACTCTTCCCCTGACCTAGCTACTGCCTCGCGTGGGGGAGGATTTAATACGGAGACAGAAAAACCCTCCTTTCCTGTGTTAATTGTTTACTCTACAGCAGCATAGCTGCAGCTGTGCTGCTGTAGCGCCTGTCATGTAAAAAAACAATGAGAGTTCTGTGGCACCTTATAGACTAACAGATTTTCTTTGGCATAAGCTTTCGTGGGCTGTAACCCACTTCATCAGATGCATAAGTGGGTTATAGCCCACGAAAGCTTATGCTGATGAAAATCTGTTAGTCTATAAGGTGCCACAGGACTCTCGTTGTTTTTTTGCTGTACACAGACTAACACGGCTCCCCTCTGGAAATTTCTACTTGTCATGTAGACTTACTATGAGTCTATACAACTGTATTCGTTTGGAGCAAAGAAGAGAGGGGCCTGGAGGAAGGTCTATAGATAGGAATAGCTCTCTTTACATTATAGGCTGGGGAGGATCACCCCGGCACACAAGCTAATTTAGAACAGCACGTGGCGCCCTCTGGCACACTGCTGAAATCACCACTCCTGTCACTGAAACAGTCAGGGTCTGTCAAGCACCGCTCTGGACGGCCTCTCTGAGCAGCAGGGCGGTGGTCCTAAGATCCACTGCCAAAAGAGCCACTCTGGTGGTGTCTCTTGGCATGAGGTGGTCCCCTACTTGTATGCCACTGCCAAATTTGCTGGCAGCAGCAGGTTTTGTCAGCAGAGGGGGCTGCAGGGACCGGGGAAGGATCGGAGCATAGGAGCTGGCACGGGGGATCAGCAAAGGTTGCTGACTCCTAGAGGCGTTCGATGTGTCCCAAACTACTTCCCATTGTTGTTAGCCTATGATTCACACTTCTTTTGAACAGGCAACTGTGGTGGTGGTTGACCCACAGCTCTGCAATGAGCTGATGAGTCTTTACACTTCTCTGTAGAGAAGAATCTATTCTCTTCAAACAAAGAAATATGTCCTTTGTTGGGAATTGAGCTAGTCTAGATGACTTGCAGCAGAACTAGTTTATATCCATGGCCTAAAAGTGAGTGTTTTGTTTGAGATTTTCTTTTTAAACTTTAAGAAATAAATGTCATTTTTTTTCTGGCTGCAAAAATCTTAAAAGGAACCATTATAAAACGGCCTTTTCTATCTGAGCAAAAACTACATGCATAAATACTTGAGATTTTAATTTTTAAAATTTTTTGGCAGTGGAATTTGCAAAACTTAGCCACCTTTAGGAACGTGGAGAATCTCCCACACAACAGGCTAATGGGCATTTTGCAGTTTCAAAACTCATCATCTTTGCCTCTTGTGTCCCACATTATGCATCCCAACAGTGATATCAATGGGAGTTAGGAATTTAGCCTTTTTAGTCACTTTTGAAAAGCTCATTAGGCACCTGTCTGCATCTTTAGAGGCCTAAATACCTTTAAAAATCTGGCCACCTAATCCATCAATTCTACAGCTAGTATTTCCTTGGTTTAATTATTGAGATAGTCCTAAACAGAGAACATTTCAAGAAACAGATTTTTACCTGTATATCCCAGCATATTTAAGGTATTTTCATTTAACTAAAAAAAATTTTAAATGACAGTTTTGTGCATTCTTAATTGAGCACTGCTTATCATCCAAATGCAGCTTGACACAAATCGTAATTAAAAAGAACACTGTCATCTAATAAATAAGAAAGTCGTTCACCATTTTCTAACTATAAAATAGTGTAAAAATTAAGAATCTGAATAATGTATTCTAAGTTAGATAATAGCTTAAATAAACATGTATATAGTGTATTCTGCTGGTTAGTAGAAATAAATACCATCTTTAGTGTAACGGCTACATATATTTGCAAATCAGCATGTTTCAATGTTTATACCAACCAGTGAGAATGGACTTCTCTTTAGGAAAATTCAAACGAACACCACATCTAAAAATAATTATTTAAATCAAATCATTTACTTAAACCATGCCCATGATTAAAATAATTATTTAAATCAATCCACCTTGTAAGTATGCTATATGCTCCCACTAGCTTTGCTTTTGAAGACAGTTCTACATATTATCAAAGGATTTGGAAGATCCAAGTTCAAGGCCATTCACCACAGACTTCCCTGTGTGGTGACCCTCAAAAATTCACTTAGTCTCTCTGTGTCTTAGTTCTCCATCTGTACCTATGTGCATAATAACCTTACCCTCCCACACAGTGGGGTTAGGAGGATTATTAAGTGAGACTGTGGTGTGCTCAGATATTATGGAAATAGGAGCTATGTAATAGATAGAATCTAATTTATTTATTTATATAATAGAATTTAATGTACTTCATTGACAGGTTATGTTTATCAAATCCTGAAGGATAAATTCAGAAAAAACTATTAAGTCAAACTTGAGCCACTTCTGTCTTATTCTGATGAGTCCTTTTTGCTGAGTGTCTGGCCATGTTCTTTTAAAACTTGACAGATACTAATACACTACATCAGTTTCTGTTTATGATTACTGTGTTATTTATAAATCTCATGTAACAACTATCAAAGCACTATACAACATAGTTATATAATGTGTCTGAATGTGCTGGCAACCAGCTTAAAAAACTTGTTTAACAATTCACAGTGACAGTTGTCTTGCTAAGGGGATAGGAGAGCTTAGCTTATACCATCTTATTTCATGCAGAAAAGGAGAGAAATAGTAAGGGACAGACTGAACTAAGTATTATCTAATGTGTCTCTTTACCCCTTCTTTTAGGGTTGTTAAAGATCCATTCAAACCAGTCTAGTCCACAGCAGGCTGTGCTGACAGTACCGAGCCAGCTCAAACAGCTCAGTGTAAATACAGCCTCTGGGGGTGTTCAGACTATACTGATGCCTGTGAACAAAGGTAAAATGCAGCAGAAGACATTGAGCGGTGTTTGGGGGTCCCTTTGACATAGCTATTCTTGTCATACAGCAATACAAGGGTTACAGATACCTATGAAGAAAACATGTAGTGGGTTTCACTTTTTCCCAGGCTTAATATTGCAAATACAATATTACTTGCTATCAAGGATTAATAAAACTGTCCATCTAAAACAAGGGTGAAACACTAGCTGGAAAGTTAGTTTATACTGAGTCAGTAAATCATTTTTTTTCTATTGTCCTTCAGTGCTACAGTCGCTTTCTACCAGCAAAGTGTCTGCTGTTACTGCTGTAACTGCAGCCAGTACGGTCGTTCCCAGCCCTTCCACAGCATCTGTCACTAAAGGTAAAAACTGGCTGTGCATGAATTAAGATGGCTGTCATATGGAAGTGTTCTGACTCTATTAATAGACCCCGTTGCCTTTCATTCTGTTTTCCACTGCGTCCATCAATTAAGTCGAAATAAGAATAAGATCTAGTAGTTGGAAAAGCAAAGATTCTGCCCACAGCAAACTCCTTGGGATAGACATGTACAGAAGAGCATTAAGAAACGTAAAGGAAGTAAACGTAAAGGCAGTTAAACTTGCATGGTGCCAACTCTCCATTGTGGAAACATACACAAAGCTATACTATATGTAGCAGTGTGTGTTAATTCACTTGCACACATTGCCCTGACAATGGCATTTGGCTGATGGAATCATTGGGGAGTGCTCCTCCGCAGCTTACTAAATGTAAATGGCTCTGCCATCGAGGCCTCACAATAGACAGGAAGTCAAGGGACACTGTCATACACAAAACCAGCTGACTCTCAGTGACTCTTGTCATTTTCATATAAGAAGGAAGCTGAATCTTTTTGGGTTTGGAGTAAAGCTATATTTCAATGACTCTTCCTCCAGTATGAATTGCCAACAGTGCAGATTTTGCTTGTGCTGAAAATGTTGCCTACAAAGACTAAGTGGGATTGCAATACTAGACATAGAGCTCGTCCACACATGTAACTGGACATTATTCCCTATTCAGCACTGGTCATTGGAATATGGATGCTGGCATTCCAGGCAGTTTTAATCATTCTTTCCCACCTAGTACAATTGATCAGATCAGTTTTACCGCATAGTTCTAGTTTTACTGCACTCGGCTGACTTTTGTCAGAGTTTGCCCAGCTGATTATCAACGACTCTCATTTTTAAAATTTGTTCTGTTTCTCTCTGAAGTTAAGATGGAGCCTGATTCAGCAGGACAGAACTGCAACTCTCTAGTCGCCCAAGATGGTCAAGCAGCAATAAAAACAGAAGAGAGCTCAGAACTTGGAAATTACGTTATCAAGTAATTGTTCTTTCCTGTCTAAAGAGTTATATGGTTTAGACTTTGGGCAGGTCCGAGGACGGCATACAACAGTATCGGAATGCTGGCCAAATTGAATTATTAAGATCTGACAGCCACTCATACCTTCTGTTACATACCATCATCTAGATAGTCTGTTGGTCGGCGTTCGTTTTCAGACATCAGTTACATCCGTTATCTGCAGGGTGTACTGGTAAAATACTGAGTTTGTAAATTGTATTCAGGACAGCTACAAATGAAGCTGTTTAATGGCCCTTAATCATCTTTGGGATTTGCTAGAAATTTAGAGTCTTTTATCATCTAGTCAATCATAATTCCTGCTGCAATTGCACGTTCTGATCAGTGTCAGGCTATTTCCCTTGGAATATAGGTAAAAATAATTGCAGGGGGTGGGGGAATGACAATTTGATCCTCTCTCAGTCTTTTTCTTTAGTAACGTGTGTGTGTGTGTGTGTGTGTGTGTGTGTGTGTGTGTGTGTGTGTGTTAACACTCACATATTGCTGTAATTGACAGAAGATCTTTCCATGTTCTACACTGAGAGTGAGCCTGGGGATGTGACAGCTGATTCTTTCTCTTAACAGTATTTGCATTTCTGGCAACATGGAAAATCCTTTGTGATGCTATTACAAGCTCTTTTTGGAAGTTCTTCACCCAGAACTTGACCAGTAAAATATATTTTCCTATAAATCTCTGAATGTAGATCTCCCCTCTGCTTGCAATCCACCAATAACTTACATTTTCCTGTCACCATTTTTTAAAATGTCATAAGTCTTTTATTCTGGAGGACACTTCCATAAAGATGCCTGTATATAAATGAATCAGAAGGCAGTATGCTCTTTGGATTTCACCAGTTGGTCAGAAATAACTTGCAAGAAAATAGTAGTGAACTGTCTTTTTTTTTTTTTGTACTTTAAAAAAATATATATATTACTGACTGTTTGTACCTAAACATCTTTGTGTTCTGCAACCAATCGGTTGTCCCCTCTTAAGGTTTTTCAAGCATGCTAAGTGTTACTGCTACCTTGTGCCTGACATTCCCTTGTGTTTCATTGTAACAAAGCATCTTGGGAGAGCACTATGTGGACCAGCAGCATCAAAGAGTTTTATAAAGTACAAATCTTACAGTACGGTTAGCTCTGTGAGAATTTACAGAAGTAGCATCTTACTACCATACATATTTGAAACCGGTGTGCTACAGCTCCTGTAGGGTGTTCGTAGACATTCTCGAGACATTACTATAAGGCCTGTTCCTGAGATTCCATCCCAGCGAATATAAACCAAAAAGAGACAACGATCCTTTTGAGTCCTAATCCTGCAGTGGTATCCATGTGGGTGGCCTTTATGCCCACATCAAGTCCCACTGATTGATCTCAGGGGAACTTCATATGGGGCTACTGATCCGGCTACATCCATACCATTGTAGAATCAGGGAGTAGCATAGAAATGTTTATTCAAACTACTGCAGATGTTAGTGCTTTTTTTTAGGATATTTTAATTGACCCCGATGTTAAAACACTGTATATCTGATTTCTCTTTTCTAGAAAGTAATTACTCTTCACTGTGATCTTTATCTTTGCAGCATAGAACATTTGGAGAACGTCCAGCAACTTTTAACAGCAATAGTGAAGAAAGTTCCATTAATTGCTGAGAAAAGTAAGATCTATATGAAAACAATCAGATTGATGTTGTCATAGCACTAAAGATGTGCACGGCACTTTGCAGCTAGGAAAATGCCAAAAAACAGAAATAGAATGAAGTGAAACTGCTGCACCAGAAAGCTTACATTTAGGTTTTATTGCCTGCAAAATGCTTAGGACTCTAAATCAGCCCAGTCCTGCCAATACAACAAGGGCTTCTGTTGGCAGTTACTAACATTCATTATCTTGCCTTTATGAGAAAGACAGTGTAGTTCACAGCAGAATACTGGTACTTGTCTAACCAGTGAGGACAGCTTGTAGGCAATCGTCAGTCCATTTCATCTGTCATGGATTAGGAACAGGTAGTTTTATTGCACACCCACAAACCAACCATATATATGATTGGGGAAATACATTACAGATGATGTTTTCCTAGTACTTCGATGAGGAGAATCTGCTGGAGACTGGAGAAGACAGACTCTGAATAAAATCATTAGCATGAGCAAAACAGTATTGGTGTGTGGTGAAGGAAAGCTTTCGTTGCTGCTTATTTCAGTCATCCTATGTAACGCTCATGGATCTGGTTATTGGGAGTTAATACTCCTCTTAAAGTCGTGCCAGTAAAAATTTTCTGAGCTGTCCTATGCTTTATTGTTGAATTTTCTATCTCATGTTATGTTTCTAGTTGGTAGGCAAATAAGTGTTTTCAATAGAAAATTACTTCTGACAATAGCAAAGCACCACTGAACTTCTTCAATCACGTTTTGTCTTTGGAGCGTTTAAAGCATGGTTGGACTCACCGGCATCTGCCTAACTTGACAGAGAGAGAGAGAAAGATTGTACATCTAAAAACCAATAAGCTGTGTGTCAGGAAAGCACTTTGGAAGAGCAAGGAATTATTTGGGCTGTGGGGACTGCACTTAGAGAACCCATTTTGCCCATTCTCCCCACTGAACACTCAGTGTATCCAATTAAAATCTGGCTTGAGTTTTCAGATATTGGCAGCACCAGACTAGATGAGATTTCATCGTTTTTAAAATTTAACTCCGTTTTTTGGCTGTGTGCTCTTTAGGTGAAGATGCCAGTTCTTTTCGTGCCATTTCGGTGGAACAGTATTACAGCTGGAATATTGGAAAACGAAGGGCAGCTGAGGTAGTCTCTCTTTACCTGTTTTATAAGCCCTGGATGGGGAAACCTGGAACAACTCAAAAGTTCTTAACTATTTCAAAAAACACTCTGGTGTATTGGAAATGGAGGCCTTTTTCACAATAATAGGTGCTGGCTCTTTTCATGCGGGGCCCCAGTTCACTGCTGTAGAGTTGTTAAAAATGTAAATAACCTTGAAGTTCAATTTTCAGTTTCTTCAACTTAAAATACTTTTTGGAATATTTTAAATTGCGGTGCAATATAATGCAGTGTTTGCATAGCATCCTTCTTACACATTGTCTCCATATGCCGTGATTGTATGGCATAATGTTGTGTCTCTAATTTCCCCCAGTATATTTTTCCACTGTATTCTCTGTTCCCATCTGTGCCTTTCTATTATAATTGGTCTGTGTCATGTTTGCTCTTTGTAGGACTGAGAGAGACCTGGCTTCAAGCAGAGCCATTATTGAACTAGATTCTCAAAATCATTATGGGGAAATGTCATGTATAAATGTTTTGGAACTATTTTTATGGTGTTGCAATTACATTTTACTATTGTTTACAGAATTTTTCTCCCTTGTTACTACGTGGAGGACCTGTATAGGAGATAATGAAGCTGGCTTGATGTAACATTGTTTTGGTGCACAAAACTAAACAAACTGCAAAATAATAGAGATTCGTATAGTGCTCTAATAGGTTTCAGTTTCTGCAATCATAGATGTTACTTGGAAGGCTGGAGGTCAGACAGAAGTTTGATTATGTTGCCTATATCCATAATGTGATCCTAACTTATCCCCTGTAAGATGGGGATCTTTCAGTTTGACATAGATGGTGGGAACAGAAGCAGTTTAAATTACCTGTCTATGGCTACAGAGTGACACAAACCCATTCTCATTTTTCCAGACCATGCTGCGTTCTGGGAAGTACCTGGGACAATCACAATCTCCATGTTCCTAGGACTCTAAATTACTGTACATGGCCATATTCTGATCTCATAACTCAGACGTAAAACACTTCGGCTAAACAAAGTTTTCACTTGGGTTTCTCATAGTGGCAACGAGCAATGACTGTCAGAAAAATTCTACAAGAAATCATAGAAAAGCACCCCAGATTTCACAGCATCAGCCCCTTGAAAACAAAGCAGGTGGTGCATTGGTGTCGCTGCCATGGCTACACTCCGCCTGACCCTGATGCCCTAAGGAATGAGGAAGATTCAATAGAAGATGTGCTGACTCAAATAGACAGTGAACCAGGTGAGCATTTAAGGAAGGCCAGTTTCAAAGCCCTTTATCCCCAACAGACGTTGTCTGTTAAGCAAGGACAGTCTCTCCCCAATTTTATTCTCCAGTACATTCTCAAAGCGGGTTTCCCTCTGTTCTTCCCAACTGTTTGTTTTCAAATGCTCTGGGCAGCCAAGGAGTTGACGTTACGGCAGCATGAAGAGGTGGCAGCCGGTATTGAGTTCCATTGGACTAGACCCTGTACCAACACAGGATGAAAGACAGTCCCTACCCCAAGGAGTTTACAGTCCAAGACGGACAAAGGGTGTGGGAATGCTGAGTAGGGCTTCCCCTGCTGTGTTGTGGATAGTATTCCATAGCTGAACATATTATAATGTCAGGAATCTTCTCTCTATAACTGAGCAAAATTTACCCTTTCTGAATTTCATCCCACTCTTTTCAGTGATGCTCCTTTGTATCAATTTCAGATAATCCCTCTCCATACTCAATCCCTCTCCTAAAGCTGGATACTTCCCCTTCATGATCTTACAATGATTTTATTCATCTGTGAAAAGACTGATCCTGGGTTGTACCCATGGCAGTGCACTGTGCTGGATGGGCCTTCTGCCTGATCAGGGAGGTTACGGAAGCGATGTACTTGTGGAATGAAGGGACTGGATTCTGAAGGGTTTTTGGATTGATCATTGCTTTCTGATCGCTTCCTGCTGGACAGTATTCTGGGACAGTAGTCTGAGGATGTTAGACCTTACTGGTTCTTTCGTCTTAAATGGAGCATGCTTTCCCAACTGGGAGCAAATAGGGGAGAGACAGTTAAAGTGGGACATGGAGGAAGAAGCTGTCCAAAGGTCATTAAGGCAGTAGTCAATTATTTTGACATTCAGAGCAAAGACGTAGCCAGTGCTAGCAAGACAAATAATGAAAATAAGTGTTGTTAAAACTTTGTACTCCCCTCCCGCAACAGACTGAAAACTCTCATATCAGGGCCAGCTCTGTTGGTTTAAAGAAACTCCTTGAAGGGTTTTAATTTTCCTAATTAGACTGTGTGTCTTTGAAAGGAGATTTATTAAGAGCGTTGGAGGCTGTTCTGCTGCTGGAAAATAAAAGCCCACGTGAGAACATGGAACTGGCATAACTCAGGGTAGCCCTGGGGGAGAGGCACCGCTCACAAGTACACAGAATGAGCTTTCCAGCTCTCTGCCACCAGCCTGTGGTAATCACAGGAAGGGTTCCTAGTGGGACTTAGCTGTTTGGATTTTACACAAGTTCCACTTGTAAAGGTAAAATAGCAGCTGTCATGGGCATGATGGTAACTGCACTTCTGTCCTCTTCCTAGACTCTGAGTGCAGCCCCTCAGTGTCACACCTCAGGCCTTTCCACCTCTCCAGGGGTAGACTTTTCAGTTCTTAATGACTGCCTGGGAGGGGGAATAATACATGCAGGAAGGGGATGGGATAGTTCAGAGGATTGGCTGTCATCTTCTGGCAGGGCTGTGGTTAGATTCTTGTACAGAGAAAATAGAGCTATGCACATTTACAGCAATTGAGAATCAGTTCCTCTGTTCAAATACATTTTTAAAATTAGATCATTACATTTAGCATTGTAATTAGAATTCAGAGCTGGGA
Organism: Pelusios castaneus; assembly: GCA_007922175.1. Classification (NCBI taxonomy): domain Eukaryota; kingdom Metazoa; phylum Chordata; order Testudines; family Pelomedusidae; genus Pelusios; species Pelusios castaneus. The sequence continues at coordinate 17,227,237 of ML685789.1, read as the reverse complement.
GGTATTTCCATTGTTCAAAGTGGGGAGGAGAGCATCAGTTCATCAGACTTCTACAAAAGAAGTGCTGGAAGTTTTCTAGTAAATCCGTATTAGTCTGGAAATGTTTGAAGTGCAGCCTTCTTGTGGCATGATTAGCTGAGACTGGTAAGTGAAGACATTTGTACTCCAAACTTGCACTACTGTTAAACTACAGTGTCATTAAATCTTGGGTACTAATTGTGCTTTGTTCAGACTTGTGGTCTTAAGTGTGAAGTACCAATATGTATCCTTTACCTGAATCTCTTACTAGACCTTGGGCATGTACCCATTTTAAGCACTCTTCCCATCATTGCTCCTCCTTTAGAATGCCCATCCTCTTATAGCAGTGGTGAAGATCTCTGTCGAAAACTGGAGGAGCTACAGCAGTTCCTGAAAGAAGAACCGGAGAATGATGAGGAAGTGGATATCCTCAGCTTTACTGAGCCACTGAAAATAAACATTAAAAAGGAACAGGAGGAGAAACAAGAGGAGATGAAATTCTACTTGGCATCCTTGCCTGCATCAGAGTTCGTGAGGGACATGGCACAGAAGGTAGTGAAGTGTGATTCACAAAGCTAATGAACAGCTGCTGAGCTGTTTATTATAATGTATTTTATCCAGATGGATCCTGTCGTGTTTTACCCACTGATTTATTATGTGGCTTTCTGGCCCAGGACATAATTTAATCCCTCTGAGAGAACATCCCAGACAAGTCTATTCCATTGTTGCTGAATTGGTAGCTATGCAACATCAGTAAAAACTGACCATCACCTTGTAACTTAAAAGTGCTGTGGAACATGGGTTCTCAGTCTCTGCTCCCTCACCACATGAAACTTCTCAGTCTGGTAACTTAGGCTACAGCTGCTCAGGAACTCCTTGCCAGTGACTGCAGTGAGGCCTAAAGAACAAGAAGTTGGTTAATCTCTGCTGCGTAGATTCCCTGCCCCTTGTCGGAGGGGTACAGAGGTGGCTGGAGAGACCTACTCTAATAGCAACAGCAGGTGGAAGGACTCCCTGCTTAGCTGAGGAAGAGCAAGTAACGCATTTCTTCACAGTAGCAGAGTGGGGAGGGAGGGCTAATTCTTTGTGGCAGCTGGGGGAGAAGAGAGAGGTTTTCTTCTTCCAGTCCCATCAGCCAGTGGGGGAAGACATTAACATTTTTCCTTCTTTGCAACATCTGAGCAGACCTCCATAGGCATATCACATGCAAGTCATGGCCAGCACAAAAGGCAAGACTTCAGAGGCTGAAACAGAACTATGTAATACAGATTCAGTCTGCACAACTCAATGGGGCAGAGTGTGAAACTAGTCAAGTGAATATAGGTACAAATTTAACAGAGTACGGGGGAAGGGCATGTCCCAAAAGTGCCCCCAAATCAAAATTGAATTAACTTTTTCAGCATTTTAGATATGTCCCCACAGCCATTTGTATGATCAAGTTTCACCTGCACTAGAAAGTCTTTCAAACCTAAATCCTGAAATTATATTGTTCTAAAACTCTGTAATGCTTATTTGTTTTTTTATTTTAGCTGATTATTCTTGAAGCATATTATTCAGTCATCTCATCCATAACAAAACGTTATCCATTATTGCTTAATTTATTTGATGTAGTAATCTGTGAGATTAAAAATTGTGTTCTTTCTCTCTCGTTTTATAGATAGGAATTTCTTTTCAGCCTGTTGAGCTGCACAAGAATGTTTATGCGTCGGTAATAGAAGATATGGTTTTAAAGGTAAGCTATAATCTTACAGGAATTACATTTCTGTAATTGTATTAGTTCAAAAGACTCGAATAGCATCAAGGGTGCCGTCTGTAAGAGTGTGTGTGTGAGAGACGCTCTAACCCTGATAACTTCTTCTGACCAGTCATTTTGTTTCCTCATCTGTAAAAAGAAAATACTGTCCCCTCCCTGATAGAGAGGTTAAGGATTTATTAGTGTTTGAAAATGGCTACATACTTTCCCCCCAAGTATTGCTGTCCCCTTCTTGGCTCCATTGCCTCTATTGTTAGGCGGCTGGATACGTGAAATGAGTGGTAGTTCTCCCTTGTACAAGAGCGTGATATTGGTATGTCATTTGCAGCTTCAGCCAAAATAAAGAATACACTATTTATCACCAAAGCCCTTTAACAGCTTGAAATTGGAGAATACCAGTAGTTTTGTATTCGGGTCTCATACATATCACTTTTAGCAGGGCTTTGCTGGTCTTATGACAACCAAATCTTTTTCAGATTGTTGCTACAGTTTATAGTCTATTGGCCAATCAATTTTATAAAGCTAACTGATTCCATAATTTAAAAAAAAAACACAAAACCCAACAACAACAACAAAAGTTTGACTGAGTTGCTGCTTATTTAAGAAGTTGAAGTCAGATAAAAATAAAACCCATTGTTTAGTCATTTTACATTTCAGCCCCTAACGCTACCTTTCTCTTAGGCCACTGAACAACTTGTGAGTGACATCCTAAGGCAAGCATTGGCTGTTGGGTACCAGACAGCTCCTCACAACAGGTACAGTCACTGACCTTTCTTTTATCAGTTATGCCATTTACACAAAAGTTTTACCTGCTTTAAGAAACTGTTAAACCTCACAGAAATATCGGACTGGAAGGAATCTTGAGAAGTCGTCAAATACAGCCCCTAGTACTGAGGCAGGACCAAGTAAGACCTGTCCATCCTATTGACATACAAGTCACCTGCCAGTGGCCTGATAAGACCCCACAGGCCTGTCTAGTAGCATGGGAATCAAATAGTTCTTACAAGTTCCAAAGGGGTAGCCGTGTTAGTCTATTGCAGAAAAACAAACAGAGTCCTGTGGTACTTTTAAAGACTAACAGATTTATTTATCGCGTGAGCTTTCAAAATAAATCTGTTAGTCTTTAAAAGTGCCACAGGACTCTGTTTTTAATAGTTCTTACAGTAACCCTTGATCCATACACCAGTCTCCTTCTTTGATTAGTTGAATTAAGGAGTGCATCACCTCGTCTTCATAATGTTCTTTAGCAGAACTTGACATTGAAAAAGTGAGATATTAGGGTTAAATATGTGCAAGAGAATGGCTTAACTAAAATACTGCCTATTCCATAAAACTGGTACTTCAGTACTTCCTTTTAATTTTCATATACTAATGCCCAATTTTCCAGTAGCATCCATTTTGTGCTATGGCATTTTAATACCTTTTCTCTGTAGATGTAACACTATTATTCTTTTTTTGCTGTTTTCCCCCATTAGTAAATTTATTAGCCTGGCACTTCAGAGACAGTTGGCTTTTTGTGTATTGTAATAGTTTCTTTGATTCATTCTCTGCAGGATTCCAAAAGAGATCACTGTGATGAATATTCACCAAGCCATCTGTAGTATTCCCTTTCTTGATTTCCTGACAAACAAGCATATGAGAATATTAAATGAGGAACAATGAAATAACCTGGAGATGTAACAATGATGGATTGAAGACTGAAGTATTTAATGGCAATTCCACTGTCTCTAAAGGATGCTACTCTATACATTTTTATAATGTTGGGCTACTAGATAGTTACTTCCAATTAAAGATGCACCTTATGCAACAAAATGATGCTCTGTTCAAAATCAAGTTGTTAGTTTGCAGTGTTGTTCATTTGGTAAGTGGAGCAACAAACATAGTTTGCGTTCAGTTGCTAGCTGAAAAATACGTGGCAGTGAAATAGGCCTCATTCAGCTGATGACTGGAGAGATTCCTGAGATGTCTTTTTAGGAAGGATGTGATTCTTTGCTATTTCAGCTCCTTTTGGTGCATTTCGCAGACCAGAACAGATTTTGTTGTGAGTTTGTGGACCACTGGAGAGCATTTGCCTAAGGCAATGAGAATATGTGCAAAGCCATAGGCAGCTTGTGAAGTTGGTGTGTTTGGAGATTGATGCTGGTGGTGCAGATATGCTTGAACTCCATGACCGTGGTTCGTGTTACTCAGCAGGACCAACCATATATCACTAGCTGTAACAAAACAAATATTTCCTTCCTTCCTTGAAGGACTGAGCTAGCAACTCAGACATCTCGGTGATTGTAGGTTGAGAGCATGGCCAAGATGAATAACTCAAGTCAAATTTAGAGAGTGGCTGAGCATGTGACCTGTGTGTGGGGGAAAGTGAGGTGACTTGAAGGTCTGGCTCATTTCATAGAGGACTTTGTCAAGATTTCTGGGTGTTAATTAGCCAAGATCCTTTGCTTGCATAGCAGGTATTGACCTTGGCTACTGGAAGAGTCCTGATGACGGAGTTGAGGAGTAAGCCACTAATCCTCTAATACTTGTTTAAATCTTTGAACAACATTAGTTGATAAGAAGCATGGATTGGGAGGAACTGGCAGTAACAAAGCTCTGGTTTGAGCTCTGTAGCAGAAAGAAGCCCATTAGTGGTGGGGAAAATCCAGGTACTTTGGTACGTAGGAGCATGTCATGCCTTGGGTGTGATTAGAGGCTTTACTTCCAGTCCGACCACTTTACCTGCCTTAGGTATTGCTGTGTTGTTCTTATGAATGCCACATCTGAAGGAAATACTAGCAGCCTTGCAAATGCTAACAGACATAAAAACATCTGACTGGGAATATAAAAATTTTCGTGATGTGTTTGTCAATATTGTAAACATGATGCCAAGATTGAGGGACCTAAAATTTGACTATTATTTGATCAGGCTTTCAAAATCCTGGTCTTTCTGTGAGGCCATCTAATAGGTTGAATGAGAACCTGAGGGCCAGGTACTCCTGAGTTCTGATCCCCTCTGGGTTATTGATTTTCTGCCTGGCCTTGGGGTATTGCTTCACTGCTCAGTGCCTCAGTTTCCCCATATGCAAATTTGGGAACAAGGAAACCTACCTCAAGGAGCGTTCTGAGGCCTGATTAACTAACATTTGTGCAGTGCTTTCAAAATGTAAAGCATTTTAGAAGTGCTAAATAAGATTACTTTGTTGGGGAGCAGGACATACTTCCAAACACATTCATTAGTGCTTGTCTGACTAGAAAATTAATAAACTTGATGCCAGGAGCTCTGCAGCTAAACCCAACTACGTGTCTGCATCAGGGGGAGTGGCTTGGATGAAAAAGGTCATTTCAGACTTTCAATGAGCAGCTACAAACCACAGTGATTAAACTTGAATTCGTTTTTAAACTCTAGACGCTGGACACTGTCCTCCTTGCACCGGATTCAGCCATAGGTGCCCACCATGAAGAGAACCTTAGACTGCAGATCTGAGTGCAGTACAGTCCTACTCAGCTTGACCCTTATCTTGGGCCAGATGGGATTGAGGAGAGAGAATTTGAATCAGGCTCCAAGATGAGGCGCTTTGATGGCAATTCAGTGGGCAGTTTAAACCCTCTGGAGCCAAATTGTGGAATTCTTACTCGTGCTCGCAAGCACCCAACAAGGTGACATGCATAGAGAGTGCTCACTGGCTTGAAGAACAGCCATGCAATCCAGCCCTTGTTCTAGCTTTTAAACTTCCAATAGTCTGAAATAATCTAGCTATGGAGCCTCTTGGGTGAGCGCAGTAGCTGGGTGAGTGGAGAGAAGTGAGTCTGATATAGGAACGCGAGACCCTGTCTTAGCTTCCCAAAGTGGTGTCAGTGTCTGGCAGCCTTTTTACCTTTGATGCTTTATTTGCAGGCCATAGTGAAGTGTAGTCTCCTCTACCTGGTAGAGGCACTTGTACGCAATTGGTAAGTTAGAAAAGAAGGGTTTCTACAGAAGGTTGTATGCAGCCTGAGATGGGACTACAAAGCCTTTGTAGCAGTGGTGTGTCCTCGTGGGCAGACAGCACCCTGGCATTCTGGAGTGATGTGCACTTCCATCCCTTACTACTTGCCTGCTTTCAAAAATGCTGAGCACCCACCAGCTGCCACGGACATAGGAGCCCAGCTTTGAACACCCGCTGTTGAAAATCTTGCCCCAACTTTTTGAGCCATATAGTTTTTCTGTAGCTCCAGAGAATGAAGTATTCTGAATTTGAGTTCCAGAAAGGCCCATAAACGACGGCACCTAAAAGACACATCCCCATTCATTCTGTAGTGGTTTGAAGGAGCCATGATGGTTAATTGAACGGTGACTCATTTCTAAACAAGCCCAGATATAGTTACCCCAGGAGAATAATTCAACATGGAATTTACTAAGAACAAACTATTCATTAAAACCAGAAGCGGCTACCACTAATATTTGCCTAGTCCTCTAAATGTAGGACACTTTTGCAAGTATATCTAAATTTTCAAGGGTGGGAAAGACATTTCTTCACGAGATGATCATCTGTTCTATCAGATTTGAATAGAAGAAAGTTGCTGTTATGCAACAACAAGGGGGAGGTAAAAACTGGTGAACCAATTAAGTGTGGAAAAAATTGGAATATTTCTAAATAGTCTCATGCCTGAGTTGTGGCTTTTTAAAACATCTTAATATGAAGCAAAGATCTCCTTTCAAACGTTATCCATATTTGAAATGTTGAGTGTTTAAATTCTTTACATTCTGTATTATAATGTATAATTGTATAATATAGATAAGTTTACAATAAATTCTTTTATTTGTTGTGATGCGATGATTTGACTTTCACCTGTCATCCAAATGCAGTTTTTCAAAACTATTGTTCAGCAACATACCATTCCACTGCATGTGTGACAAAAAAGAAACGAATTTGTGCCTGAAGGAAAAACATGGGGTTTTTTTTTCTTTTGTTGGCTCTGCAGAAAACCTGGTAGTTCGTAAACTTGGCCAAACCGAAAGATAGTTTTTGACTAGGAGGTTTTTCCTGTAGGTTTTATTCTTTTGAAAGAGGGATCCAGGAACCGAGAAAATAAAGTTTAAGCTATCCCATTGGAAAGTTTAAGTGATCCTTGGCGTGCCCATGCAAACAGCAACAGACTTATTTACCCTTAGGAAAGAGTGAAAAAATTGAATAAGGAGGGAAGAAACCAAACTGGCTTTGAGCAGTTTATTTTTATCAATTTTCTTGACAGGAACAGCAAAAATTCTGAGATCATCATGAAGTTCAGAAGATAAGATCCATGTACTGTCTTTCAAAATACTGGCACCCCAATTCTCATTTTCACTAGATCCCTTTACAGTAGGGTCTGTAGTGTAAAAGAAAATCAGGCCCTGGAAGACTCACTACAAAAAATGTACAAAATGGTCATGTTACGTATCTCAGTAATTAACACAGGAGTACTTTAGCTACAACCTTCCCTCATGGGTATTAGAACTTTCTCCTGCTGACTGACATACTTGTAAATGTATTTACACGAAATAAACCCTCAGTTGAAGATGGAACTTTAAAATGACTGCAGTGCTCGCAAAAGGTGCCAGATTGCTAGCCTCTGAAAAACAAGTCTTTCGTTTCTGTACAGGACGGGTGCCTCCTTCCTGATGTGGAAGGATCACCTCTGAACATGAATAATTCAGTTCCTATGGCCATTCAGTCCATGCCATCCGTGATGTGAAAGAAAACAAGTCTCCTCTTGGTTTTAGTGCAAAAATCTGACTGCTATGAACTGGACTGATCCTATCAACTTACCTGACAATGGTGGCCTGTGTGGAGAAAATATCAACTGCCAGTCCAGAGGTAATATGCCCCAGATCCAATTGCCAGTCCCATGAGACATTCTCATACAGCACACAGAGGAAATAGGATAATTAAGATGATGAGTTTCAGAAGTATCTGTGTTAGTCTGTATACAGCAAAAACAATCCTGTGGTGCAGCCCATGAAAACTGAATGCCCAAAGAAATGCGTTAGTCTTTAAGGTGCCACAGGACTCTAGTTGGTTTTTTTATATATATAATTAAAATGTTACTCAAATTTCTGGGGATCAGATCAAGTTACTGGAGTTAAATCAAACAGCTGGAAAGTCTGTCTGAACATGCAGAAATGCAAATATTCGTGACTCCCTGACTGGAAGAGTGGAGAGAAACACACCTCTCAACCTCCAATCAGGTTGGGTGACAAGCCAGCAGCATAAAGAACAGTTGTATTCTGTAGTGCATCATCCTATAGGACACAGATTACAATGGCTGTAATTAGAAAACTGTTTCTATAGAATATTATTGTGCAAATCAAATAAACCACTCTTGGAATATAATTCACAGTGAGAAAAATGCTTCACAGGTTTTACAGTTGCAGGCCGTCTACTCTGGACATTGCAACATAATGTATATCACCACCAGTGTCTCTTTCTCCCATCTCCTGAATCACTTCTCTCACAAACAGTGCCTTCATTCCCTCCTGCTCTCTCCAAGCCAGATCAATGCAGGGTCTATAAGGGCTGAATCTGGGGCCCTGGGCTCCAGCCCCTAAGGCCCTTGCGTGATCCAGACCCTGCCACTCAGCATGGCACAGTCCAAGGGGGGAGGGTGCACTGGGAGGGCCACTCTGGGGACAGGAACAGCTGGCACATGGCAGGGTCTCTGGTGCAGCCTTCTAGGGCCCATGGCTCTGAAGGGCCACACTGGAGGCTGCACCATGCCACAGCCAGTCCCGGATCGCCCTGGAACAGACCAGTTGGGGTTGGGCTAGGGCAGGAGCACCACAGAGAGCAGCCTCTGGTCACAGGCTGCCCCCAAAGTGGGCAGGCCTTAGGCTGAGGCCCTTCATCCAACCCCATCTCCCCTTTACCACCCCCCTGCTTTCCTTTTACCCTCCCCCATGTCGCCCCTTTGTACCTCCCTCCTGCTCTCTTACTGCCTTGCTTCCTCCACCACCTCTCACCGATCATTTTCCCCTCCAGGCTGTCCCCCAGTTTGGTAGGCATGGCTCGGGTGGGAAGGGAGCCCCATGGAGTCCCCCACTAGCTCTGCTGTTGCTCCTGCATCAGGCTGGGGGCCGGTGGCAATTTACAGCAGCTCGTTCCCCAGGCTTAATAGGGAGCAGCTGCCAGCATAGCCCTTGCACAGGGCTTGTGAGCACCATGAGCTGCATGGCTCTGTCTGGGGGGCGGGTTCCTTGCCTCCCCTCGCTCCTGCGACTAGACACCAGCAGGCCATGGAGCCTCAGTCCACCCCAGAGCAGGTGAGGCTTGCACAGCGGGAAGGAAGTAAGGCCCTTCCCCCCTGCTAGCCTGACGGGGGGATCCAGACAGCACAGAAGTAGCCCCTCCCTGTGAGTGCGCTGGTGGGAGTTGGCCCTTTTTCCCAGCCTGTCTTTCTGGGGCAGAGCCTTGAAAATGGGCAGCAGCCAGACAAGCTGTTCTAGTCTAAAGCAGCCATTTTGTATGGGCTGCTGCCATTGTTTGCCTTTCCTCTTCTCTGCCAGCTGGTGAGTGTCTTCTACATTTTCCTCTGGGTTTCCTGATCTGGTCCCCCCCAGCCAGGCCCTGCATGGGCAGCTGTGCTCTGCTAACCTGCCACTGCTAAGGGCTTGTGGGCCCCAGGGACAGCTGTGGCCTTCCAAAGGTGCCGTGTGAGCTGGCCGCCGGTGGCCCAGCAGATCGCCCAGGTGCTTGGGGCAGGGTCCGTGGGCCTGAGCGCACCAAGGAGGCTGGTGGGAGCTGTTAGGAAGCAATGGCCCCTGTAAAATTTCCATCTGGTAGTGGGCTCTCAGGTGGCCTGTGACGTAACACTAAGCTGGTTTGGGCTCCCTGTGGTTTGTCTGGTAAAGCTGTTCTCAAGGGTGTGTGTGGACAGAGGGCTAGAAACACTCTTCTTTATATTACCGCAGGGCCTCAGAGCCACAGGCCAGGCTCCTCCCATAGCGCTAGGTGCTGTACAAACAGGACAGTCCCTGCCCCAAAGAGCTGGCAGGCAGGCAGTGACTACAGATGGCTGCAGACAGACAGGGTAGTAGAAAGTAATAATACTATCTAGTGAGACCAGACCCCTCCTTTCCCCCCCAGGGTAGGGGAAGGAGTTTGATGCACAAGCAGAGGAAACAATGTGGGGTGGCAATCTTTTAGTTCCATGGCTTTATGTATCTCGTGGGGAGAGGAGTGTTACTTAGCAGGGGGTCACCTAAAGGGGCAGGTTCAGGGGAGGAGAGGTGGCTGAGGTGAACCGGGTAGTGGATGGCGCTGAGCAATCAGCACAGAGCTGAGACCATTTTATGGTGTGGAGTGGTCAGGGGTCCACAGAGCTGGATTAAAGCTCCTGGGGGCCTGGGGCTGCCCACTTTGGTGACTCCCTGCACCAGGGTGGTGCCCAGCCTGGGGGTGGGGTGGGTAGGCATTTGGGCATGCCAGCGCTGTGGCCCGCAGACCAGCCAGTCATCGGGGTGGGGTGGGCTTGTGCTCGGCACTGGGTGGAGGGTCCGGGACCCACAGACTGACTGACTTTGGGGGCAGGGCAGGGCAGCGTTCAGCACTGGGGCCTGGCCACCACTCGGGAGGTCTGGCACCTGCAGACTGGCCAGCCACGGGGGCAGGGTAGGCTGCGGGTTGGCCAATGCAGGGGGCCTGGGGCATGCAGACTGGCCAGCTGTGGGGTCGGGGCAGCAGGGGAGTCCAGCAGACTGGCCCACCCCATGTGTGATGCAGCGCAGGCTGGTGGCACTCAGGCTGGCTGGTGCTGTTTCTTTTAGCGGGGCTTGAAGCTAAGGACCTAGGGCTGCAGCTCTTAAAGCCTCTTGATTAATCTGGCCCTGTAGGTCTCTACTCTGACTGCTTCTGTTCCTATCAGCTGGATGCTCTGGCTGGCTCCTCTCTGTACTGTTCCCCCAAAGCTACATGATGGGAAGGGCACTCACTGGGACCCCAGAGTGGAGGATGTCTCCTTTGCACAATTCTGGGTTCAGGAAGGTGCTGGGAGAGGGGTGGCCCTGACTGGGCCCCATTTTTACCTTCTCAGCAGGAGTCTGGCTCTCAGAGCTGTAGCTGGGGCTTCAAACCAATTTCATGGATAATCCTCTGTAATTCACACGTTGTTTTCTGAAAAGAGCACCCATCCCTTTCAGGAAAATCCCCATGAGCTGTCAGATTCTGCAGTTCAGTATTTTTCCTTTTTGAAAATGATGGTTGCCTGATTCACCTAGCACACACATGCTGCTGCTTTAGAACATGTACTGTAAACAGTTCTGCTAGCTGCCTGGCATCTGCATGTAAGCTTGAAAAACAATTGGTTGGTTGGCGTTGATAGTTACGAATGATTGAAAATCAGCTGGGAATGCACAGGGAAGAATTCCACTGATCCTGAGACACTATGCTGGGATTCGCTGCCTCTCTGTGTGCTCTTTCGTTGGGAGGGAAAAGAACATTTGTCAATGTCTGATTTAAATACTTACACACCTTAGAAACATTGAGCCAGACTGAGCTCTCCTGCAGAAAGAGCATTGGGAGAGGGGAGGAGAAACGCCCAGAGGATCTACACTCATGAGGTTCCCAGCCATCATTCCTTTGGGGAAGCAGAGGAGAGGCTGTTCAGGATTCTCCCCATAGTGGCATGAATCACATGCCCCTCTGCAGATCCTTAGTACTGTACTGCTCTATGAAATCTGGTGCTCTACCTCTGCTTTCTGGCTGAATTCCCCCCTCCCTCTCCAGATCTCCAGCAGCTGAGAGCACAGAGAAACAATCTGGACTTTAAAATGGCTGAAGTGAATGTGCTGCCTTTCAGTAATTTGGGACTTTCACCTCTATCCTTGTTCAAAGACACTTGATGTACTAAGTTCCAGGGGGGTAGCTGTGTTAGTCTAGTTCAGCAAAACAAACAAGGAGTCATGTGGTACTTCCAAATACAAACATATTTAAAAAGCTCATGCAATAAATACATTTAAGTCTTTAAAAGTGCCACAGGACTTCTTTTGTTTCGATGCACTAAGCTGTAAAAGTTGCATAGCTAATAAGTCAAGAAATGTAGAAGTGAAATTTCCTACAGCATGTGAACTTGGCTGCAGTGCACAAATGTATTTCTAGACTGCATATCTGTAATAAAATAGTATGCATGGACAACATAGCAACATTAACAGGCTTCAGGGGACCTTCATCTTCTGATTTTAAACTGAACTCAACATTTGCATTAACAAAGCTAATTTTAAATCAATAATCAGAAATCACTGGCAAAAAAATTACTTATTACTATTCCCATGGTGTTTGAACTGCCCTTTGAGCATTGCTAGTTCTCATTTACCAATAAATATTGTGGAGTATAAAATACCTAAAGCAACTGAATTACAGTGAATTATTGTTACCCGAATATAATTGAACTTGTATCTGAACTAACCAGAACAAGTTTAGGATATCTTTCAGACTGGCTCAATAGAACTAGTGAGTGTGGTGTTACAGATGCAAAGTTCAGTTTAAAATTAGATGATGCAGAAGTGAAGGTCCCCTGAAGTCTGTTAATGTGGCTATGTTGTCCATACCTACATTTGCAATCAACTGATCAAATTTTAGCTCAATGCAGTTACAAAAAGGGCAGAGTCAAACCTGAATAGTGTTTAGTATAAATTGTTAAACTTTTGTCCTTGTAGTGTTACTTCAGTGAAATTGCTCATAGGTGACTTATAAAGTGGTGGGTTTCATTCCTAAGGCCCACGTAAGTTGTTCAGTGGGCTTGTTCTGGTTTTTTCTCTTGAGGATTTCAGAGGGGTTTTGATCTGTGGTGCAGGAGGTTTTTTTTGTTTTTTTTTTGTTGTTGTTTTTTAATGTTTCCCACTCTGATAGACTACAGCATCCAGAGACACTGATGGCATCAGCTGAATGTTGTCTCTCAACCAATCCAACTCTGTGGCCTTGCTAGAGAGCTCAGTTCTATTCTTTTGGACTTCTCTGTGTGCTATGAATGATTTAGGTCGGAGACAGTCTAATGATTGTCTTCTGCAGTAACGTGTGTAAAGACACATCTCTACAGAGATGCTTTGTGTGAAGATAGGTGTGTAATGTTATGTCTTACATCAAAATTAAGATTAGAAAAAGAACCAGTAGCCAAAATACATTTTATTAAATTAACTTTCAGTCCATTTGATAAAATACAAGCTTCGTGTATTACCAGTTTGTTTATAACTGTTTTTTAGAAATATAGTAAATTAAGAAAAGAAACAGAGTAGGCAGTATATGTTGAGATTTCTTGCTAACAGTAAAATCCAAGAGTAAAATTAACTGACACTGTTGAAACTGAATTGTTAAAAACTTTATAAATAGATTAATCAAGCAGACTCCATAGTTTTGTTCCTTAGAAACATTTAACATGCAAAATATTTAGTGCAGTTGGAATATTTCAGTCCATTTCCAGAAAAAAAATTGACCCCCACCGCACACCACTCCAAAAATAAATAAACCAATAAATAACACTCTCTCTATAGATATATATTTTTTTAATATTCTTTCTTTTTACAAGTACTGATGTTAAATTCTGCAGGTTCATCTGGCAAAAAGTCCCAACATAAAATCTGAAAAGTGCAAGAAATTTCATCCTCCAATCCCAAAGAAACCCACATTAATGGGCATATTATCTTTCCTCATAGACGAGTCTTAGTGGCTCAATTGTACTAGCTTTAATGGAAGCGTCTCCATTAAATCTCTACACAATACAACGTATCCTCTAGATAAATCTCGAATATAGCCCCACCAGCCATTAGTCCAAAAACATCTCTTATGGAGATGAGTGGCAGTCCAAGAGATGGTTGAACAGGCCTTTGACTTGAGACAGGAAAAGGTTCAGAGAGCATTTATTTAACTTCTCCTTTTATCAGAGTCGGTTTCATCACAGATGAATGACTGACTAGTGTTCAAGTCTGAGGTTAACATTTCCTTTCATTCTAATGGACAAACTTCTAAGCACACCCACACACCCTAAGTTTTTCTGACATTTTCCAAAGAAATTAGGAGAAATGTTAAATTAGAAATAGATTAATTATATTGCATAAACCTTTTAATAAAAATTCTAAGTCTATCACTAGGACATGGGTCATTAAAACAGAATGAGTACAAGCTAAATACACATCAGTTGTCTAAAAAATGGTAGTCTTTAAAGTAAGTTTAAAACGGCCATCTTTAAAAATGACAGTATGAGTTACATTCTACTTCTTAAAAAACAAGAGTTTCTATGTAACATTCATCTCTGGTTATTTTTAGCACTAGCATTACCAATATACAGGCAATAATTTAGGAGTTTCAAGGCAATATATTTTCACCTTACCTCAGCGAAGAGTTAACATTTAATAAAAGTCTAGGCATAATCCTTTTATTAAAGGAGCAAATTCCATGATGTAAAATTCATGTACAGTACATACATGCACCTTAAGCATGACCGTTACAAATTGCATACAGGAACTTTTTAGATTCTGGCCTATACAATCAACAGTAGTTATTTGAGCTGACTTCATGAGTGCTGTGAGCTCAGAGCCAAAGAGAGGCATTGCTTGTCAGGACTGTCTTGATTCTTTCTCCTGCCGTTCGTTGTTTATTCAAATACCTCTCCCCAAAAGGTGGTTTTCCAAGTTTGAAATAGTCTACTTTCAGTCATGAAACCCAAGTGACTTTTTGTCTGATTTTTTTTTTTGATTGAAGAGTACAATCATGCCAAAAAACTTCCAAAACAAGACTGAAATCAAGATCAGCCAAGGATGTTACTGTTTGGTGTGCTATTTCAATGTGTATCTCAGAAGCTTGTTTGTTCATTTCCAACTTTCCAAAGTTCAAAAGTCAGTTTGGGACTTCCATCGTCTCGTTCACTGGCTCACTGTGGCCCTCCGTTAAATAGCGTTGCTTTTGGTTTTCATGATCATTTCCATTTGTGACTTTTCCCACAAGTGGCAGCTAAGCGTAGGGGCATTGCCTGCTATACTGTCTTTGCTGCCCAAAGCCAGTCTCCTAATGGGACAGCAGCTGGCATAGTAATGAGCCTGTTTCTGCAAAAACTAGGTCATACCTTGCAGCCTGTTCTCCCGGGTCCAAATCGAGTGCTTCTCAATTTGTGTGTTAGCAGAAGTTATGTATATATCAGTAATCACTCAAGCTGCTTTTGAGAAAATTGTCTCTTTGATCTTAACACCCTGCATGGAAGTTGCATAGCAGTACATTTTACGAATAACCCCCATTTCAGCTGCCTGGATGTGAACCAGATCCAAGTTCACACGTTGAGAATCCGAGAGGGAGCCTGGAAAACCGCAGAAGGATTGGGAGAAAACTTGGTCTGGGCTTCTGGGATCTAAAGGGGAAAATAATATACATTAGCTCCACTTCTGCGTACAGTAATGATGTGGGTTCCAATTGTTCTTGGACCAGAGGTCTCTGGTCTCCTCATAGCTGTAAAATAAAACATATTGGGGGACTGTGCCGTACAGTAATCTCCTGAGAATCTGCAAGAGATGAGATGAACCCATTTTTATACCATAAGTCCAGGGCACTGTTTTAATTAAAAAAAAACAAAATAAAACAAAAGGTTCGGTCAGATCTACACTGAAAGAGCAGAACTGTGGATGGGCTGCTCTGTTGTAACTGGGACCTTCCAGACCATGAAATGTTACGCTGGAGATAGAACCTGAGGCTCTGTCTACAGTAACAAGACAAGCGTGTCTGAGCAATTGTTGCTAATGGTTCCCTAGCCAATGTGCCCAGAGTGAACTGCTGGCCATTTACCAAACCCTTGCTGACATCTCACACAAATGTTTGCACTGGGCTGAATGCACCACTGAGTGACTGAATTAAGAGTTTAGAGGAGAGGTCTGCATGGTGATGCGAGGTGTGAGCCGCATGGAGGACAGCACCAAGACTTTGCTCTTTCAAGGTGCCTTAGCTCAACGCTTCATGGAGCAGCAATATGTATGGAAATCGGGGCACACACACGCAGTATTCAGGAAGACTGAACATTATCCATGCTGGCTTGAGATAATTAACTAACTCTGGTAAATTTCCAAAGGGGTAGCCGTGTTAGTCTATTGTAGAAAGACAACAGAGTCCTGTGGCACTTTTAAAGACTAACAGATTTATTTATCGCATGAGCTTTCGTGGGAGAAAACTGTCTGCTCTTAGGTAGGGACTGTGAGAAAGGAGAGATGGCAGGGATGACTTCAGAGCAAAACTACTGACGTCAATGGAGCCTAAGATTTCACCCTAAAAGTGTAGTCCTGAGGTGAACAGGACTCCTGTATACATCATTAACCATTCTAGCTGCTTTTGAGACTATTGGCCTTAATGATGCAGGACAGCTGAAGAGCCTGTCTGACTTCCAATTGAATTGTCTTTATTTGTGCCTGTGCCTGCCCAGGATTCAGAACACAGCTGGCCTCAAACATAACTATGGAAGTTTTGGCTGGTCACAATTATTCTAATTGTGCTGCTGGAGGTGTGAGGAAGAGGCACAGGGCTTCAAAAACAGGACACTGTGGGGAGGGGGGGGGGGAGGAAGGAAATTAGCTACTCATCTGTTTTTGTCCTTCCCCTCCCCGCCCCCTCAATTCCTCTGGGGATGAGTCTGAAATGCTGGGGAGTGGAATATCATCACAAACCTACTATGGAGATCAACAGCCAGAAAACCCTTGCTAAATCCTACATAAGGCTATTGTAACACAACTTGTGGAATTGTTACTAGGGGATGTTGTGATGTTCAAAGGTAAAAATGGGTTAAAAAAAGAGTTAGACAAGTTAATGCAGGATAGGTCCATCAGTGGCTGTTAGGAAGATGGTCAGGGATGCATCCCTGTTCTCGGGTGTCCATGAGCTTCTGACTGCCAGATGCTGAGAATGGACAATGAGATGGATCACTCAGTAACTGCCCTGTTCTGTTCATTCCCTCCAAAGCATCTGGCACCAGCCACTGCTGTAAGACAGGATATTGGGCTAGATGGAGCACTGGTCTGACTCAATATGGCTGTTCTTGACTGAATCACAGCTATGTAGCAAAGCCAGGGCTTGGGCAACAGGAAAAGCCTAGGTGGTTTTAAAGGTCTTCTGCAGCCAAGTAAACATTCGTTACTTCAGGAAGTCTCTTCACTGTGTTTGACGTAGCCATTTCCAAGCTTCATCTTCATGCCAGGCTATCGCTTTCTTTTCCTCACAGTCCCACTGTTTGCTTTGCTGGGGGTGATAGAAAGCTGCTCTAAGCGGCAGAGCCATTACCTGCTCCATCTGGAGAGCTTCAATCATTTGTGCGCTTGGTGGTTTCTCTCTAGGCATCTGTGTTTTGGATTTTACCTTTGCCTCAGAGCAAGCACTGGAGTAAACCCTGTAACAGGCTGTTCAGGGCTTTAACTGGCCTTTTCCGTAAAGGGCACAAAAAGACCTGTGGGATATTTGAGTGTTATAACTTATGTTTGCAGGCAGAGAGACTGACAGCTCTTTTTCCCCATCTACAATGCTATGTCCCTGCCCATCTTCCCTCATCTTCCAGCAGGCTCAGAATTCTTCAGTTCACCGGCTTCTGTCCCTATCTTTGCAGTCCAAAGATCTTTGCCAACTCCTGTGGTGTCATCTGGTAGGGATCTCAGAAGCTGTGGCCAAAGTTTAATATTCAAACACAAGATGAGTTTTAACCCTAGTCTCTGAAAGACTCAAAGACAAACTACCCTGATCCTCATTTGGAGGGTCCTTTGTGGATCCCACATCCACTTGTTCTCTCTCTTAATCTCTGAGTTCTGATGCTGATGCAACATTCCCACCTCCAAATTTGCTGCACTGAAACACTTTGAGAACAGGACTGAAGCTGACACAACTTGGACATTTTAGGCTGAGAGATTTTTCAAGCCGCCTATTGGATTTGGATGCTCAGCTTCCCGTTAAATGTACTGGGAGTTAATCAATTGTTTCAGCTTCCATTCTGTTCTCTGCAAAGCACCAATTGGTTTAATTAAGCAAGAATTAGGATATGGAATTGGAAGTCCAAATCCTCCAGGGGGCTTTGAAAATCTTAGCTTTATGATTGTTTCATCGTTGTCGTCTCCTTTGCTAAGTTCTTGCTAGGGAAAATCAACAGCCTGTAGTGCTCAGCTGTAATACTCTCTTCTCTTTTCCCTCCCATGTCACTGATAGCACAGCCCTTTGTGACTACAGTACTTCCTGTGGTATTCTCTGCCTGCTAGGCTCCTTGTATTCCCATGTCCAATTTGACCTAAATTCTGCTGAAATGCCTGTGTACTTAGTCTACAGCACCCAAGTGCAATAGTCTGGGGATTCAGTGGCAATTTCAATTGTGGGTTGTTGTTTTTTAAAGGCTGGTGTTCTTAAGTTAAATATGAAAATGAATAATGCAAGAAGCACAGTGTCCCCTGTGTGGATTTGATACTAAATTCAAGTTTATGCTGATCCTACATTAGTCATTTTCAATAGGACACAGGATTTTGCACTCCAAACATATTGCTGCACTGCAAGAGTGGTCTGAGGCAAGCTGGAGATTTACGTGGGGGCTGGGACAATGCATGCGGGAAGCAGTTTGCAATCTCAGAATAAGCACGCTAGCTATATACTCCTGTTAAAATAATCAGTAGTGAAATGGCTAAGTATTGACATTGGAATTGCCCCCATTTGATTTCTAAGTTAACATCCCATGCTTTCTTTGCAGTCACTAGGGCTAGAAACTTGTGTATTTTACTTTTAATCAAAGCTGAAAAGCAATTTGGTGGCAAGTGTTGGATTCTGCAACACTCAGCATTAATTTCTTGCCCTCGCTTCCTGAATAACCCAGGTGGGAAAGGGGAGAAAACAGTACACAGGTCTTCTTGTCTCCACTTTGGTTTTAAGATCAGATGCCACAGGACAGGGGACTCAGCAGAAGAGCAGACAGCGATATGAGCCCTGCAGCACTGTTTCTTGGCGCCTCTGCCAGTTGTAGATCTCTCTACATGCTGTAGATGTATGGCCAATGCTGACTGATAGGGCAGCTGTGGTCAGCTTAGGGTTTGCTCTCAAATTCTGTAGCATTGCAGAAGGCTGTGAGGGGGTATTGCTCATGCGCAGACCTTTCTCAGTTAGTGGGAAACTGTTTGCCTTACACATTTAAGGAAAGACTGTGGGAAAATCCTGAATGGAGAGAGAATGTTCGCTTATAATTTTTTCAACATCCTTTGGTACTGCTGTGTCAGCAAATCAGCTTAAGCTTGGTACACAGAGGCGGCTTTTGGGGTAGGGCCCCACGCAGTAAGGTGTCCAGTTGCATGCTTCACCTATCCCAAAAGTGGCATCTGCCTCAGTTGGCAGCGGGAAGAGGAGCTGCCCCTGGGGCCAGGGGTTGTGTAGGGGGAGGGCTGGTGGCAGGGAGCTGGGGCTACAGAGATGGTCCAGAGGGGCCTATGGGGACCCCAAAATGGGCCTTTGTCTAGGGCCTCCAATTGCCTAAGGCCATCTCTGTTGGACATAGCATAGCACAGTGTCTTACAAACAGAAAGGAAAAACCCGGGAAATCCTAACACATCTAGGATTCCAGTTTCTCTGCATCCCCAGCCCCTGCTTAGAACAGGTACCACTGAGGACTCTAACTCTGCCCATAGGTGCTCAAGTGTTTTGAGGTGTTTTCATGGGGGGGGGGAGGGAGGGGGAGTGGAAGGGGCAGCCCCTCAAACCCAAGGCTCTTGGAGTCCCATCACCCTCATGCATACCTACAAACACAGCTTTGTGCACACACAGTTAATGTTAGGGTTGAGGTTTTTAAATGCACAAGTCAACATGTTCAAAGTTAGACGTCCCCCACAGCAACTCTTAACGTTAGTAGATGCTGCAGGTGCACAGATGGTATTAAACTGAAAGTATACAGTAACACAGTACCACAGACTAACAACAGCCATGTCCAAGGGAACCATATTTTTGAACTTCCTGGCTTTTACATAGTTTAAAATCTTGTCCGTTGCACTGAATGAAAAATTCTGAGAACCCTCTGCCATGTCTTTCTGAAATCAGGAGGTGGCTAATATGCAATGAGGGAAGAGCAATTGCTCAATTCACGACTTGGTTTCTAACCATAACACACTGGTATTTGGGCTCTCTTCAGAAGGCCTCCCGTGTTTGTAAAAAGTATAATTACCTTAAAATCTGCCCTGTAGCTAGTCTCTTGCACAAAATGATCTTCTGGAATAACGAAGCCTTGCTTTGTCTTTATGGGCTTTGACGGTTTAGCCCCAGTCCAGGGACGATACTCCTGCCTGAAACGAGTTAATAAAAACAAAAGGGCTCAGAATACTGAATTACTGCAGTGTGAGATCAGATCAATACAAAAGGCACATTTGGGAACTGCCGGTTTATAGTGTCCAACACAAGTAAACCAAACCAGTCTGCAAAGTCCATTTTTATCCCAGTGCCTACAAGCCAGCCGCGCACGTATTCCTTAAAAGCTGCTGCTCACTGGGTCTGGAACAGCTCTACTGGGCGGCGCTTGGGTGCTCCCTTTTAGAGCAGCTTGCCTCATGGAGAAGCAGCTTGTGGTTTTTCCTGTCTCAGGCATCGTGATCTAGACCTCTGCCCTGTGACCTTATACGTGCTTGTAGTGAATGATTTTCTTAATGTGTTTTTCTGATTTTACCCCTCTTGGCTGCAGTCGCCTCTCCCAGTCTTCAGTGTTCGGCATAGCTATGTATCAGTGTTGTGCTGCCTCTTGGCCCAGGATAGACTGCCTGATGCTTCAACTGATCTCTTCACTTGGACATGAGACTGCCTGAAAAGCTCTGCTCATTAAGACTGAAGCAAGGGTAAGGAAGATGTGGTTTAAGCATTATTCTGGGAGTGTGGCTCTTTGGTAGGAGCGTGCAGAGGCTGCCCTATGTCACTCGCAGCGTTCAGCCATGTTCAAACGTGGCTATTGTATTCCAGTCTCTTGGAGCTTATCTGGTAATGTAGCTCATTTGTGGACCCTGAGGAAGGATATACTACACCTTTGTCACAGGGTTAACAAGTGCCCTCCATTAGCTCATTCTGAAGGCTGCGGAAGTAGCCAAGTGTGTCTCCTTCTTTGCTCATGTGGGTGGGCCATGATTAAGGGAGATTGCTTTGTCTGTCCTGCTGTAAGCATGGCCTACCCCAGCTGTGGTCTAGCTGTGGAAAAGGAGATCAAGGTTTAAAGGGGATTGGAATGTTCCCTAACGTTGAACGGAGATGGGAAAAGGGACAAAAAAGGAGCAGACTGCATTAGCCCATAAAGGGTTACTGCTGTAACTTGCAGACTGGGCTGAGATCATGCCTGGTAAACAAGGGAGTGTGACACTGGAAATCAGGGGACTGGTGTCAGACATTTAAGCCTGACTGATGAATAAAATAACTCTTCTGCTCATCAACCCTTCTATTCATTAGGATCCACAAGACGTTTCCAAAGTTGGCATGGATTTTTTAGCATCTTTTCCATGATATTAAGCAGAACAAGGTGTCTGTACTCAAAACCCTGAGCCTTGCTGAACTGTTGTGTTGTACAGTGACATGGTCGTGTTAATATCTGTGACTCTCTGGGCCCACTTATTGTGTCCAAATCAATACAACAGTCTTCGGAAAAAGCTGTGCCAACTGCTACGGTTCAGTCTTAAGCCGTGTCCAGACATAGAGAATAGATTGTGTTTTAGCAGGAAGTCTATGTTTGATAACAACCAACTTTAAAACAAAAAACAAGCCCTCCACCTCACCCCCAAATGTGGCTGCTCTTTTGATATTAGTTGTAAAGTGCTGTTTAAAATCCTAATAGTTAAAATGCATTACTAAAGCTTTGTCTAGACTAGAATGTGTAGATTTCTCTTTATCAGCTAGCATACGATTCAAGTATACGCTGCCTGCTCTACACTATACTCATTAAAATCTTGACACAGCTTAAACATATTTTCCTAGTCTCAGCCTCCTGCAAAGCCCTAGGACCCAGGAACAGCTGTGCTTTGCTGTTCCATATTCCATTGCCAGATGGCTGTTCAGATGAGGTGATGCTGCAATGAGTTAAGTGTGTTCAGGACCAGTGGTGGGTCTCATTTGATTGGGTCATGGTGTACAAACTCCCTCCCAGGAAAGGCAAACTGGGATCCCTTACCAGCCCTATAGGGCATGGTTTTCAAACTCTTTTCCTCAGGACCCAGTTGAAAAAAATCATTTATGCCCACGACCCAACAATTGCATCTCTCAGCAATGCATTCCAGTCTTTCAGCGGTGGCAGAAGGGGGTGCTGAGACACAGGACCTGAGGGTCTGTGACCCAGTACTGGGTCCTGACCCATGGTTTGAAAACCACTGCTATAGGGAGTGTCTATACTGCACTGTAAACCTCGGTCTGCAGAATAGAGGCTTATGGATCAACAACACCGTCACTGTTCCCAAGCTGTGCTTGAGTGTTCAAACTGCCTTGGAAACCTGGGCTTACCATGGCTGGACCCAGGTTTCAGCCATGCTAATGCATCCATGCTGCATTACACAGAGCTTCTGACTTGGGTGTGTGGCCTGAGCTATGTCCACCGTGCTTGGGCCCAAATCACAATGGGGCTCAAGCTCTGATCAACCCCCGTAGCAGGGTCCTAGGAGCCAGGTCCTCAGTGATTGCTGACCTGAGTCGACTGATTTGTGTGTGGATGGAAGGGGGTCTTGGGCTCAAACCTGAGTTGGAGCCTGAAGCTGCACTGCATGTGTCATGTATTTCAACCGGTCTGGTCTTGATGACCTGTTTTTGAGCTCCTGCCTTGTTTTAACATCTGTGATCCACCCCTTTTCCACAGCCTAGCACCAATTAACCTTACAGGACTGCCTGGCCCTTGGGACAGAGCTTTTGATGATGTCTGGCTGTGTATGTGGGCTGGTCTGTATCTGGTGCTTAGTTATCACAGGAAAAGTGGCCTTTAGAAGACTTAAATACGTACCAAAACCAAATGCTATTAGCCAAGTACAGCCACAACAAAACAGACGTTTCCCTAGGGAGTCTCAAGCATTTGTGAATGGCTAGCTGGATTCAAGGTCTGTGCAGCCAGAGGGCAAAGTACCAACAGGATCTTACTTAACCATTAATTAGGGCAGAGTCGTTTCCGAGTATTTGAATCTGTTGTCTAACACGAGGCTGCCTTGCCTACCGACTGCACTGATTCTCAACCTGTCCATCCTGATGATGGTCCTTGCCATTACACCAGTCGTTCCCAATCTGTTCAGTAACACGGCACACTACAAATAATTCCGCAGCACACCTACTTTTTTCAGCTGAATTGCTTGCTCGTAAACATCACATTTATTATGGTTACCATCTTACTAGGGAGGTTTGCACATAGTGTGTACAAGCTAACGAAGGATCAAATATATTCATGTTTCAAATCCACTGGAACAAAAATATACGTCATCTCAATTTTGCCCTTTGGCCACCTGCATTTAAAATATTCACATTTTAGAGTCGAAAGACCGATACCTCGCTTTCAATTTGATGATTCATTTTCACAAATTTTATGAGTTGTAATTTTGGTTGGCTAGAATATTGTTTAAGATGAAACAATGTTTATTTTACATTGATTCTCATTACCTTTGTACAAAATTTCACGGCACACTTGGACAGTTCTCACAGCACACTGGTTGAAAACCACTGCATTATACCATAGAAGAGAAAAAGGGGCCAGTGTATTCCTAGCTTTGAATAAGCACCTGAGTCTCCTCTTTCTAAGCCTGAGTTTGTCTCATTACTTTATAATAAATCCTCTGCTGATCTGATATCCCACAGTAGGGCTTTGGATTGTGGTACCCTCAGTTTGGCTGGAAACCAAGCAGCTTGCCTGGCAGCCTGTGCACATGAATCATTGTGTAAGGAGCAAAAAATCTGATGATGCCTGGGCAACATTCTTTCAACTCAAGGGAAGCAAAAATAGAAGAGCCATGCCTGACGCTTTCCTATTGCACACACACCCGTCTGACTCCAGAGGGGTTTTCCGGTGTATTCAGGGTGCTCACATTGATGGGAAAGGTCTGCATGAGACATGGATGAATCACACTACCGACTTGTCCCACAATAAAGTTGTTGCGGGACAGGCAAGCGTTATAACTATAACACTTTCCCATCAACACAACACTCCTTGTAACGAAAAGGAACATTCACACGCTCCTTTGAATTCTCGTTATAAGGAGCAGTGCATGGTGGGCACCTATCTCAGCATGCACTGCTACAGCCAGCCTTTGGGCTGGCAGTGGGGCTGCTTTGACTCCCCCCTTCCTCCACAGGACCATAAGGCTGCCCGGGGGGTTCTATGGGGCTGCCCTGCCCCGCTGGAGCCCCACGGGGTGGCGGGGGGTGTTCCCCTGAGACCGGGGCTCAAGCCACCAGCGACAGCAGAGCTCTAGCCCTGGGGAAGCTCTGCAGCAATGGGGCTTCCCCAGGGCTGGGGCTCTGAAGCTGCTGGTGGCTTGAGCCCTGTTCCTGCAGGGCTGCCCAGGGCTACGCTGCAGCCGAGAAGCTGGCACTCTCGGTGGCTGGTGTCCGCTGCCCTGGAGAACCCCCCGGGCAGCAGGGCTTCAGCCACTGAGAGCCCTGGCCCCGGGCAGGCGGCTCCAGCCCTGATGACTGCCTGGGTGGCAGGCAGCTCAGCTCAAGCTGCCCGTGCTTGGGGGCTCCTGCTTGGGCACCCTCAGCCCTGGCAAGAACCAGTGGGGCTGAAGCTGCCCGGGCTTGGGTGCTCCTGCTAGGGAGATGCCAGCCCGGGTGGCCAGTCCCCAGGCGCCACCAGGGTTCCTGTTAGCTCCAGCAGTGACATTGACAAGTATGACAGCTCCGGTGTCCCAGAGTGGCCTCGATTGGCACCCTGGGACAATTCTGGGGGCTGTCAAAAGCGCAAGGAGCATACACACTGGCTCTACCGCGGAACAGCTGTTCGTGGTAAGCCTAACCCCGCTCGTTTAAGCGGTTTACCTGTTCCATGGCAAGAGGGCTGTTGCCGCGCAACAAGCACGATTGTAGTGTGTCCGCTCACAGCCTCATCGCGCGGTAACGCTGTAGTGTGTACAAGCCACATGGTAAAGCTGATTTATTATGGAGGTACAGCGCTTACGTCCCTTTTAGCAGCCAGAGACCCCACAACGGCAGCACACGGGCTTCTGGGCAATGGTTTCAGGGCACCTGCAGTACAGCCAATTCGAGGTTCACTGGAGAAGTCCAATATGCATTAGACATTCCCCTGAATTTATGCTAGCTGAATGGGGGAAAGGGAGGAGGCGGCTTACAGAATAACTATGGATTTATTTTCACACTTACGTAGCCTAGGTTATTACAACATGCCTTACACAATGATGGGGGGGTTCAGCGTAACTAGGGATTCACACACAGGTAG
>ML685789.1:17184871-17202101 GCA_007922175.1 Pelusios castaneus | reverse complement strand
GTTCAGCGTAACTAGGGATTCACACACAGGTAGCCTAGGTTATTACAACATGCCTTACACAATGATGGGGGGGTTCAGCGTAACTAGGAATTCACACACAGGTAGCCTAGGTTATTACAACATGCCTTACACAATGATGGGGGGGTTCAGCGTAACTAGGGATTCACACACAGGTAGGCTAGGCTCTTGCCACTATTACAACACAATGGTCACAAGATGGGCACCGTTGTAAATTAGCGAATGCACGTTAGGCATTTAGTCCATGGACAAGGCATGTAGACAGGGACTACACATGCCTTTAGGTGCGGAGACTATGTCCAGGGCACAGTGGTCAGAGTGGGGTGCCACTCATCTATACCGTACAGTGTCTTTCGTGACTTCCTTACACTTCACCCCTTGGCACCAGCACTTTGCCTGCGTGTGCGTGTGTGGCACGAATGCGTTTACTGGGCACCAGACATACCAGGCAAGTAAAATCATCAACAATAGAATGATTAAAAAGCTAAGAAGTAAAATTACAATTGGATGAAGGAGAAAATTAAAGATACCGGTTCAGCTATATCCCAAAAACATACCAGTGGTGGCCAGATACGGACTCCAGTTTTGCTGTTAACTTTAATAATTGCCCTTGCTGGTGCATGATATGTAAACTAGAGGCCTTTTTTTATGTAGGGTCATTTGATAATTTTTAGCATAGTTTTTAGGTTATTGATTTGGTTAGTCTGAATTTTATTTAGGTTTTAGGGAAAGGGTTTAGTTGCTGAGATATATCTGGGCCAGGCTTTTTGCCCGTTAGAATGTTGGCCTAGCATGATTTCTTCCCCCTACTTTTAGTGCAGAAGTATTGCACCGACGCGTCTTTACTGGGGGTCTGCATGAGCTATTGTTACTTCAGCCAACTTTTAGAATTGCAGCCACCCTCTATGGTTAGTTAGGACAACTGCTGTTTGATTAAAAACTTTATTCAACATACATTTTTTTTACACTTTTTTTAGACACTTGACAGGGGTCTGTTAATGGGTTAAGGGACATGCCCATTCATTCCTTTCCCATTGCTTACAGCCCCGATGATTTAGCAACTGCCCTTTCTGTGTAATTCATTGTGCAGGGCTATGGGGAAGCCAGACCTGACCCCCCAGCACCACAGGTACAGGAGCAGAAGAGTAAACTGGGGTAATTGGGAGATGAATCAGGACAGTTTTTATGTGGAGATACCCCAGGAGGGGTTTTGTTATGCCAGATGACAACCTTGGTAAAGAGTGGTTTGTACTTTGGGCACCATTTCGTGTAGGCAGTAGAAATTACTTCGGGGCTACCAAATTGTACCCAAAGGGATTGCCTTTCATATTGATTAATAGTGAATGTTTGCATGCTGCTACAAGCAATGGCCGAGGCAGTTTCATTGGTTAAATTACGCATACTGCTGATTACTGCCTTTACAACGTGCTTGAGCTGTACTAAAGGAAAGTACATAAAGAACCTTTATGGTTCTTACCCGACTTTTATGATAGTCTACACTGGACAGAACCTGCCCTGAATGGCCTGTTTAGTGATTTGACCCATTTGTACCAGCTTCTTACATATTATTTTCAGGTCCATAACATTTAGGGCCACCTCTGCTATTTCTAGAGAGCCCAAGACCGTTCCTGCATTTCGGCGCACCCATTGTGGGCTTGACCCCGCCTCCCAGGCATGTAGAATGGGGAGGGCCCATGGCTTGCAGCAGGGATGCAGTTTAGTGATCTTCATTTCCCACTTCAGGATTATGAACCGTTTTAAATATTTTTGTGAAAAAACTACAAAGGCTTTTGGGTCCTTCGTTTTCAGGACAGAGCGGAATTTGCTTACAGGTAGTTTTTCCTACTGCCACCCAGAAAGACAGGCTCTCTCCATCCCGGTATCCCAATTTCCTCCCCCGATTAGGCATGGCAAGTTTGTCCCCTCAAAATAAGTAGTGGGGCCACACATGGCTCTTCATACCTTAGGGGAGTGAGGAAGGTGATGTGGGTCACAGTTCGTACTTCCCATAATTTTCTAAATGACAATTACAAACGTAACTTGCAACCTGTTTGTGACCGTATGGCTATATTGTCCCTTATAGGGCCCGGTGACAGTGTTCTTAAGTCCGGTAATATATTCAGTGTCCTCTACCAACAATGTCTAGTTGGTTTCATGGTTGGGGACATTTTTGCACTCCTCTGTGCTTCAGAAGCGCACCGGATACTGGGTGGTTCTTATTCTCTTGTTAAGGTGGTTGACTTCCACCACCCCTTGGGGTTTGGGGCTTGCATTGGGATGATCAGATACAGCCACGATAGGGGATCAGCAACCGCTTTCCACACATCCTTAAATGGGAATTTCAAAGGGGGAGCTGTGTTAGTCTATTGCAGAAAAACAACAGAGTCCTGTCGCACTTTTAAAGACTAACAATACAGTAAATAAAATGTTAGTCTTTAAAACTGCCACAGGACTCTCTTGTTTTAAATGGGAAGGACACATCAGTGGGACTTTAGTGTTCTGCATACCTCCCTAGCCCACAGACTTCCTTTTTCATTTGCTTAACTTAGCTTTATTAAGGTATACAGACCAGGTCTTATTACCAGCAGCATAACCCAGCATGTGTTACCACTTTCGGAAGCAATTACCTCCCCCTTGTGTGGTGGTTTATCAGGATAGTGCACCCAGACTTTTTGTCCTGCTGTTAGTGTCCCTAAGGGGGAGCCTAGGTCATCACTTTTTTGTATAACAGCTCCAGACGGAGGCTAGATTTCCTGCACTTGAGGGCTAATGATTTTTACACAGATCAAATTGGCAACCCAATCTCCCCCTGCGAAGTGTATGGGGTCTGAGCTGCGATTATGCAGGCGAACAGTGAGCTTCTCTGCATGCAACCCCCTTATCACTTTTGCACCAGGTCGAGTCCCTGTAACCTGAGATTGGCTCGCGGTGTTAGACAGCCGTAACAGCCCTTTGGGACCATGTTCCCCACTCCGATGTGCACTGTAGCCTGCTCTCCTGGCTTTATGGTGAGATCTATTAAGGCACACAAATCCATCCCTGCGTTCCCTAGAGTAGCTTGCAGGCAGAATGGAATAGTCACAAGCTGGGTTTTCCTCGCTTGAAGAAGCAAAGTTAATTTTCAACATCACATTAAGATAAGTATAACCCCACTTCAAATTTGAATCACAGGCTGAGTATCTGGGTGGAGACCCTGAGTCAGCCCCTCCCTCTGGGGCACCCTCTCCCAAGTGAGTAGTGGTTGGGGGGGAACACTCCTGCACCCCCACAAAGTTTACCATCGGTTTCCTGCCCTGGGACACAGCTCTCCAGAGCCAGTGTTGTCTCCTGTAGTGGGGAAGAGTCAACTTCCACCCTCCCCCGACCAGGAGAGATGCTGGTTTTATTCGTTGCAATTTCTGGACTTTTAGCAGAATGTCTTTGGCTGTCAGCCCATTTGTTTTTCCGTTTAATACCTCATTGTTGTACACAAACAGGCTAGCCTTGCCCGAGACCTGGGAGAGAGGAATCTTTTTGTTCTTTAGAATTGTTAAGCTCAGCACAAGGCTTTTTAAAGATGAAGTTTTTTTTTACTGCAATTCATTTTACTAATCTTTATTTTCGGGGGGTTTTGTGCTTATCTCCTTCACCCGAAATAAACAAATGGAAAACAGTTACTGCACATGTAACTTTTTTAAAATTCAGAACACTAATTAAAGCATCAAGCTGGGTATTACCCTGCTTTTTGCTACACTATGTGACAGGCTGCTCCCCAGATCTGGTCTGGTGTGCTGCTGTGACCCCCCAGTTTTCACTCCTGAACCATGATTTGCCCTGCTTAGCCAGGTGACTACTCACTCCTAAGTTAGTCCTCCCAAGCCTACAGCACGCAATCGGTCCCAGGCTGTGTGGGTGCGCTTATTATGCACCAATGGGGCGGTCCCCAAGCGAGCACCCTTACTGCCAGATACCACTGTGAGAGTTTCTGTCTTGTAACTCCCCAGCCTTTGTGCTAGAGACACTCTGAACTAAGTAACATGCGAAATTACCTGCCTCAGTTTTCCCATTTACCATTTTTAACACATTTACAACAAATTTAACAACCACACATTTAACTACAAAAATTACACAAGTATTTAATTTACTACTATACACTATGTATCAGTACCGACTTTTTATAAATGGATACTTATATATACACATCTATACCACACCCTGTGTTTGGTGCAGGGTTAACAGGTTTAACCCTTCACCCTTACCAACATTATTCCAGACCCTTGTGGTGTTGGAATCCCTGGGTCAGGGGTAAAAAACTCGAGGAGGGAATCCTGCATGCCAGTTGGCCCTTTGTGGATCCATTCCCCAGCTCCAGGACTATACATGTGTAGGAAGTTCCTCTCTCTCCTTGGGGTCACTCAGTGGATTCCCTGATTAGCACTGCATTTCTTCCCCACCTGATCCCATATATGTGTGTTAACCAAGCTTCCGTGCTCTCCTGGGGCTGCTGTTTATACTGCTTAGCTATATCCTGTAACTCATTTTTTATATAGTCATGGACAATGCGAGTTTGTTGGGCAGTTGCCTGCCCCGGAAGGCTCTTGGTCTTGTTTGTTATCAGGGGCCACGCACTTATGGCACTCTTATTTGAGTCCTTGTTTTCTTTAATTCACTCCTCGTCCAAGGCAGACTTTCAAATATCACCATTCCATGCCTTAGAGTTCCATTCCCGTACCATGAGAGCTCACACTTTAGCAGGTGCCACTTGGGGGCTGCGCCTGCACAACTTCTGAGCATGAGTTACAGTGGCCGACTGAACTGCAACCGCTGAGACTTGCTCCTTCAATCGCTGGGCCCTGCCTTGCACCGCCTTTAGCGCCTCTTGCAATAGGTGTGTTGTTTGGTTTTTTTTTCCCTAACTGCTCTTAACTTATCCTCTTCTAGACCCTTTACCAGCAGTATTGATCAGTCTGTTTCAGTGACTGGAAATGTTCCACTACAGTACAGCAAAGGACAAACCAGTTGCAAAGAAAGCACCATGTCCAGAAAATAAGTTTTTTGCTTGAGGATGAGTGTGGAACAAATAGCAGGAGAATTGCAGAGGAGTTTTCATTTACCCTTCCTCTTTAAATCTGACTCTTCTGCTTCAATGTTAAGTAAATAAAGGTGAAGTTACACTGCTTGCCTGTCTGTTCTTCCCCATTGATGTCTCTGCGCTGTGCAGCCACCTGTTATACCGGACACTAAACAGGAACTAGACGCTTGTGTAGTGACAGTGAGAAACTGGTTCCAGTGCACTGCAAAATAATTGGTTTCACTGTACCGCAAAGAGTAACTCTTGTCTAGGCTTGGAAGGATTTGATTTTATTGGTAAAGGTAAATTTCAGGATATAAGCATAAACCCATGAAAAAATATTTCCATAGGTGATAGAAATTTACAGATAGGCTAAGTAAGAAAAACACTGCTTGAGAACTTACTAGCTTTTGATTTGAGGGTATTTACCTTGTATATTTTCACACGGGATGTTGACAACCTGTATTTTAATGGTTAGGAAGCTTTAACTTTTTGACTGATCTCCTGTTAAATATTTACTGTCAGAGGGCTTGTCTTCACTGACAAATTCGTTGCCATCAGATCAATCAGGAAGTTGATCCCTGAAGACCACTCCCTCAAGTAGCGTTGCACTGAGTTGACAGGAGGCAGTTCCCCTCAATTCAGTGCACTAAAGACATCGCAGTAAGTAGCTGTTAGGTAGTCAACTGCTGGCAAAATCCTCCTGCAGTGTAGACCAGGCATTGTACCCTCACAATTTGCCACAATTATGAACAGTTAAATCAGATAACACTCAGGAAAAAAATTCTTAACCCATAAGGTTACATAACTGAAAAATTAACTAAATTAAATTTCAAAAATATTTTTAAATGTGGCTATTATCCCCCAACATCATATATAAATAAAAAATTCTGCCAACTCTATTCTTGTCACATTGGTACATTCCATTATCTGAGCTGTCCTGTGGCAGAACTACCTCATCGAGTGTGAATGAGAGCAAATCTATACCAGACCTTCTCAAGCAAGGCTTGACTGACACACTCAAGAGAGCAGAAATTGATTGGCTAAGCCACCCTGCAACGTGACAGCTGACATGCACGCTCTGCGGCCTCCATTAGGTATCTTTTTCAAAGTTAAGCTAGAAACACTGACATCACGGTAACTTAAGTGCAATGATGTGATCTATAGGGAGATTTATAGGCATGTATTACGGTAATGCCTGGGTCCCATTGTTCCAGGCACTGCAGAAACTCGGACAAGGAGGCAGTCTGTGCCTCAAGAGCTTGCAATCAAAACAGACACACCAGACAGAAGGAAGGGGAATAGGAATAATAGAAAGATAGCGCCTACCCAGCTGCCTCGTTGATGGCCAGCTAAGATGAGAGTTGCTGGAAAAAAGGAAGGAAATTTTGCAAACACTTTTTCAAGCACCCTCAATTTCTTTCTCTCCATCTACACCCCCTCCCACACCATTTTTTTTTTTTTTTTTTTTAATAAATTTGAAAATTGTTGATGTCCTTTAGTTAAGCTACAAAAGGAGAATGGCTGATCTCTCTAAATGGAAACGACCCACAGTTGTATTTGTAGTTACTTGGCCATCTGCTTTTGAGAGGTGGTAGTGAGAATGAGGAGTCCCTGTATATTGTGTGCTGACTCTGTGGTGTGATTTCACTTTTTTTGCATTTAACCCACTGGTGTGCTTGGACTCGCTGAGAGAGTGCCACGGACACACCAAAATAATGGTTACTTTATTTAATATTGCAGGGTGCAGTGTTCTCTACAAAGTGCAGCTCATCACCCATCGACTACGAAATGTATATTCTAATAAAGGGTTATCCTTTCTGGGATGCCATCACCAGCCAGAGCTGCCACGTAAACACCTCTGTGACAGCCATGATGGAGGAGACAGGGAGCAGGGTCAGTAACTTAAGCACAGAAGATCTTTTAGGTGCTCAACTTCCATTGCTGCCAGTGGGAATTAGGTACCTAAATATCTCAGAGGATCTGGGCCTTAAGAGTCCGAGCTGCTTTAACATTTGTTGTCTTACTCCCTGTTATTTTTGGGGTGAGGTATTCAGATCTCTCTAAAGGGAAACGACCCACAGCTGTATTTGTAGGCATTGCTAAAAGCTTGGGCTAGCATAGAAATTGGGCTCTCCAGTGGATGGAAGGATAATTGGATTCAGCTGTAAAATATAACATGGCCTCTCTTGAAATCTGAACTGCCATCAGGAAGTAGAATTAAGGGTGGTTCTGCTAAGGCATTTCAGGAGACTACTGAGGTGTTTTCCCAAATGGTTCTCCAGGAGGTGGTGTGGATAGATTGTAGATTAGTCACTGTTACCCCTCTAGTCATTCTTCAATTTAATTAGCACATTGTGGGAAGGGAATCTGTATTACTTTTGTGATATTGTAGGACACAAATTGGCTGTGGAGGGAAGCCTGAATGTACTCGGAGGGAGAGAGTGAAAGGCCCTCCAAGAATTGAGGCCTACATCCAGGGTAGAAAGATGAACCTTGCTCTGGTGATTGAAAGGGTATTGGGATGGGCAAGTGGAGAGAGAGCTAGTATTATATAATGTAAATATAATCTGTTCTTAAAACCCTTGAGTGACTGAGATTCCATGACCTCCATCTGTAATTTGTGCTTAACTACCCTGATCATTAGAAGTTTATCCTAATGTCCAACCTATACCTCCTCTGCTGCAATTTAAGTCCCTTGCCATGTGGGAGGGTGGTTGCTTTTGGAAAAGGAGAGATCGGAGATCTTCCTCTATTACTGCCATGAAATTCTGGAGAGAGTTTGTACATAGCACAGGGATGAGTAAAATCATTTGGCATTGGTGTTTCAATATTTGGCTCTTATTTATCTGGTCCAAACCCTTCCACATCCAGTAGAACATATTCTGACAGAGTGGCCCCATCCCGCACCTTTTCCATGGAGTTAAGACAAGAGTGGCCATTAATGTTGTTAAGAAGCAGGCCACTCTGTAACCCACCAGGAATCAGAATTATTAGTAGCTGGTTTCATTGTGTCCTGTACGGTTTTGGAAGTCAGCGTTTATCAAGGCTAAGCTGTCATCTTTCTCACCTGGCAAACCTCATTTCACTTAGCCTGGCCTCCTGGCATAAGGAGTAGCAGGAGTCAGCCAGAGCATAATTCTAACTGGGATTTGGAGCTGAAGCATACCAAAAATTCAGTGCTGCGTGTTGGAGTCAGAATGAGAAGAGAACGAGGAAAGCATAACTGCTATAGAGCCAAATCAAAATGCCATAACCCAGTCGTTCCCAACCGTTTTAGCTTGAGGGCCACAAATATGATGATTATAACCCTGAAGGGCCAGCAACCCTCCCTCTCCACCCCCATTGCAGCCAGGAGGAAGGGGTTCAGCAGGCAGGATCTCCCATCCCCCTGACAGCAACAGGGAACCCTGCCCTCCACCTGGGTCTCTAGTCAGCAGCTCCCTTCTGCCATCAGAGGGATAGGAGATCAGTGCTCCCTGGCTCCAACAGTGACCCCAGCACTTAGGATCACAGGCTAAATGCTTTGCTGCACTCCCTTCTACAGCCAAGAAGAGGGGAGCACTGATTCCCTCCCTTTGGTGCAGCAAGGAGCCTGTAGTGGCTTTCAGCCCTATGGCAACACCTTCCACCTGGGTCCTCAGGCAACAGCAGCTCCCTTTGACTGCCGGTGGGAGGGGAATGGTGGCTATTTTGAAAGCCCCCAGGGGCCACTTTAGGACCATGGGTTGGGAACCACTGCCATAACTCATCAAAGAATGCCTCATTTCATTTAGGGGTTTCTTAGAACCTGCAAACTTCTGTACCGGCTCCATGGCTCACTGTCCCTTTTCAGCAGACATCTCTGGCAGGAGACTGTTTACTGGCTGTGTCAAGGAAATTTTAACATTAGCTGACACAGCAAAGTCACTCTGGGACGGGACTGCATACCTGTGCACTTTTAGAAAGCAGTCTGCAAGGTTTCATCACATGCTTTTGAAACAATAAACAGGCTTAATCTGCGAGATGCATAGGGAGGTTCTACCATTTGCTCAGAATGTAGGGCCTCACAGAACTTCTTGCTGGTGTAATTATCCATTGAAATACTTTAGCTGCTCCCAATTACCATCTGCTTTTAGAGACACTGCCAATGTCTGTATTTTAATCCTAGTCTATTGTATGTGTTGCCGGAATGTTTAAGGGATGATGCTGTGTGAACTACTTGTGAAGTCTATTTTTGTTTGTACGCTTTTGGGGAATACAGCATTTTTAATATTACTACTGGTAAATTTAAAAAACTGAAATATTTTATGCACAAACTCTATTGTGAGGTTGGGGCTGTCTTTTTTTCCCCCTCCTAACTTTGTTCTTCTTTAGCATTTAAAGCATAGATTTGAAACTTTACACTCCTATCACAGTTCACCATTCACGGCTTACATTTGTTTTCAGTAGTATGTCGTTTTGTTTCACAGGTTACTTGTCAGGAAGAATTTACTGGTGTTAATTACTGATGTTGCATTAGCGTTGCTTAACTAAGGAATAAAGAGACGATCACACCAGATGAGAGAATGTGACACTCAAATAGTTACAATATGTCCGTTCTCTCCATTATAGGAACTTGGACTGCTTCAATGTAATATCTGAGCACCTTCCAGTAGGGCATGACATGATTAGCATCTGTCACATGGGGTTCTCCCCCCGCCCCTCCTGAGGGAGAATTATGCATGTAGTGTAGGTGTGTGTTTAGGTAGGGTTTTGTTTTTAAACGTACACACTGATCTGTGTTTATATTGGTGACAGCAGGTTAAAGATGTGTGCCTTGCACTTGGAGTGGAAGATGGTGAGATCTGGGATGGTCCATAGTTCCTGGGGGGACTACTTCATTCCACAGTCCGACTGATACCCGAGAGAGCTCAGCCTTCTGCTCAAGTAAGCTTTGTCCTTATGGTAGAACTAGGAATTTCCATTGTTGTGACCATGGCTTTCACCCTGGAGCGTAGGTAATCTTTCTGATATGCTGGCTTCAGGCCACTGAGCACTTTGAAGATGAGGATGGACTGGAGATCTTCTGTTCTGTGGGAAACCAGTGCAGAGGATGGGACTGATGTGCCCGCAGTAGCCTGTGTTGCTGAGAAGTGCCACAATATTCTGTGTTACTTGGCATTTCCTAAAGGCTGCCGGCTCACGTCCAGGTATACAGCATTTCGACAGTCCAGACCTGAGGTGGACACAGGCATGTATAACTGAGGCCTGTTGTTGTCTGTCAGGATGGGACAGAGGTCTCCCAGCCTACTGGAGAGGATAAGAAGTGTTCCTCCTTGATGCTGCTATTTGAGAGTTTAGTATCAGTGAGGAATCCAGTAACACTCCTAAAGGATGGACTTGCTAACATGGTCTCTCAGATACCTGTAAAATCAGTGGAGCTTGTCAAAATCTCTATTTCCCCAAAAACCACTGTTTCAGAGAACACTTTTGAGCATTTAGCTTTGCGATCAGGATAGTTTGTGGGATTGTATGCCGAAGTTGCTTGTGATGGCTGGGGCAAGGGTCAGCAGCCCTGGGCTCATTTCGTTTGTCTCATAAAGCTCCTGCTTTAAGGTTTTACTGGCCACCTGCAGGGGTCACCCTTCTCTTCCAATATATCCTGGGAGCAGTGTGTAAAAACAATCTTCCTCTGTAGCATCAGGCCTGATCACAGCTAGAGATGGCGTATTGGATGGGGTGGGCCAGTACTCTGAGGCTGCACCAAGCGTTCTCTCTTTCAGGTGTGTGTTTGGCTAGTTCTTGCTCACGTGCTCAGGCTCTGACTGACTGTCCTACTGGGATTGACAAGGAATGCTCCCCCAGGTCAGATTTGCACTGACCTTTAGTTATTTGTCTTCTGCAATATGGGGGGGGGGGGGGGATTCATTCTGCCAGGATTATCTGGATAGAGCTCATTTAATCACTTCCCTGCCTTTGCAGGAGAGGTCTCAGGCACTGATGTACCTCGGTCTCTCCCTGTGGCACATGGTAGTCTAGTTTTCTGTGGGCTCGGGTGCAGGAACTCTGGGTGCTGGGCTGCAGTAACACCCCCTCACTTGAAGTGGTTTCCATCGTATACAGCAGGGGTGTCAAACATGTGGCCTGCAAACTTCTTCCCTCCGGCCCAGAACCACTGTCTTTTTCTTTTTCTCTTTCTCTTAGGGAGAAAGTGTGGCTTCGCGTACCTAGCACTCTGCAAGGCTGTGAGAGTGTCGGGTCTCACATCATGGGCTGCGTCTACACTGGTAAATTAAGTCGACTTAAGCTGGCATGCCCCCCCACAGGGCAGGGCACAGCCCTGCCCACCCTACCCCTATGCCCTGCCAGGTCCCTGTCCCCCTTTGCCCCACCTAGGTACAATGGGGCAAAGGCTGAGCTCCCTGGCATTGGGCAAGAGGTGCCCCCCCTGCCCCTGTGGACCTCCCCTAGGTCCCCTAGCCCCTAGAAGTCGACCTAGGCATCCAGTATGGACATTCTAGGTCGACTTTTTAAGTTCCCCTTTAAGTTGACTTTATTTTTAAGTGTGGACACAGTAAGTCGACTTAACTAAGTCGACTTAAAGTCGACTTAAATTACCAAGTGTAGACATAGCCATGGAGCACTGGGTATGCATGGAAGACTGCACTCCATGAGACCACACTCTCTCCCTGGAAGAGGTGTATCACGGCGCGCAGTCTCGCGTACACAGCACTCTGTGATGCTGCAGGAGTGCCCCAGTATTCTGATTTCTGATGTGTACTGCTCGTTTGAAGTTCATTTAAGTCAAATCTGGCCCGCCATAGCAAATGAGTTTGACACCCCTGAAACAGAGGTTACAGCTTTGTTCAATGACTTGAAGCAAACCTGTTCCAGTGTCACTACTGTGGGCTGTAATGCTTGGTCTCATTTGGTGGTTGGGTTTAATGTGCAGGTGTTGTAGGGGGAGAAGGGTTGTGATATACAGGAGGTCTCTTCTGGCCTTGCACTCTGACAGGTAATGCCAGTATTAAGGTTGCGTGTGCAACCCCTTGTGTGTACACACTGATACAGTCTTTAATTCTGTAACTACAGGATCCTGCCTCATTCAGTGCCCAGGATGAATGGTGCTCACTTGATGAACAGCTATTTGTCTATAAAATGGGCATAATGGCACTTCCCGAACTATTCCATGTAGGTTCTTATATCACACTCATAGCTGTACTACCTGAGAGCCTTCCCGAAGCACATTAATCAGAATAATTACATATCCCTGATATGTATGTCCTCCCCCTAAGGAAAGGATGAGTAAGTGTGCAGTGAAGTGTCTTGTGTTGATTGGGTTTTTAATGGACCTGTTGCGTATTTACATCAGAGAAGCCAAGGTCAGAAAAACATGCCTTACACTAGCATCAATAGGGGGTGAGAGATGCAAGGTCAATAAACCTTCACGGGGTAGCGTGAAGCTCTCAGACACTATGGTAATTGAGGCCACGTAAGTACCTTTAAATAGCTAGAAGAGAAGCAGCAGCAGAGAAAGGGAAGGGGTTGGGAAGAGTTACTTTTGTTACGACAGTGAGAGTGGCATCCCATAAGTTTCCTTTAACTCTCAGCTGGATGCCCAAAGGAGTGAGTCACCATGTGGATTTAGCTGCTGGGGAGCTAGCTACATTACCTCTCTGTGGCATATGTCTTGTGAAAAGAGCTCTCTGGATGGCTGACCTCTGCTCTCTCATGTCTGTAATGGTTCTCTTATCTATCCCCTTGGGTGATACAGCCCAGAGGTGTGTGTGTAGAGTGGGAAGAAGGGATATGTTCTTTGCAACAGGCTCCAGTTCTTCAGCCTTTCCATGCTACAGGCCACTTTGTAAAAGAAAGATCCCTGATGGCCAAGGGTTTCAGTATTGATGAGTCCATTCAGCAGGGGAACTGAGCAAGTAAAGCTAACTTTAAACCTTCCTTATAATGGGTCTGTTCATATGCTTAAGAATCATGCTGGATCAGGCTGAAATTCCCTCTAGTTACCTCTTGTGTATGTCTTGATCACACAATTTGCAGTGTGTTTTTCAACTTAAAAGAAAATGTTATATTTAACACAAAGCAATTCACCGTATATACACAGTCCCACTGCAGGGGCAGTATTCCAAGGCAGAGGAAAGGCAATCAGTAAAATAA
Source organism: Pelusios castaneus (assembly GCA_007922175.1). Lineage (NCBI taxonomy): Eukaryota > Metazoa > Chordata > Testudines > Pelomedusidae > Pelusios > Pelusios castaneus. The sequence continues at coordinate 17,188,900 of ML685789.1, read as the reverse complement.
GATGCTACCCACATAGTTACAGAGAAAAGCCCTTTCTCTTATTCGATTCCACTGGAGAGCTTGTCAAGTTGCTCTGTTCTGCAAGACCGTTCAGCAAGAGAATTCTCTGAACACATCCACACGAGAAGGCTGGGGTTCAGATACCTGGGGAGTCTTTAACCTGACATTCCTACTGTACATGCAATTAGCATCAGGCTTAACTATTCATTACTCTATTTCTTTGAACATAATTTCTGTTTTCTCAGAAGATAAGAACGGAAGGTAGTTTCTGCTCAATGCTAGTCTCTCTGCACAGGCAACAGTACCCACTGATCCTGGGATCCCACACAGCCTTGCCCACTCATACAGGTTTTCCCTGTGACACTTGTATGTGGACAAGCACCAACTCTGAACTCTTATTTGTCTTTGCTCTCACCAAGAGGCCCCATTGTGCTCATTGCTGTGGTAGAAAGAGACAACGCCTGCCCCACAGACGTCATAATCTAAGTAGATGAGATGGGAAACAGACACAGAGCTGGGACTAGGACCTTGCTCGCATCACTATGCCCCTGAACTCGAGTGTCCCTTCCAGACTAAAAAGGTGAGGCGAGCGCAGTACGTGACTAATGTAATAGGTAGACTGGCAGTGCCAGGGTTCTACCCGGTTATTCCTGCTGCTGATCTGTCACCGCTGGCCTCTGTGGAGCTAAACAATCAATTCACATGACTTTAAATGCCTGGAAAAGGCAATTAAAATGCCACATAATATAACTGATGTGTTGAAAACTCCAGTATCAAATGTGGATTTAATGCCATTGGGAAAATGACAATACGGGCCCTCTTTAAACCGGAGGAGCTGTGAGAAGCGTAGACCCCACCTGTCCTTTCTCTTTGTCAAAAAACTAATAGGAAGCTACTGACGCTATCCCTCTGTGGTAGTCATAAAGATCATTTCTATCTTGGAGCATGTCCCATTCCTGCCTTATTATGTGTGTTTTGTATTGATCGGGCTTGAACTACATGATTGAGCTGCATGCTGTAAGTTCCATTTGATTTTGAGTTAATCTGGTGGTACCTATCCAACTCCAACTGAAGTCAATGGAAAGACTCCCAAGAAGTCAGTGCAAGGTGGATTGGGCTCTTACAGTGATCATTGTTTCTATGTATTGATTTGTTCTCCAAAATGGTAGATCAGGAGGACTTGTTTCCTACAGTATGGGAACGAATACAGTCTGTGTAAATGTAGTGCTGAACTTCCTTCTGCACTTAGTAAGAGTCTTCTCCCTAAAAAATGTGGGGAGAGACATGGAAACAGAATCTGCAAATTGAAGTTCCTCAGGAGATGAAACAGCACCAGTGTGGTGAGCACACACAACACACTACAGAATGTTTTGTATTTACTGAAGGTTTATGGTCATGCATTTGAAAAAAAAATATGAAAAATAATTTACAGTGAAAATCCCAGATCTGTTGAAATGTGTAGCCAAAGTTTCAGAATCTTCAAAAATAATTAATGTCAAAATTTACAAAAATAACCCAGCTAGAAAATGCAGGGCACACTGAAAGCATGGAATAAACCAAGCTGCATCTAAACTCTTCTACAGTACAGTATCTGTTCAAATCCAGTTTTCTTTCCTTGGGAGCAGGAATACTGAGCAGACCCTGCCAGCTGCCTTCAGCTTCTGAGAGCTGACAGTCACTCCCACTGGCGAGATGATTGCTGGCTACTGACTTTCTCTTGTTCACTTTACAGCAGCCGATCATGCTTGTCTTTTGAAATCTGCTTCTATATGACATGGTTTGGTGCAGAGCTGTGCTAGAGCATCTGTGATCGATACGATTCAAACTGTGTTCAGTGTGGAACGGGTGGAAGAGACCTATGCAAAGGGACCCTAATTCTCAGAATGGGGGAGAAGTGGGGAGTGCTGCTGTGTGAGACCCCCAACCCTTGAATATGAGACTAGAAAAATTGAGTGCAGAGATTCCCATCCTCAAAGCAGGGGAGAAGAGAGAGGCCCTGGCCAGGAACCCATCCCTCAAATATGAGGCCAGAGAAAAACTCCACCCTGAGCCTGGGAAGAAAGATCTTCCCAGGAAAGAGAATCACCTACTTCCTGTGAGGTCTTGGGGGCTCTCCTTCCATTCCTCCCATACCAGGCCTGTACTCTCTCTTGTCTCTCCAGTGGATGGCCTAGTGATCTTCAGTTCCCCCCCTCTCCCATGTTTGGGCAGGTAGTACTCTCCATCCCTGAACTCTTCAGGGCCAGCTGGTAGGCCAGCTCCGCAATCTTATTTCTTTGGGGGAAGAGAAAGTCTTGTGTCCTCCTAATCCCCAGCGCCAGCCTTCAAGTGACCGGGTCACTTACCTGCTTCCCCATTCAGTGGAAACAAGGAGTTTGCTCTGACTCAAACAAGGAATCCTGCAGCATTTTTAAAGACTAACAAATGTATTTATCGCAGGAGCATCCGTGGGCACAATCCCATTTCATCAGACGAATTAAATGGAAAACGTAGCATGTTAGCTGTAAATATGTATATACAGAGAAGGGTGGATCACAAGGTCAATTCAAACACTTTGCTAGAGAAACGCTGGTGTCACTAGGCTGGCTTCCCACAGCCTAGGGCAGTGGTTTTCAAACTTAGGGTTGGGACTCAGTTTGAAAACCACTGGCCTAGGGGAACCACTGGGATCATCTGCTGGGCAGAGCCTACATAGGCAATGAAGTAAGATCCACCAGCAAGAGGGTGCATCCACTCAAGCAGGATGGAGCAGGGAACCAGAGGTATGTGCCTGCTGCTGAGAGAACTAACCCACTGGGACCACCTCCTCCCTCCTCCTTGAAAGAAGAAAATGCAGGAAACCATCTGGATATTTTTGAGATGGTGAGGAGTGGGGAATGAGGCTTGCCAGCCATCTCCTGAAGGCAGTAGAGAGGAAGGGGGATAAAAGGTGGGGACGCTGCCCTCAAATCAACTATAAATAGCATGTGGGACAGGAGACTGGAGACTGAGGGTGTTAAAAATACCTCAGCATTGGATGATGGGCAGTACTGTGAAGGGGTTCCTCTACTCTTTGGCTCTTCTAACTGGGAGAGGGGCCAGCCACCTGAAAAGGGGCCATGCTTCAAAGCCTGAAGGAGATTCCATTCTTCACCTATGGACTGAACGTGCTTTGCCCTCAGTTTCACAGTCAATCACTGACACAGCACTGCCCCAGTTGGAGTATAAACATCAGACCAGAACACCAGTCATTAACCACCCCAACTAATACAGCCCAATTCTTTTCAGCAGTAAAAAACCAGTGTCTCAAACTTTCTATGGTCAAGCAATTTTGTTGACTCTCTCGTCTACTCTCCTTTATTGGGAATTCATCTTAGAATGCCCTGAGTTATCATTAATGCTACCTGAATGCCTAACTAGTAACTTTAAAATGTGATAGATGGTTTGTTTGTGTGACAAATGGAGAAAAGAGGGAAACTTATTATAGCAGGATGGAGGCTGAGTTGTGTTTGCCCTGACAAACTACTGAGGGGATATATAAACTTGCTGTATACTGTATTACAGTCGGTATTGATATAGTATAGTTCAGTGGTGGGCAAACCGCGGCTCCGGAGCCGCATGCGCCTCTTCAGCCCCCCTGTTGTGGCTCCCTTCGGCCTTGTTCCCTCTAAGCGCAGACTCCTGCTGCGGCCGGGCTGGGGAGATTCAAATCTCCCGCCCTGAGCATGCTCAGACAGAGCGTGCTCAGGGTGGGAGCGGCCTGGCCCAGAAGCAGCTCTGCCGGCCGTCCCTGCAGCTCCGAGCCTCCGGCCAGGAAAGGGGGCTGGGAAGGGGCTGGAGGGATGCCTGGAGGGGGGTGGAGGGACAAGGAGAGTGGCTGGGTTAGAGGGGTGGGGGGGACAAGGAGAGTGGCTGGGTTAGAGGCCTTCCTTTCCTTTCTCTTCCCTGCCTTCCTTTCTCTTCTCTTCCCTCCTTTCTCTTCTCTTCCCTGCCTTCCTTTCCCTTCTCTTCCTTCCTTTCCCTTCTTTGCCCTCCTTTCTCTTCCCTGCC
>ML685789.1:17161218-17184861 GCA_007922175.1 Pelusios castaneus | reverse complement strand
CCTCCTTTCTCTTCCCTGCCTTCCCTTCTTTGCCTTCCTTTCTCTTCCCTGCCTTCCTTTCTCTTCTCTTCCTTCCTTTCTCTCCCCTGCCTTCCTTTCTTTTCCTTCCTTTCCCTTCCCTGCCTTCCTTTCCCTTCTCTGCCTTCCTTTGTTCACATTAGTGTTTGTCAGTCATTGTCATGATTTAATTTTCTGTATATTGTAAGGTAAATTGTAAGGAATTTAAGTTTATCAATAAATAATATTGTTATTAAGTATGTTATCAAGTTTTATTCAACGTACCTACAGTTTAACAAAGACTTAAAACTTTAAGTAAAGTTTATTAAGTTAATTTTAGGAAACGTTGTAGAGTGAAAGAAGATGTAGTGTCGAGAATTGAGAAAGGTATGTTGAGATGGTTAGGAATACCCTTATTAAGTTAATAACAATGTACCTTCCTATATATTTTAAGTTTAAAAAATTTGGCTCTCAAAAGAAATTTCAATTGCTGTTTTGTTGATATTTGGCTCAGTTGACTAATAAGTTTGCCCACCACTGTAGTTAATATTGGTATAGTATAGTTAGTATTGGTATAGATATAGTAATATTGGTAGACTAATGTACTGGCTAACTTGTTCTCTAGCGGATAACCCTAAAACTCCTTAAATGTGTCATAGTAGTTGCTTCAGTATGAAGCCAATTTAAGAGGCTATGGCTTTGGGGCAGTGCGCTCTATTGCTGCAGCTGTCATGAAGTTCCTAGACAGCCATGGGTTTCTTATCCTATTGCTGTTCTGATTTGAAGGTTGCTCTATCCTTCTGGTTCTCTGACTACCTGCTTTGTGCTAAAATGTTTGTTTTTTCTGCATTTGGTGGAGGGTGTTTAAGGGCCCTTGCATAAGAATTAAGCAGTCAGAGGGAAGGATGGCATGAAAGGTACAAATTGCAAAATCTCGGGTTGTAATGAGCACCTAATATACCCATAGTTTTGGGATCAGATAGAATGATTTGGAAAATATTTAAAAAACAGAAATCGAAGATGGATACGTTTCATTGGTCAACCCTGCCTTGGTCATTTCATACTGTTTGCTGTTTTAAGGCACTTCTTGTTCTGTTTCCCAATTTTCAAAATGCCTTTGTCTATTGATAATTGTCATTTCACAGGCTCTTATTCTATATTTACTAGGCTTTTTGCTGTTAAACAAGCTAGAAGAGATGAATAATTAAGGTCAACAGTTGCACAGTTATCAGTTTTAAAGACAATTTTTTAATATCTACATCTGTATAGCGACAGCTCTTCGTGCTATGGAGTGATAAGGTAACTGATATAAAAATGTGCATGATGGACTGCAATCACTCCAAGGAATTCAAATATTTTTGTCTTTAAAACATGCCATGGCATAGTTATCTAACCAGTTGTAACAAAGTGATGTCTAGTAGGTAAATAATACATAGTGAAAAATACCAAATAACAAATGCTGGTTACCAATTACAATAAGGTTAATTGCTCTATCTATATACCTAAAAGGCATGTTTAAAAGTTGCCAGGCCTGGTGATTATTAGGGAGTAGGCAAAGTTCCTCAGCAGCTATGCTAATGAAGATGGTACATGGTTTTTAGGGGCTCAGATACCCCACGGATAGCTAGGGAGGAAAAACCCCAGGGTAGAACAGAGCTCAGGAGTAGCCAGTCTAGCTCCAGTAAACAAATGTTTATAATAATCCAAAAAAGGTGAAAGGAAAATAAAATAACCCTTTTAAATTATTTAAAGGTGCTTTGACATAATTTAAAAATACTAAACTGTGAACTTCCTTGGCTTTAACAGTTTACATATCTCCCTGTGAGCCCTTCTGGACATATGCTCATTCCATTCGTTTCAGGGACACTAGCTTGTGGCCCCCAATTGACAGCAAAGGCAGCGGCCCAGGGGCTGGTAGTGCAGTTCCCGGTAACCATTGTGCTGAGGAGCACCAGGGCTCCTCTTTCTGCTCGGCTGCCTCCTGCACCGCATGTCACAGGCCAGCACGGGCAGGCGGGGTTGTGGCGGTCTGGCTAGCGCTTTCTTTGCTCTTGTTCTTCGGCAAAAGCCGCAGCAAAGCCTCCCGCTGCGTTGAGCTGCAGTCCGGGGGGGGGCAGCCTGCAGGTGCTACCCCCGAGGCCAGCGCCCATGAGCACCGCAATAGGCAAAGGCCGGGCGCTCGTAGCCTGGAGGAAGGGGACGGAGATCACTAAGAAATCCCTGCGCTTTTTAGGGGCCACGGGCCCCCGAGCTGCTGGAGACCGTGGGGCGCCCCCCAAGAGCCCCTGCTCTTCCTGAAGGTGCTTCAAGCCGGGCTCCCCCATCCCCTGCCGCTGGGCGCGACCCCGGCCGGAGTGTGACTCCGCCCTGCAGCGCCGAGCACCCCGCTTACCTGTACGAGGTGGTGTTGGCCGGGGAGCGGGGGCAGCTCTGCGGAAGGCCGGGCAGCCGGCTCCCCTCCGGCCGCGGCTCCCTGCTCCCGGCGGGCAGGACGTAGACGGAGCGGGCCGAGCCGGACCGGGCGGCGGCGCCGTCCCTCCCGCCGTCGCTGGCCCAGGGGCAGGCGTCTCGCTTCTGCAGGGGCCAGGCGCGGAAGTCCCGCCGGTACTGGGTCTCCGCCGCGAAGGGGGGCGACGCCGCCGCCTGGCCCTGCTTGTGGCTGCCGCCCTTCCACGCCCGCTTGACGGCCAGGCTGTCCTGCGCCGGGGGGGGCCCGGCCGTCCGCTGGCCGTCCGCCGCCTCCTCGGGCTCCTCGATGTCGGAGTAGCTGTGGATGGTGAGCGGCACCGCCAGGTCCGACTTGTCCAGCTGGCTCCAGAAGCGGGCCAGGCAGCACACGCGGCTGATGCAGGGCCACGCCATGGGGGAGGCGGCGGAGACCGGCCGGGCTGCGGCCACAGCTCCCTCCCGGCGGGGTGTCAGCGCCGCCCCCAGCCCCAGTGTGTCCCCGGCCCCGCCCCGCCAGGCAGCCCGCACACGTGAGCCCCTGGCGGCCGCGAGCAGCCAACGCAGCTGCGGAAACAGCCCCCCCCCCCCAGCTCTGCCCCGAGCCCGTGCCTGCCCTTCCTGGGAGCCTCTTCTCAGAGACACGGGCCCCCAACTTGAAACCGCCCTCAGTCAATATGGTCCTCACCCCCCAGCTCAATGTGCACGAAATGCAAGCGATCCCCAGCAGTGCAACGTTGAACGCTTCCTCCCGGACTAGCCGCTTCCCGGCAGCTCCAGGTTGCATATAATCTGTGTTTACAATGTGAAGGGATGGCTACATGGGATGATATGCAGAATACACAGTAGAGGGACGTACAGTGAAAGCCATTTCTTCTTAATCCAGGGTCTTGGCTGACATGGTACACTATTAAAAAGAACCACTTGCACCAGCCAGATCATATAAAATTAATAATAGAGCAGTTAGCCCACTGCTTTTTTTCCTTTCATCTTTGAAGGGGCTTATAACTCTTCCTAAGTGACAGTGTGTTCTGGTGAAATATTCAATGAAGAAATATTGTAAGAACAGATTTTTATTCACAGTATACAGTTTGCATGCCCTTTATTTTTGCCTACCAGCCAAATCCAAACACTTAATGTATATTTTATACGTGGTATGCAGCAATTTACATTATTTACAGCTTGTTAATGACTGCAAGTTACATATTTCTTTGAACATTTAGAAACAAAACATTCCTGATGGAATTACAGGGATGTAATTTGGTCTTTAGAATTAACATCTTACATAATAAGTGGCTATAAGCCATAATGTCATACTACAATTTATGATCCAGAATCTTTTATATATTCCAGTATAACAATATACTTAATGGCTGTAGTTCACCACACTATCAAATACAAGGCTGTAAAATTCTGACACTTATAAGGCTAGGTTTTAGTATTTATGTACTGTAAAATCATTTTTAAAGGCTAACAGGACAGGAATCTAATTTTAGGGAGCAATAAATCTAGTTCTAAGTGGCTATCACAAGATATCAAATCAGTGGTGCATGGATAGACTGAAACTTAGTAAGATTTACCATATCATACATCAGCATGTTTAATTTTTATATTACAGTAACACCTTAAGGCCACAATCAAGATTGTGCAAGGCACTATGCAAATACAGAGGCAGATGCCATCTAGTCTAGTATTCTGTGTCCCCTTCAGAATGCAAATATGCACAGAGGAATGCCCTTCTGACTCCCCAGGCCAGCCCCCAGCGCCACCACCCTCGGTCACAGCTCTCAGGAGGGGTGCACACCCCAAAAAAATTTAGGGACTACTGCCTGAAGCAATTTTTTTTAATTATTTAATTTAAAGGCCCAGCTTGACAAAGCCCAGGCTGGGATGATTGAGTTGGGGTTGGTCCTGCTTTGAGCAGGGCTTTGGACTAGATGATCTCCTAACAACCCTAATGGCATATATTCTCACACCCTGTAGAATGAAATTAGGGCCAAGATTTCAGTGATTCTGATTGCCTCAATTTTTGGTAACTCAGCTTGCAACACTTTCCTTCAAAGTCTTGTGTACTCTCCCTCTGAAAAAAGCAGGTCCCTGCAGGGCACCTCAAGTTAGGTACCCCAAAATAGAAACAACCAAAATCACTAGTCCTATCTGCAAATCTGGCCCCATTATCCCAGTATATGTATAAATACAAATACTGATGGTCCTAAAACACTTCGTACACCATGAATTGATTTATCAAAATACATAGAATGCCTATTACTAATGAACTTCTTGTTTTAAGTCTAGAACTAGTACTTTTTATTTTATTTGCAGTGACTTTAAAAAGAAATACCAGTTGGGTCATGCAGAGTACTTCATCCTAAGGAAAGGATTTTACAACAATGAGGATGAGGGGAAATAGGACAGTCACTTTCTCTCTCCACCAGCATATTACAAATGATACTGACCACTATTTCTAGGCCCGATTTAGATTTATTCTCACATGTTTTTACTAACGTCTCCTCTGCCCTCATTGTGCCTGACACTTCCTAGCACTGAGTTCAGCTTTGACACTGTGCATCTCAAAGAGTACCTCCACCATCAGCCAGTGCTTTGAGCGGCTGCTCAGTGCTGAGTTTGTCAGATGGAACTGGCACAAAGGGCAACACACAGACCACAGGAGAAACCAGAAGAGGTTAGATTAGAGGTTAAAAGCTGACTGCCATTTCCCAGTAACGAGGAATTTCTTCCAAATGCAAACACTACAACCATAAAGCAGATCAGATTGTGGTGCATCAGTTTGGGTGGGGGGCGGAGTGCGGGGGGACACTATCTCAAACCCACCAGAATAGTTTTATGATTTTAGTATTAATGACTTGTAAATTCTAATTCAAGATACTAGCATGTATTCAGGCAGAAGCTCTTCAAACTTTCCATAATCATGGGAACATTTTTTTTAAAAAGTGAGTATACTTAAATTTTCTAAAAGCCCTGAACAAGGCTCAGCATAAACTAGTTTGTGCGCCCACAGAATTAACCATGATCCATGACTTTTTTATAATTACTGCCAGCATTTTCTTAGGCATAACACTATTACATTTCATTTTGATTTGCAAGTAAGCCATTTTAGAAATGTCTTTCCTTTTGCTGCTTGATTTTAAAAATATGCTGTTTAAAGGTTGCGTGTGTATGCCTGCACTCCCGCATGTCAAATTTTGAAGGAGAGATTTTCTCTTTGCCAGAACGGTAGTTTGTTTATGCTGGTTAACTGCCGTAACTTTGGGCCATTTCTTCATTTGGCTTAATCCAGTTTTGACTCACGTACTCCAATTTGTGTTTTTCTGAATACAGGAGAAATCTGGTTTTGTATGACAAGACCAAGACATTAAGGGAGGTAGGGATCATGGTCAGAGGAAATCACTTTCGTGCCACCTTAAATTGGAGGATTTTACAAGTATTAATGATTGACTCTATACAGCCCCTGGGAAATGTTATTTATCCCAATTTTACAGATGGTGAAACTTCACCACAGAGAGGCCCAAACATGGCCACAGATTTTTGGATGCCTAACTTGACATTGAGGGTTGGTTTTCAGGAGTGCTGAGCATCTGCAAATCCATTTGCAGTCAATGGAGGCAGCAGGTACTTCACCCTTCTGCCAATCAGGCGCAAGGTGGCTCAGTGCTTGCCTGAGTGGTTCTTGTGAGGTGAGGAGGGCATAGAAATACCATAATGGAGGCAGCACGGCTAGTGATTAGAGCCACAAGAAGAGCAGAGTCCTAGTCTCTGCTCTGCAAATGACTTAAGGCCTGATTATTATAAGTGCTGGAACCCAAATTTCCACTGAGCGCTGCAGGTTCACAGTTCCTCTGAAACCGTCAAGTCCTTGTGGGGTAAATTTAGGCATTACTGATAGGTAACCCCTGCATAACTTATTTTGAGTCTATAAAATGTAGTACACCATGGTCGGACTCCATGAGTGTCTGTCCTGATTAGCTTGTTTACATACCACTGCTCTGCCTGTATAGAGGGACATATCACCTCTGGCTATAGTATATGGGTGTAGCCTACAGGAGATACATAAAACCTCTATCTAAAAAAACTGAAGATAAAGAAATGAGGGAGAGAATGATGAAGTAGGGAGGCAAGGAAAGAAAGGGAGGTATGTAAGACTGATGGAAAAGAATGAACGAAGAACTAGGAGGGTGAAAATCAAAGGAACAGAACATTAAATGGGAGCAGGGCCCATTGGGAAAACCACTGCTGTCATGTGTCCACCAACTGAACTTCACAATCTCAGGTACCAACTCATCTAAGGCACACATGCAATTCTGTGTGAAATGACATCACGGACAGGCTTCAGCCAGCACCCTCCAACTGTATATTGCTGCCCCTTCAGGGACAGATTGTTTCAATATATCTTCTCACTCAAGTCACTGCTACTCTAAGTTGGCTGGGACAGGTGCATGGCTGGAGCCTACTGTGCATATTTTCTTACAAGTTAACCAAGAACCAAAGGAAGAGTAGAAAAAGAAGAAATAAATATGGAGAGGAAAAGAGGCGTGTGTGCAGGAGAGGGAGCTCCCTCTGAGGCAACAATACCAGTGCAAGAACTAGTAGGTTTAAAATGAAGATTAAAGACGAAAAAAGATGCCCAAAACAAGTTTCAGACCCTGCTGTATTTTTCTTCACAGGGTAAACCAAACTGTGTTTTATAAGTCAATTCCCATGCAACTGGGTGTTAACAGCATAGGCCAGTAAGGATTGGACATCAGTTTCAGACTCCACTTTTTATTGTATTTGCTACTTACTATCATCATCTTTCATTTCCCAATGGGAAAAGTAGGCATTGTGTGTGTTTTCTACACTGCTTCATTACAAAGCAAACATGCAAATTCTATATATGCTTGTTATAGTCACAAAAGAGACACTTCCATTCTAGTGTAACCCATCCAGTAAAGATAGGTAACTGGCTTATTGGGGCCTCAATCTTGCAAGTTATTTCTCACAGCTAGCCCTCTGTGTCCCATTCCAATCAATAGGGCTACTGGCAAGGATGTATCGGGTATGGCTTCCATTGCAGGATTGGGGCCTAGATTAGTAATTTGCAAAACAAAAAAACCCCACACAGACCAGTAGTTTAGTGCCTAACACTATTTATATAATAGGAGTCATTTTGATTGGGTCAACCCCTTACCAATCTCAAATTCATTCAGCTACTTTGTCATCAAAAAATGCCTAAAGAAAAAGGAGTGTCACCGTCTCCATGCATATGCTCTGAAGCACAGATGACTACTTTTAGAATCCTCAAAACAGTTCTAAATGAAACTACCAGACAGGAAAGTTTTTTGGTTTTTTAACTAACGCATTTCACTGGTGAGAGAAATGCCAACGGTGGAATGTGTCCTTTGATACCTCACGGCAAAAATATCCAAACTAGCATTGAACAGCCCATTGGAATTACACGAGACAGGACAAGGAGAGTTCTCCAGTGAGAAATTCCAAAGCCTTGGTTTGACAATGTCTCGGAGGTAAAAAGAACCGAAAGCTAGAATATGTTGACTATAACCTGCCCACAGCACGTGAGCCATGCTCTTTTTAGTATGCTTCTCCTAGGTGTGAATGCTACTGTACAACTAACATTTAAAATTCAGAGTTTACAGCCAGAAGGGACCATTGGACCATCTGGTCTGACATCCTATATATTATGAGCCATTACATTTCACCTACCCATGCCTATTCGAAGCCTACTAACTCTTTGGGCTAACACACAGCTTCCAGAACACCATTGCTCTGACGATATCAGGAGACAGTGGATCAACCTTCCCTTGGTAGTTTGAGGAGATGGTTAATCACGATCACTGTTGACAATCTGTGCCCAATTTCTAATTAAAATTTGCTAGGCTTTTGCGTCCAGCCACTTAACAGAAAATGTTCCTCCTGTCAAATGTTATTTTAAAAATCTGATGCACACCTTTACTTCATAAACCAAGCAGAAACACTTATTTTTTTAACTCAGTTCATTCTTTACTGAACTGCATTTATTTGCAAATGTAGTTGACATTAGAAATTACACATTTTAAAAGGTTTTCTGTGGAGTTGCAAAAAGAAAAAAAGTAGTTCCAGAACCAATTCTCTTGTGTGTCCTCAAGCAGCACACCATTTTCTAGATAAACTGGCTCTAAAATCAGAATCAGTGAGATCCTCCACCTCCTTTTCCTCGACTTTTAGACCTCATTTCATGCCAAGCCTTCACCAATAGCTCTCTGTTCTTCCATATGAGTTCATGGCCATAGGTTACATACCATCTGAAAATAAAAACACACCTCAACTGAAATTAGAGAATATGAAACTAAAGTTAAGAATGAGAGAGAACACTGAAGGACGATAACTGGAATATATTTTAAACAGAGTAATAGGTGGGATACCCCAGAAGAGGCAGTAATACAGATGAGTAGGGTAAATAAGTTTTGTTAAGATTTTGGAAGAAATCACTGACAAATTTAGGTAAGCTTTCTGGTTTCATTTACTAACAATTTACATAGTTTATTCTCTCTAGCCCCCAAACAGTTGAACAGTAGTTAGCACCTCAAATTTCCATCTCCTGTAGCCAAAAGGAATGCAGCAAGTACCACTCCATTTAAACAAACATTAGAGCATAGTGCTTATGGTACTGAATACCCACTATATTGCTGCAGATATGCAAATGAATACCAAAAAAAATCTTGCTCCATTTGAAGCAAACTGCATCCTCTAAGTCGATGGGTTCACAAGTAATTCATTGGAATTAACTTCTCTGGCATAACGCAGACATTTAAAATGAATACCAGCACCAAGGATTAGCAGATTATAGTAATATCAGGGACCATGAAAAGGACAGACCAACAGCACTAGATGAAGCCTCAGTTCTAATACTGCAATTCAGTCCTGACTTGCAATAGTGCTTCTGCTAAACCAGAGGTAGGCAACTATGGCCGCATCCAGCCTGCAGGAGCCTTTCCTCAGGCCCTCCAGCCGGGCCTAACCAGAGTGTGGCAGCTGCTCTCACCCTCCTGACTCTGCCCCTCTCCCACCACGTGGGCCTAGAAGCACTAGTTGCTGCCCCCACCCCTCTCCAGACAGCCTAGTGGCAGATGTGGCCCTTAGGCCAGAAAGTTTGCCCACTCCTGTGCTAAATGGACTGCCTGCCCCACAAAGCTATGTAGTGGCTTTGAGGAGTGGACAGTTTTCTACAAGGGATTATGCACATACATAACCCTATACTCCTTTCGCCTGTGACCTAACGAATACAAACCTAGGTCTTCAAGGATGAAGTGACTGAACTGATTATTTACAAGTCTAATGAGTTGATCAGGGGTGGGGACGAGAGCAAATGAGAACGGGAGTAGATCAGTGCACATGCTTTTGAGACAACTTACTCCCATTGCATTAATTATTTCTCTCCCGTGTGTAATATCCGATCTGTCAATGATGCGTGATGCTATATTTCAATGAACATGGTGAACAGATATATTAAAATGACATAGTAACACCAAATGCTTTAGTGATTTAAGAGAAGAGAGGAGGAGGCTGCAGGAGCTCAGAATTTGCCAGTGTTAAGGAGTCCAACAAATAGGAAAGAGAAAACTAAACTAAATTTGAACGGCACGATGAAAGCATTCATTAATTCTTTTAGATTATATGAATTTGTCTGGCTGTTTTCAGGTTAAAAGAACAATCGTTCTAATTATGCTGCAGTCTGCTAAGAGGCATGGGGAGGGGTTGCTGAGAATACCTTGCAAGTTTTTACAGGACTTTTTAGATCGTCTGATGCTGTTTGTATATATAATCTGCCATCTGCACTGAGTATCAAGTGGGGTTTTATTCGAAGTGTAATAAGGTTCTTACGGTTAAGGCTGTAAGTTAAATAATGCCATAGCTCAATCGGAGGAGAGAGAGAACTATTAGGGAAGTAACTCAGTAGCTCACAGTGCATTTTTGAGTGATTCAACCCAATTAGCAAATACCTCTAGACCGCGTCACACAAGGAGACGATGCAGCCAAACAAACAATATTAATAGCCTTTCAAAGACACCTGATCTGACTGATCTTGCATTTGCTCACTGACTCCCCAAACTGATGATACACTGCAATATGGGAAGTTTTGAGTGAGCTGTGGAGTTGAAAAGAGAATTTTACTGGTCCAGTGTGTCCTCCGTTAGACTACTGTAGGCATTAAATAGTCAGCTAGTTACAGAGACAATGTTCTGCCAGAGGTTCTTAGTTCAGAGAGGCTTGCTGTCATTTGGAATGGCCATAAATAGATGTCCATCACACAGGTACATAGTATCAGAAAAGCCAACTACAAATATTACAGGAAAGATGGTCAGTACTGCAAGATAAACACGTTTTCTAGTTAAAATACTTCAGTGGTAAGATGAAGTGGTGGAGAAGATACTGAAACTGCCCTGGAAGGCTTTAAATATACTAAAACACAGCTGTTTGTGAGCAATCAATGAAGTTAATAGATAAGATAAAAACTTACATTCCAAATAGCGCTCCACCAAGATGTGCTGCATGGTCAAAAAATTTCCAACCCAGAACAAGCCCCGTCGTGTCCAATGCAATAATGGCTTTTAAGGCCTACAAATGAATAAACCATGGTGTGAGCAGAATCTGCAGCAGGCTCTAATATCCAATAGGAGGAAAGCTTCATATTGACTATTACTATTATTATTAAACATTTAAACTGTGTAACATGCCAATGATATGCAAACATCCTTACACGCGAGTAAAGATTTCTCTTGACAGGCCCAGACTCTAATCCGGCTGTTAAGAAGGTGGCAGTAAATCTAGTTCATTCAAAATACTCTACAAACACCTAAAATGTTCATTTATTACATTTTAAAGACATATCAGCTCTCTTGCAAATCCAGTAAGGAATGCTTACTTTGCAGATCTTTCCACTTCACCCCCAAGGTATTTTTCACATAAGTCATATAAATGTAGCATGAAATTAGTAACTAAGTCTTGCACTTTATCCCTAACAAACACAGCTCTACATTATTTGGCACACTTTTGAGTGACTATAAATTTCCACGTTGCATTTGCCCAATTGAATTGTACATCCTCACAGACGCTGGGTTACCTTTCCCAACCCCATTTTCTGCAGCTTAAAGAATTTGCTGTGAAATACATCTCCAGGATGGAATTTAGAAGTTAAGCTCTGCAATAATACTACTAATTAGATAGACAGACAAGCAGTTGAAAATAAAAGGCCCAATTCTTGATTGCTCTGTACTTTGTTTAATCATTTTATCCTAGAACAGAGTCAGAGCAGAACTCTACCAAATTAGAAAACATTTGATGCCTGCTTTGCATTGGTGTAAATGACTATACTAAGTTCAGAGTAACAGTGAATTGGGTTCTAGGACTTCAAGCCATGACCACATATTTAAATAAAAATTAGACATAGCTTGTATATTCACATTAAAAGGAGACATTCAGATCCTGGGAAAGAAAAATATTTCAAGTATATGATTTCTTCTGATGTTCCAAGGCACTTACGTTTCCTGCTGTAAACGTGAACATCGGAAGAAATATGATGGCTAGCTTTGCTTCTGGTATCTTCATACATACTGCTGCAAGAACGGTCATTATAGCGCCTGACTGAAAAGACATGAAAGTCATCAGAGAGTACACAAGGGAAATTTATTTTTCTGTATGTGAATCTATTTTCTTGCTTCCTTTCTTTTCCAATGCAGCTCTGTGCCAAATACTAAAGCTCAGAGCACTGTGGTAAGTTTAGTATAGAAATAAAGCAATGATTTCTTGATTTATTTTGAGATCTGAGTGTATAAAAGCTGAAAGAATTGCTTCCTATGCCCTCACCCCTAAACAGCAAATGAACAAGTTGTAAGCTCTTCTGAAAACCATGTCATTTGTGACAGTCACTAATACATGTTAATGTAGTTCCTATTATGCCAATGAACTTTAGAAATATACATGGAACACTGCTGAAATGCAGTTGTAGCTAAGGTGAAAGCAACCATTAGTTTAAAGCATGCTGGATGACAGCAGGAGATGACTTTTTTGACATAGGAAACAGAAGCAAACTCCTAGACTCATAGAATCTAAGGTCAGAAGGGACCGGTATGATCATCTAGTCTGACCTCCTGCATAATGCAGGCCTCAAACCCTCACCCACCCACTCCAGCAGTAGGCCTCCAACCTATGACTGAGTTATTTACCTCCTCAAATCATGATTTAAGGACTTTACGATACAGAGAATTCACCAGTAGGTGAGCCATGCCCTGTGCTACAGAGTAAGGTGAAAACCCCCCAGAGCCCTCTTCTAACAGAAGGCCGTAGGATCCAAGGCTATGTATGCATGGACAGGATCTGAAATTGTATGGAAGTTTATGTAGTAAATATCATCATCTGATCAGTGAGAAAGTTACTCCGTACAAATTATTTGCAGGATTAGAGAATAGTACTTGGATGGCATTAATTGAAATTCAGTTTATAATCAACCGTAGCTCTAGTTGCTCAACAAGTTTCTCCTGCCATTTGAAAAACAAAACCTGTTTTTTAAAAGCCCAAACTTTACATGAATGAACCTCACAGAACCATACAACTTGATCCAGCAGCAAGTTCACTTTCACCTTCCTGTGTGGCGAGTGTCTTAAAACACCCTAGTGCTTTGACAGCAGGTAATTTTATTTAGAAAAAATGAAAGCAGCACAGAAAATAAATACACCACTCCTGTCAGCTTCAGAAATTCTACAGATTGGGTGCGCTCAGGCAGAAATTCTATGTTTCTGGGAAGCAAGAAGATGGGAGACATTTCACCAGCATCACTTGTTAATTTCTACTCTTCTACATCATGTGATCTCTTCCTGCAGCATACAACTTCAATAATTAGAGGATGCAAGTATGCATTACGGCCTCATGTCACATTTATAGAATAGTGAGTTCAGTTCTACAACTTATCTGGTCAGTGACGACAGATCCCGCTGCTAAATATTACCTTACAACCCATTAGCATTTAGCACCATTAGTTCTGGGCTGCTGGTGCCAAGAGCTCAGAGGAATGGCCCATTTCTTGCACAGGAATGATTGTTTGATTACTGTCAGTGCTAGTAACCCCCGCCTGCCTTTCCAAGCCAACATAGCCCTGACATCAAAGCAAGCTGTGCAATACAGTACTTTGAAACTGGCTTTAGTGATGCAGTGTGATACCGCATATAGTATCTGGGGATTTTAAAACATATGCTACTCACAGCTCCAAGTGACGGTCCAAATCTTCCAGTAGTTATTTTACTGACATAACTGACAAACGTGGAGATAACACCTAGAAAGGTGAAATTACTATTAGAAACCAGGCGAGGAATGTACGTGATGGGGAGGAGGCACCAAAACATGGTCTGAGTATTTCCATGTGGTATCTTGCACACTAACTTTTTAACTTTCATTTTTTTTTAAGGAGACTGTCACGGAGACTAGAAACATTTATAGTCCTGCCTGTCATCTCAGGGATATCGTAAGAAAATGTTAAAACTATTATTTCAGTACAGAAGCATGATTATTTAACACAAGGCTTGGACTTTGATATCCTAAAAGCAAACATTCCAAAGTGAGCAGTGTTTGGTTCTGGAGCAGTTCTGTCAGGGAAGGGATCATCTTTTTGTTCTTTCTTTGTTCAGGGCCCCACAGAATGGCATCCCGGTCTGTGATTAGGGCT
The DNA here is from genome assembly GCA_007922175.1 of Pelusios castaneus. NCBI lineage: Eukaryota > Metazoa > Chordata > Testudines > Pelomedusidae > Pelusios > Pelusios castaneus. The sequence continues at coordinate 17,170,709 of ML685789.1, read as the reverse complement.
CTAGATACTATGGTAATACACGCACTGTAGTTGGTATACAACCACCTATAAGAATAAAGCCTCACTACCTCTGTAGCCATAAAAAGATATGTTAATCTGTCTCTCACTTCCTACCTACATAAATATGGCTGACATTTCTTTAAAGTATTGATATTTTTTTCAAAAATTACCTGCAGAGAGATACACTGCCATGAACTGCTCACGTCCCAAAAGAGACACTATACTTGAAGAAAAACTCCACAGCACATACATGTTTGCAGCCATGTGAAGGAAAGAGAAATGACTAAATGTAGAGAGCAGCATGGGAGAGCAAAGAACTCCTAGAAGAAGAAGAAAACCAGCAGTTAAATGAACAAATACAGGCCATTTTTATATTATTTTCATTTGTGTGCATAATACTTACAGACTGGAAGTTTAGCAAGAGAAAATGTAGGGTATTATCAGATTTCTTAACTATTTTAATAAGCTTTTATGCATGTAAAATGTGATGTGTAATGAGCATCCGATAGTTTGGAGATTGCTGAAGCATGCAACATTTTGAGAGAGATCTGTAACCCATAAGAAAAAAGAAACAAGACGCTAGTCTTTAAAAGTGCCACAGGACGCCTTGTTTGTTTGGCTGACCTAGACTAACACAGCTCCCCCTTTGGAAATTGTCAACCATAAGAAAAAGTACACTAAATATTTCCTTGGGGGGAAGATAATAGATTCCTCTCCCTCCCCAAATGGTTCCACACCATTCTTTGGCGAGTGGGAAAACTTTTCTTCATAACAGTTTTGTCCAATTCTTATTGGTTAGGTCAAGGTCTGAAGGAGAATCTTGGCTTCCATTTAAAAACGTTTCTAGTCCTGTTCACTCCAGTGATAAATCGATTGAACCTAGAGATTGGTTTTTAAGTAGGAAAATTTCAGAGGACCCTACATCAGTTGGAAGTCCAACTCCCATTGAAATTCAGTGAGTTGCCTAATTCCCATAAGTTTTCAAAATCCCAGCCATCATTTGTGCAGCAGGAGTGAGGGGATGGGAGGTACCTGAAGTGTGCCTTCCATTCCCCTTGGTCTATTTAGAGCCAACTGATTTGTTCTTATGAGTTAACATTTTCAAGGCTATTTTACCATGAATGAATACTGGGATTCTCCTTCATGTGAAGAAAAGGCCAGCTCTGTGGCTACAGACTTGTATGAACAGCCTCATGTTCCTTGACAACATATAATTAACATTAGAGTGGTAAGTGAGTGCACACCATTTTGAATGTGTGATGATGACCATCTCCCCTCAACTCAGGCCACTAGATACTATTAGCAGCGAATATTAATCTTCAGAAATAAAGAAGAGGTTCAAAACAGATATTTATTTTTAAGAAGCATGGAACCTTTGAAGATAGTAGGACCTAATAATCTTGACCTTGTGATCTCTAAAAAAACTATTTTTGGAAAAAGTGTTTCTATAAATGTATTATTTATAAGTTCTTCCTCCAAGTCCTGCTTGTTCAACTGGACAAACTTATGTGGGCTGGCTGGCATAAATTACTAACAGCTTCATTTTAAATTCTTTACCATACCAACACATAGAACGTACACACACTTCATATACACAACTACTGGACACTTACTAGAGGCAGGATTAGATGTGAAGTATGTAGCCATTATCCGCTGCATAGAAGGGATTCTCCATAAACAGAACACAAGGACATTTGCAGCTATGATACCTAAAAAAAAAAAAATCCAATTTAGAGACAGTCTGACTATATCACGCAAAAATGAAGCTCACGGTGACTAATTGTTGGCCACTGTCAGAAGACAAGTTCCAGAGGGGTAGCCATGTTAGTCTATTGGAGTTTTGTCAGAAGACAGAATACTGGGCCTGATGGATCTTTGATCTGACCCAATATGATCATTCTTATGCTCAAAGTTTCAGAATTTCAGAAGCATGGTTACAACAACATCTTCATTTTTCTTTATTACTCCCATACAACAAACGGAAATTTTCTAATGTTTTTTCCTGGTGGATTTTAAGAAAAATGAACTGGAATTCAAAATCTTTACACAATCTTTTAACAGAAGTCACATTTTATATCTGAGCTAGCAGATATTTAGTTGCACAAAATACACACAAACATATTGCCCAGTGAGTTGCTTCCAAGAAATCTACGCTAACTACAAAAACAAGAATCCTGTGGCAACTTAGAGACTAATGGATTTCTTCTAATGCCCAAAGAAATTTGTTAGTCTTTTAAGGTGCCACAGGACTCTTGATTTTGCTGTATACAGACTAACATGGCTACCCCTCTGGAACAATGCTAACTACATATTTAAGTCTTTGTAATTTACAAATTGTTCCTTACTTACTAAGTTTTAATTCTGATCATATTCTAATTTAGATATGAATGTAAATGACATTGAAGACTGATGAAAGTTTACATCCTGACATGTATCCAGGTGCTTTTCCAGACTCCCAAAGCCAAATTAAAATATAGCGATGGCTCTGGAAAGCATATAAAGCTGTTTTTAAAGGTCTGAATGGTTTATATCATAAATGTGGCATTACGGGGCAGGAGGGCGGGAGTTAGATTCCTTATTTTCATGACCTATTCGAAAGACTTCTGCTGAATTCAGAAAACATTAAAATATTTTTAAGGCTATTTATACATATTAAAATTGAGATTTTTCACATATAATCTACTTTCTCTGAGTTGCTTTTAACTTTGAGAGCGCCAATCCTATGCCACAGTGCTTCCTTATTAACTAAAGATTTCACTAGACAAAACCCTGGCTGGGGTGATTTAGTGGGAGTGGTCCTGCTTTTTAGCAGGGGGTTGGACTAGATGACCTCGTGAGGTCCCTTCCAACCCTATGATTCTGTGTGCTCAACAATACAAAGCTGCAGAAAACCTTAACAAGGGATTTTTGCAAAATTCCAAATCTGTTCTGATGCAACAAGGGAGATAAATATGTTTAAAAGGTTTACATGTAATATAAATATTAACCATATGCTGAGTCACCATGGAGACTATGCATGATTAATTTTCCACCTGATTTTTCCAGATGCAATATTGGTTCCACTTTCTCTAGATATAAAAAGCTTAAATTGGAAATTAAGGGTAAACCAACATTTTATAAAACCAGTTGATTGAACCTTATATTTATTTAGTTGGAATTCTTTAATGATGAGTGATTGCCCTTGATATTAGACTTAAATGTTAAACTTATTTTTACACTAGTGAGTAATCTGTTAAAATGAGGCAGCAAGAAGTTGAAACTTTCCACCTTTTCTGTGGTTTAAATATTTTGACCATAAAGATTTACTTTTTCTATATAAATATATATTTTTATGGCAAATGGAAATACTGATTATTTAGGCTTCCCTATGATTAATAGAAATCTGCTCAAGTAATCAGTAAACATTTTTATATACAGCATACATAAGAGCAAGTTTTAGCCAACTTACTGCATTTAACCTATTTCTCATCTTTTCTCTTTAAGCTGAACAGCTATGACATGTCCATTAATGGATTTCAATAATTCTGCATTAAGCAGAGCCCATTTAGTTTCAGTTAAATATAAATACCACTGTATAATGTATTAAAATCTGATGAACAACAAGATAGCTACCTCCTGTTCGCAACGCAGTGTATGCAGCCCTGACACATTAAGACGAAGCAGTGAGTTCATGCTGAAACGCACCATTGCGAGATTACGTTTCTAGTGTTTTTGGTTATGATGCATAAAATTGCATGATATTCCTTGAATGATAAAATAAAGAATATTTCAGGAAAAAGGGAAAAAATAGACAAATGGCCATGTTACAAAGTAACATACAATAAATCCACCCTTTCATGGGAAAGCTGTTAAATAGAAAGGCAACTAGTATCCAGTCTATTTTATGCTGGCACTTATGGTCTTGCTTTTCAGGCTCTGGCAAAGCTGTGGAAATTTAATAAACAATAAGCTACGCTGCTTCTGAAGGTCCCTCATGCCCAATTTTTACTGTACTTCTATAAATGTAACAGACAATTCTGTCTAATACTGCACATTATTCCAAACAAATGAGTGGAGATTTCAGTTTAACGTACAAGAAATATATTTGAAAAGGAATGTGTACCAGAGGCAGACAGGGAATGAAAATAGTGTGTATGTACACAGATTTGCTTTGTTTCTAACAATTGATAAGCATAGTATGAAAGCCATCTATTCTGACATACTGTACCTGTTTGCCATAATTCTCTTCCTGTGAATGTCTAATACTTGTAAGCTAACACAAACCTGTCACAGTCCGCTGACCCTCACTCAGGCTATTCCACCACTTGTTAATCTGAAAGAAAATAAGTAGTATTTCACTGACCAAGAATATCAGAAATATTTAAGTCACAAAAGATTCCACTTAAAAAAATAAAAATCACGTTCCTTTTAGCAGAAGGATTCAGGGAACATTTATTCTCTTAGACTTAACAATAGCCTTTCTTTTATAGAAAATTACATTTCCCGTTCATGTATTTCTTAAACTCTCTTTTTAGTTGAACATCCTATTACAGAAAAAGGTCCAGTCCTCAGATGGGATAAAACAGCATAACTCCACTGAAATCCAAGAAAGTATGTTAGTTTATACCGATGAGGATCTAGCCAACAATATTTATTTATATCTCCTAGGCTGAGCCTCTCCCCGACAGCTACTTGTGGTCTCTCATCACCCACCTTTGAGAAAATCTACCTCTGGACCAGAGGTCTGTCTTTTTTTTTTTTTTTTGACCAGTCAGCTCTTATTTAGGTGTTCTTCTAATAGTCCCTTTTATTTTCAGGGTTTTGGGGTTTTTTTTTTAAAGTTGGTTTGATTGTAGTTAGTTATATAACATTCCAAGATGCTACACACCTATTTCTATAGGTTGGACAAATATAATGAAATACGATTTCAGTGAAATGTTCATTTCAAAGTCATCATTCCATCTCTGTCCACTTCCTTAATTATCTGGCACAGACTCTAGCTAAGCCCACATTAGTATTTGCTCCTTATCGTGTCCTCCAGTACGGCCATTCTGCAAATACCATTGTGTATAATACAAAAACCCTGCATGCTTTTACTAACTAGCACCGGCTATTGAATTTAGAAGGATACTTGTATTACAAGATGGGACTTGGAGATATTTAAGAAACATATTAGCAATGACATGGTGGATTTGTTTATTATATTTTAGGTGGGAAATGGCTGCTGGATTCTAATTAGCTATCAGATTGTGAAGTAAACACATTTAGGTCTGAACTATTTCTAAATATGCTTAAGGGACAGCTTTCATCTTACCTGTGATTCATATGAGCACAGGTGACAAGGCATGCATTTATACAGGAGTTCTACAGTGTATTCAACTCACATCATGGACACAGAGGGTTCCTCTGCATCCTGCTCCAGGCACAATGCCTCTGCAGATGCACACTCACCGTTACTAGTGCTGGAAGAAACAGACTTGGAATCAAATCTGCTCTACTGCACACCAGAGAACTAACTTCTCAATGGTTATAAAACGTACAGAATCAATTTCTTATATTTTAAATGAAAATGTGGCAAAATGCAAGTGCCTATGGTACTTTCAATATTGCCTACTAATAATTTTATCATAAGGAGTAATATTTGGTCCTTTTCTTAGTCACAAATTCTGGAGCCAGGTGTTTACTTGATTATCTTTTTGTAAACAAACACTTTTTAAAAAGCCCTTATAGTTGCAAAGAAAAGCTTGAAAACATGAATCTTAAAGGCTCAAAAGACAAATTAGAACCTTGTATTTATGAAAGTCTTAAAAATCATGAGATTAAAAAAAATCTTATTTTTAATTCTGGGGGTTGGCAATACAATGCCTAACACTGGGGAAAAATCAGTGTAATTTTAAGATACATTAGACCTACCAAAAAATATTAGGCTCTCTTTCTTGACTTTGGGCTTTTTGGGGGGGGAAGGGAGGGAGGGTTGGAGGAAGAGGGCAAGAAAGGAGCTGCTATTTCATCTTTTCAGTATCTATTTGGTAGCACTGCCATATGTTTAGTTTTAATCTATACTAATTGTGAATCAGCTTCCTTTTTAATTAACATAAAACACTGTAATCTGCTAGCCAGCTCCCCCAGCCAAGAAAGTATTAATGCCACCCTCAAAAGTCTGTTTGGGCCCACCCTTCAGGATCCAGTTTCATTCTTTAAATAGAAAACTCAGACCAAAGCAGTTTGCAGGGACCAGAGGCCTTTCCCCTTCATCTCTCCCCCAGCTCCAAAAACAGCTACTGGAGCCAATTTTTCCTACAGCTCTCCTGGCCCTTTATAGGAATCAGCTGACCCATTCCCATCTGGGTCTGATAATCCAATAGGGCAAGGCAGCCCCAAGCCCCCTGACTTGAAAGGGATAGAACATCCTGTTATGCACACCTGTCATTTTTGCCATACAGTACTAATTAAACTAATAACTTTTCTAAGTGCCAAAATCTGATATTATAGAATGAGACACACGTATCTATTACTGTCACTCCATCAATACTAGAGGCATTAATATACACACCTGATTTTTAGTTTGTTTTATACGATATTGACTATATGGCAATCTTCTAAGATTACAATAAGGGTCACATTCTGTAAAGCACTAAGCACATTGTTCATAACAAACAACAAACATGTATTGGAGTCCTATAGCCACTATAGTTAACCAGTTAACTATTTTGTGCATTAAAATGTATTATGTTCCATATACCTGCTTTCTGAAGTCCCCACTTTTCTGAGGTTGCAATTTATCCATCCAATCTGCTCGAGCTTCATCAAAATAGCTCTGGACTCTGGATTTTAGGTATTCATACTGCCAAATTGCAGCTGTTCCAAATGCACAGCCTGTAAACTATGTAACATTAGACATATTCAAAACCAAAGTCTAATATGGAAGACATCCTTATACAATTTTAGGTAAAAATTTAGCATGTGCTCCTACTGCACTTAGTATTAATACTATTTAAAACATTCAAAAAGTGAGGGTCTCACTGAATTACACAGCAATATTGATTTATTACTCTATTTAATAAGAGCCTTCATTTACGGATTTTTCCCCAAACATTTCACATTACTGCCTAACTTCCAGTGTGTGGCAGGATTACACCATACTGTGCCACAAAAATGAGGACTCCTGTTGCAGATTTTAAGGTCAGTGTGCTATATGCTCTGCTTCTTTTTACTTGCTAGGAGAGGTATTCATCCCCTTTCTTTCAGACTGGAGGGAGAAGAGAAAGAGGTACCAAAAGATGGGACACAGACTGGGATACAGTGGGGAAAGGACTCTGACCTTGTGGGGTGATAGAAGAAAGGCTGGAAAGAATATGAAAGCAGCTTGTTTAGCTTCAGGTTAATTTTTATTGTTAATCTTCCTCAGGAGAAGGAGAAATACTGGCAAACACTAAGGGCTCAGTAAAAATCTAGCTGCCTAGGAAATGTATTGAAGAGTATTCTCTACCAGTGAAAGAGAAGGCAGCTACCTTAGGGCTGGCAAGCAAGACATTATACATAGTATAAAAAGACAAGACTATTTAAGCACACACTCCCCAGCTAATGGGGTAAGAATTTGGTAACACTCCACTTGGAAGGAATCCACCAAACCTATTGATAGTTAAAATAGAAATAAAGCATGTTCTGAGAAAATCACTTTAAAAAAAAATTAAGAAAAGGTACCTTGGTGGCGATGGGTGTACAGCCTCATGCAATAAGCATCTGTGATTTAATAGCATTATTTTTAATAGAATACTCTTGCTTATCATGCACAACTTGTGTTGCAGTCCCCTGCCCAAGTAACTCCACATCAATTCTATTTCTAATACATGTAAGATATTAGCACAAACAATTACCCCAATTGTAAAAAAGAATGGCTTCACGAGACGCTTCAATGAACGGGAAGAACTACAAAGGACTGTTTCCTGTACTGGAGGAGACAGACCACTTCTGTATGGTTTGGAGCTAGTTTCTTTGTCTGTTTTCTGAGGTTCTGGTTTTCGTGGTGCTCTTTTGAATCCACTTCTCTGCTGTGTATATAAAGCAAACCTGGCGGGGAAGGAAGGAGAAGAAATGTGTGCCAACTATAATGTCAGTGTTAAAGCATTCTAAATATTACCTCTGTTTACACTCAGATCATCTTATTATCTGGATGTTACCAAAACTTGGGGGGCAAGGAGTGAGTGCGGGGAGAGGAGGGAGAAGAGAGGGCAAGTCTCAGCAAGTGGAGAAAAACAAGCACATTTCTTTACACAACTGTAAAGAAGTGTGCTTTCCAAGTGCCTGCTACAGCATTTCCTTGCTTCAGGATTTACTTTCCCCTTCACAGAATGGGGAAAGTAGCAGCTACTTTGTGTTTGTCTGTCTCATTTTCCATGCTGGCTCCCATAAGCATATGAAAAATATAATCACCGTACAACAGGACTCTAGCTAAAAGTACTGGCACACAGGTGCAACTTGCTCTGTTCTTTATAGAGTCATGAAACCAACTCAGTCAATTCATCTCCCCCGTGCGAGAGGAGAGCTGCTGGACAGTGTCTGAAGTTTCAGGCCTTGCACTGGAAGTTCGTTTTCTATTGCTTCAAATGCAAGCCTTAGTCTACTGCCGTAATACCAAGTGCTAGGGTGAAACCCCACTGGATGGGCACCGTGCTTGAGTCCGGGCTGAAGAAATTTCAAGTGGGGAAGTTTCCCACTCTAATGATCGGCCTTAGGACACCGGGCTGCGGCATTACAAAGGACCAGCTCAATGTCCTGGCTGGGGTTTGGTCGGCCCCAGCCAAGGGGTGCCGGGGCGAGCCATGGGCCATACACCGGTGCCCCCTCGCTGGGCTTCGCTCCCCGCTTGTCAGGATTGTCCATGTGTCCTGCGAAACGCGGCCCTGGGCCATGGAGCGGCGGGGCCGGCAGGGCAGGGCAGGGCCAGCTGGCAGCCCCAGCGTTACCGGCCCAGTCACGGCGCAGAGCCCCAGGGGTCGGGGACAGCCCGCAAAGGGCCGGGCCCCCCGCACGTAACACGCGGCGCCTCTTTCGGCTCATCGCACCGGCCCCAGCGGGAGCGCGAGCCCCCATCCCGGGCGGGCGGCTCCCCACTACCTGTGCCCCCGCAAGCGACTGCCACCCAGCGCCTCTCGGCTGCAGAGCTGGGCCCAGCAGAGCCACGCCATCTTCGCTGCGCTCGGCACCCCTCAGGCGCTCCCGGAGCGCCGGGCAGCCCCAGCCGCCATCTTGCCAGTGCAGCGCGGCGCACACTCAGCGCGTCACACGAGGGCCAGAGAAGGGCTGATCCCGCCAGGACTAGAACAACCCGGCCCTCGGGGGCTGGGGGCCGGCCGGCATCAGCGCTTCCGGCGCAGGGACCGCGCGGCAGCGCCCCCAAGAGTATTTCCTGTGCAGAGTCAGCCGCCATGTTGAGAAGGATCTATGCAGCGTCCCGCTCCGGCAGCCATGTTGAGAGGGTCATCGCCTGCCTTCTCCGGCGCCATGTTGAG
>ML685789.1:17126538-17161208 GCA_007922175.1 Pelusios castaneus | reverse complement strand
CCATGTTGAGAGGGTCATCGCCTGCCTTCTCCGGCGCCATGTTGAGAAGGGGGTTTCACGGCCGCGGAGGGTCCCTTCGCCGCCATGTTGAGAAGGGGAATTTTCGAAGTCTTCCTTGTGTCCCATTCCACCACCGCCACCCAAGGCTTTTCCCAAGGCGGCGGCTGTGGTAGCTGTGGCTATGTCCACACTAGAAAAGTTAAGTTGACCTTATTAACTCGACTTAACAAAAGTCGCCTTAACTTGCCCAGCGCAGACATAGCCTAAGTCGACCTGACTTAACGCTTTAAGTCGACTTAGCGCCAATCCCGTCCACATGGGCTTTAAGTCGACTTAGCGCCAATCCCCATCCACATGGGCTTTAAGTCGATTTAGCGCCAATCCCCGTCCACATGGGCTTTAAGTCGACTTAGCGCCAATCCCCGTCCACATGGGCTTTAAGTCGACTTAGCGCCAATCCCCGTCCACATGGGCTTTAAGTCGACTTAGCGCCAATCCCGTCCACATGGGCTTTAAGTCGACTGAAAATGAGGTGTTATTAAGTCAATTTAAGATTTCCTCAAGTCGACTTAGTAAAAGCCCAGGGTGGATGCAGCTTTGTTTAGGTTGAGAAGAATCCTTATGTCGATCGGACTTGTCAGTGTAGATGCACCTGTGGGCCCCAGGATGTCTGGCAGCCACATGGCTTGGCTGCTCTGAGAGGAGCGGCTGTGGACGGTCTAGGGCTAAGCAAAATCTCAGCTGCAGGAGGCCTTGGGGCTGGTGAAGCCGTGTGGTACTTGATGTTCGCGTTCCTACATTCCCTAGACCTCCTGGCCCTGCAGGTTTCTGGGCCTTAGAAGCTGATGGGTCCCAGCTGTGGGAGCAGGAAGGGGAGCTACACAAAAATCAGGAAATTCATTAAACAGAAAATAAAAGCCAAAAAATGAAATCCTTACAAACTGCATGGAAACTTTTTAAAGATACCATAGTATAGAAACTCAATTTAAAGGTATACCCCTAAATTTAAACAAATGTAGAGGACTAAGAAAGTGCTGCTGTGGCTAAACAAGAAAGTAAAAGAAGCAGTTAGAGGCAGACAGGCATTCTTTAAAATGTTGGAAGTCAAATCCCATCAAGGAAAATAGAAAGGAGAATAAGCTCTGGCAAATGGGGTGTGAAAATACAACTGGGAAAGTCAAAAAATATGATATTTGAAACAAACAAACAAACAAAAAACAGCAAAAAAGAATTTGAAGTAAATCCAAAGCAGGAAGTCTGTTAAACAAGCAGTGGAGCCATCAAGTTGTTAAAGGAGGACTCTAGGTATGGAAGGTAAGGTTATGTGATGAAACTAAATTCTTTCTATTAGTCTTCATGGCTGAGAATGTGAACGTCTGTCCCAAATCTGAGAAACTGTCCCAGTTTGATGTTTGATTAGAGGAGGTTTTGTAACAGATTACTTAAATTAAGCGGTAATAAGTCACCAGGACCACCCTGGAGTTCTGAAGGAAGTAAAATGTGAAAGTCCAGAAGTGTTTAAATCATATTATGTACCAGATGAGTGGAGGATAGCTGATGTAACACCAATTTTTAAAAATGACTCCAGAGGCAATCTCAGCAACTTCAAATAGTAAGTCTAATAAGAATACCAGCAAATTGATTGAAATTATTAGTAAAGAATCAAATTAGCAGATACATATGATTTGTTGGGGAAGAGTCGACATGGATTTTGTAAAGGAAAAGCATGCCTTACTAAGCTGCTAGAATTCTTTGAGGGAATCAACAAGCATGTGGACAAGGGTGATTTAGTAGATATTGTGTAGTTATATATATGGAAAGCCTTCAATAAGATCCTGAACCAAAGGCTCTTAAGCAAAGTAAATGGTCATAGGATCAGAGGGAAGGTCCTCTCTTGGGTCAGTAACTGGTTAAAAGATAGGGGGGAATGGGTAGGAATAAATGATCTGTTTTCAGAATGGAGAGATGTAAACAGTGCTGGCCGCTAGGGGTCTGTACAGGAACCAGTGCTGTTCAATATATTCATAAATGATTTGGGAAAAGGGATACAATGAGGTATCAAAATTGCAAATGATTCAGAACTACTTAAGATAGATAAGTCCAAAGCAGAGTGTGAAGAGTTACAAAGGTCTCAGGAAACTGGGTGACTGGGCCACAAAATGGTAGATAAAATTCAATTTTGTTAAATGCAAGGTAATGCATGTTGGAAACTATACATATAAAATGATGGGGTCTAAATTAGTGGTTGTCAATCAAGAAGGAGGTTTGGGGGTTATTGGGCATAGTTCTCTGAAAATATCTACTCAATGTACAAGTGGCAGTCAAAAAATCTAAAGAACGTTGGGAATCATTAGGAAGGGGATAAATGTCAGAATCCATTGTACGTCCACATTGTAAATACTGCTTGCATGATATGGTCACCTCATCTCAAAGGAAGTTATTTTGGAGTTGGAAATTATACAGAAAAAAGCAACTAAAATTATTAGAGATAATGGAAAATCTGTATGAAGAGAGATTAGAAGACTGGAACTTTTCAGGGAAATATGAGAAAGGTCTATAAATTCATGACTGGTGTGGAGAAAATAAATAAGCGTTATTTCTTCTTCTCATAACACAAAAATTAGGGATCACCAAATGAAGTTAATAGGCAACAGGTTTAAAATGAACAAAAGGAAGTATTTCTTCATACAACACAGTCAACTTGTAGAACAAGAGTATAGCAGGTCTCAAAAAAGAACTAGATACATTTGTGAAGGATAGTTTCATCAATGGTTATTTGCCAGGACTGGGAATGGCTGACAGGAAAGATCACTTGATGATTATCTGTTCTTCATCCTCTCTGAAGTATTTGGCATTGGCAACTGTTGGAAGACAGGACACTGGGCTAGATGGACTATTGGCCTGACCCACTATGGCTGCGCTTATGTCCTGCTGTGAGGCCCATATCATGACAGCCGGGCTAGAATAATTAGGCTGGGAGGGAATAGGAGTCTTTTTTTTTTTTTTTTTGGAAAACATGAATTTCACTGAGCATGTGCAAACCCAGGGGGAAAATATTTCTGTTGGTAACAATTAAAATGTACTGCTCGGACAGGGTCATTAAAATGGTGTTTGAGAACATGTTAGATGTTGAGGTAAGGATTTTAACTTTGGATCTGTTGACGTGATGGTGATAATTTGTGGGGTAAAATTCAACTTTTTGACTACTGACTGTTACCAATTATTATTGTCTGATTCCCCCATAATTTCCTGCTCTGTGAAAATATAAATGGATTAAAAGTTTGGGGAAAACCTTAAAAATAAACATGGAAACCCATAAAAATTATAAAATTTAAAAATCTTTAAAGCATAGAAATGGGGCTTATTACACTCTGGCAGTTTTATCCGTGGGCTCGCAGTAGCTTTTATACATATAAACCCAGCTCCTGAAATCCTGTGATGATATGACAATTTCATATTTCATTAATGAAACAGAAAGTAGCTTCTGAAAGCTCTGTTGTGGAAAAAAACTGGAAAACATGACCCAAGTGAAAGCATATAGACTATAATTAAATAAATACACCTTGTTTTAAATTTCATGGTTTTTTAAACTGATTTCAGTTTTTTAGACCTGACTCGTGGCTTTTGATTGCTTGGCATCAGCAATATTGAAGGAGAGACTCAGCAATGGCATCAGGTTTTGCAGGGAAAAGGAAGAACTGGGCTGTGATGGGAAGAGGTAGGGTTTGAGGTGGCTTCTATATAGTGCCAAGAGATCCAAATCAGGGTTCAAGGCCATGTACAGGCAAGTAAAACAGTTCCAGACAGCTTGCAATGCAGAACTGGCAAAATGCAATAGATGGAGAAACAGAACAAATGAGTGTAAGATGACAGGCAAATAACAGTAATAATGATTGTTGTTTGCGTATTTCAGTAGTTTGATTTTAGGAATCATAGGTGGTCACTGACCAAATAAAAGTGTTATCAGTATCCCTGACAAGTATAGGGATGGGGGCGGGAAAGAAGTTCTTCTGGGGATTGTGGGGAATGAATTAAGATTTGTTTCCTTTTTTAAATTCCCTTCTTATGTATCTGGATGGGGATTCTGTCTGCTAAGATGAATGCTAACCAGTGACCGAAAGTAACCTCTTTAAGCTTATTGTTGTGTTCCGCTTTGTCTGTTAATATATTGCATTTTGTTTTAAATCTGTATTTTATCTCTTCCTGATCTGCCCTGGTTGTCATGGGTCCTCCTTAGAATTAAGCAAGGAGCAGGTTCCAGGCCACATATCCCTGTTGTAAAAGCATTTATTGCAATACATTGTAGTCAGTACTGTTCATTTATATATTTCCTCTTTCCACTGTTGAACAATACAGTTAAAAAAGGATACAAAGAATAAGTTTCATAATGCAAAAAGTCTTGCCTAGCTCATATTTCATCTTGTTTCATGGTGTGTGTCCCCCCACCCCAAAGGAACATTTCTAAACCTTTGCAGAGTCTTATCAGAATTCACTAACTTGTTTTTCAGGCCTAATATTTTTCTTTTATAACCTTTACTGTCATGTCTGTAATCCACTTACCTTTCTCATTAGGAAGTTTCTTTCTAATCTCAAGAATGTTTTTTGCCCTCCCATAAGGTCTTTTCATAAAGTTGTAGTTCTTAATTTAATATGGCCAGCAGAGCAGCCCTTGGTAGATGATAGGACTCTTCTCTTGGTTTTATTGTCAGAACAATATGCCAAAGTCGTGTTTGGACAGTCCCAGAGCATGTTTAATTATCTGAGAGACATGGTGGGTGAGATGATAACTTTTATTGTATCAACTTCTGTTATCGGAAGGGACAAGCTTTTGAGTTTTATCCAATAAAAGATATTAGCTCACCCACCTTGTCTTGTATCCTGGGTCCAACACAGCTATAACAACACTGCAAACAGAGCCATCCCATGATAGGGTGAATCGGTGTGACTGTACCAGGTCCCACATTTTGAGGGGCCCCACACCGAACCAGTGGAAGGCAGGTAGCTGCAGTCTGCCTTCTGGCTGTGTGTGGGGGCCAGGCAGGAGGAGGCCGGCAGCCGCCACGAACCCAGCTTCCTGCCAGGACTGGGCGGGAGGCAGGCAGCTGCAGCGTGCTTCCTAACTGTGTGCCAGATTGGGTGGGAGTTGTGCGGGTGGCCCACACAGTGTGGTTTGTTCCAGGCCACAAGCCCCCCTAGGGACAACCCTGACTGTAAACAGTGCTTAATTATTTAATTATTGGCATTTGTAAATGTCTCCATTACAAACTGTCTTCATACTTAATTCTAGGGTGTAAAACCAGGACTTTTAAAAACATGTTCATATAACTAAAAGTACAAGAGCAATAACAAATCAGACATCAAATCTGGCAGTCTTGTTGGCACTGAAAAGCTATTGAGCTTCCAAACTGACTACCTTGTTACTTCTGGAGATTGCTTTCATACCAACATGGCATCATATTAACAAGCCAGGGAAGGGATGATGTGAAGATGTCTCTTCAAGAAACATGAGAACAAAGCTAATGAGAGTCAAAAACACTTATTTGATTTCAAATGCAATTGACTAGAGTGACAGCTGCCAAAGTTGCAGACATTTGAAATTCTGCAGCCTTTCCTTGGTGAATGATTGAGACTATTTAATGCTTATCATGGATTCAACTTTATCTACTAGATCTTAAACAAAATCTTATTAGAATGCTGCAGATGAAAAATTAAATATTTGAAAGATGGGAAATTGAGTTTAGGTTTCACAGAACCTAAGCGAAAGCTCATGAGATAAATAATAAATTTGTTAGTCTTTAAACCTGCCACAGGATGCCTTTTTTTTTGTTTTGCTGAAATAGGCTAACACGGCTACCCTCTGCAGTATGTATCATCGTCTAATTTGTCTACAAAAACCACTAATCTGGGTTATTGGTCAGTTTGTTTAGTGTAAACCTGCTTGATCTTACATCAATTTATAATTTGTTGCAGATTTTTTTATTGATTACTGAATAGATTTATTTTAATAGGTTACAAAATTTAGAAGTGTTTGGAAGAAAAATGTTTCCTTCTGCAATGTAGGGCTGAGTCTTTTTAGTGGGCTATTAACATTTTAGGGTCAGAATGAGCCTGGGTATGAATCTTCAGTGCACTGGCTTGCTGCATGGTAATATCCCATGTGGACACTGCTGTATCATGCCCTTCATTCAAAGAAAGGGTTCTCAAATGTCTCAACAGTATGGACTGCATACAGAGAATCTCTTGGACTGCTTCCTCTCCCATTCATGACTAGGCCATCTTCCTTCTCATTCAGGATCATATAACATCCTTTTGACAACTACAGCAATTCTTCTCTAGAAAATCGTTGTTAGGGGTGTAGTAAACATATTGTTTTGTCTTTTCATGCAAATTAAGAGCAAGAAACAATGGGACTGACACCAAGTGACCAGTCAGTTCTTATCAGGCCACCAGCAAGTGATCCTCAGACGAGTTTGAAAACCTCTGGTGATTAGGTTCTCAAATATTATCATTGATTTTAATTTCAGTAATTTAATTTGTGCATGTTACTGAAGCTATATTTAGTGTGATACTATGAACTCTTATCCAACAGTCAATGATCTGAGAGCGAGGCCTTGATTTTTAGTACTAGGGGAAAAGTCCTAACAAAGTACAAACTTTGTGTTTAGCCAAACTGAGCCTCACAAAGTGCTGATATTTCTTTCTAGCAGAAGGGCAACTGAAATAGGCAGAAAACAACGGTAAGTGGGAGCGTCAACATTGTTTTGCTTGAAATTTGAAACTATGTAATGTAGCGTGATGAAGTATAAATTAATTTAGTTTACTGAATATTAGTCTAGTATTTGATTGCCTTAATTTAAAAAACAAACAAAGAAACTGAGTTAGTAAACTCGTGAAGCGGAAATGTTGTAAGAGGAGATGCATTGCAGACTCAGACTGTTGGAGTACCTTCTTTTTATGGTAAATATATGAAGATATAGATATCTAAAACTGTGGAACAAATGTCAGGATACTGTTGGCTTACTTTAACTTGATTGCCAAATAATTGATCAAATGTTAGCTGTCAGTTATCCTGGTTAAATAATTTTGCCAATCTTTTCATTGTTAGCTTGTAGTTTACATATGGCAGAGGCAATGTAACTAATGTAAATATAATCTGATCAATTGCATGTATTTAAACTATTTTAATAGGTTTCTAGTATTTGAATTTTTGGGAGCTACTTTGAAAACCAAAGAATGGCATCATCATCTTTACAATTCTCTGCATTGTTTCTGGCTTTGGCGGGCCTCATCATTTTACTTGTTACCACTATATCCAACAAGTGGAAAATTTCCAGTACTGCAACAACACTTATAACTGCAAATTGGATTTCTGAGGGCCTGTGGATGAACTGTGTAGCTACTGCATTGGGTTCGGTTCAATGCAAGAAATTTTCCTCCTTGCTGAGTTTAGACAGTAAGTACATGTTTACATACATAAAATCCTAAAGTGCAGTTTACCTTCTCCTTTGGGTAGGGAACTAGGCAGGGGTTAGGGGGTAGAATTCATTACTGACTGGCCAAAGGACTTCAACATAGCCCCTTTGTGTCCACTACAGTAGCCTATGGTCTAGTAGCAGCAGCCTTTCTCGCCCCCGGCCTCCACTGCATTGGGATCATAAGATCTCATGGTTCCCCCCTTTCTCCAGTAGCATGCATGGAGACCCTTCAGTGCACTGAGTCTGGTGCTCTTGTGCATCCAGTCCACTTGCAGTATAAATATCCTAACCCTTTGCATAGATTCATAGACTTTAACATCAGAAGGGACCATTAGGATCATCTACTCTGACCTCCTGCACATTCCAGACAACAGAACTTCACCCCCCCCCCACTCCTGTAATAGAGGTGGATTTCATCCTTACTGTTTTGGAAAAAATACTCTCTAATTGTTTACTTAGTTTTTTAACTTAATTACAAACAAATCACATCTAAATGGATTTGAGGTGTTTATTCATCTAAATGGATTTGAGGTGTTTATTCAAACATTGCCATAGGACATAACTTTACTGGTACTCCAGTATCTTAAGTGTTATAATCAAATCACTCAAATACATTTTTTAATTTGTCAAAATAAACATTATTTTCAGGAAGGAACACAAATACTAATTCCATAGTTTAGATTGAGGTAGGAAAAAAGCCTCGACTTTAAATATCTAACTTCAGATTGATAGAATTGTTTACTTGAAACTAGGCTTGGCTGAAAGTAATTTCATTTCTTGCTTAGTGCCACATATCAAAGTGCTTGTACAATCTGTGATTACTCAAAGTTGACAGTTCACTTTAAATAAATTTTAAAATGTTTCTGAGTGTACAACTCGCACTTCTGCATTTTCTAGGACAAAACATGATAGTGTAGTAATTTAGCATCAAGTATAGCAACAGATGAATTGTCAGCCCTAGGCATTGAAATATACTCTGGTTTGAATTATTCTGGGTTTTTAATAATCATTCCTGGAGCTGATGCCAAAAAGCCATGTTAGACTGAAGGCACTATGAAAGAGTGACATATCTTTAAGTTCTTACCTCACAAGCAATTAAGAGCAGAAACATTGCTGGGTTCTGTTGAAAAGTTGATATTTTGCAGCTGTTCTGTGGGATGCAGCCGTTTTCTTCTGGTTAGCACAAGATGAGATATTTGCTTTTTAATACTACATTCTGATTACCGTCCTTTTCCTGCTTCTTGAATCCTCCAGCCACTTTATTAGCTTGTTACTTGAAAACTACAAGCCAATGTTTTATTCCACCAGAAAGTGGAAAAGATTGATGCAAATGTGTTTTATTGGTGGGACAGTACACAGTTTTCAAGATCAGTAAAGCTTTCTGAGCATTAATATGTTCACTGACATCAGACCATAGATCTAGTCTGGCATTGTAGTGCCCAATGCCTTGTGCTTAGATGAAACAAAACTATCCTGTTCTGTGATACATCTAGTCAACATAGTCAATAGCACAGGACCTCTTCTTAACTAGCTCATCTCATCTTTAAATAAAATGTTTATTTTTTACTAGGAATAGCATTTACTACAGTTTTGTGCATTTAGACGTGCACTTGCTTGGGATTTCTTATATGCTGTGAGATCACAGGAAATCTAAAACGCATTTGTAATACATTTTGAAGTATTTTTTAGTAATCATCTGCCTGTGTAGACAGCCAGAGATTTGTAATGGAAAGTAGCTAGAGTAAAGAATAAGAACTAATAATCCAGCATTTTCTTCCTGCACCTGTTTGATTTTCAGCAAACCAAACAATGAATTCTGTGGCACTTTTAAAAACTAGCAAATTTATTTATCTCAGGAGCTTTTGTGGGCTGTTAGGTGTTTAAAAAGTGCCACAGAACTCCTTGTTTGTTCTGCTGAAATAGACTGACATGGCTACCCCTCTGGAATTTGTTTGATATTCAGTTCCGCTCTCTTTTCATGTGAGAAAATGTTCTTTATCTGGTAAGCCCTATAAAGATGGCTTCTTCTGCTCTTCTTTTAATATTCTGTTAGTGACCACCATGCAAATCTGTTGTTGCTCAGGAAATTGGATGTTTGTGTGACTTAAAAGGAATCCAGTTTTGTTAACTTTTTAATAATCACGCTTGATCCCACCCCAATCCCCTATCCATTTTTAAATGTTGAAGTTCCTCAATATTTAGCTTTTTTTTTTTTCATGATTTTACGGAACTGTTTATTTGGATCTAAATTTAGTGAAGAGCATGCAGTATTTTGTTTCTTCGTTCTATTTGCTTAATGTGTAGAAATGTTAAAGGGCATCTTGAGTTGCTGATAATTATCTGCTGATGTAAAGCTTGTATAGACTGCTGTCTTTGGGACCCAGATTTAGGATTAAAAATCCTTGATTTGCAATACAAAATTTTGAAGGTGCATTGTCTAATGCAGGGGTCAGCAACCTTTGCTGGCCCCCGTCCCAGCCCCACCCCCCACACCCTCAGAAGGTGCCAGGGGTGGGGCCAAAAGGGGGCAGGGGCAGGGACTTGGTGTGGCTGGGTCCCCAGGCCGGGCCACACCGGCCCCTGAGCCCCAAGCTGGACTGGCCAGGGCCCCGTGCCAGGCCGCGACCCCCCCCCACTGAGCCCCAAGCCAGCCCCCGAGCCCCGCGCCAGGCTGGGCTGGCCAGGCCCCCGAGCTGGCCCCAGAACGGGGCCGCTTCAGCCCTCCCGAACCCTGCGCCAGCCCCTGTGCTGGGCTAACCAGGCCAGAGCCGGCCCGAAAGCCGGCCCACGCCAGCCCCAGAGCCAGGCCGTCCCAGCCCCCCGAGCTGGGACGCGCTGGCCCCCTGAATCCTGTGCCTGCCCCCCCCCCAAGTCATGCGCTGGCCCCCTGCTGGGCTGGCCAGGCCCCCGAGCTGGCCCCAGAGCTGGGCCGCGCTGGCCCCCCCAAGCGCCGCACTGGCCCCCCCGAGCCCTGCACCACCAGGCCACGCCGGCACCCCTAAGCTCGGCTTTCCCGGCCCCCAGCCAGCCCCAGCACTGGGCCGTACCAGTCCCCCTGACCTCCGCACCAGCCCCTGTGCCTGGCTCCGGGCTGCATTGGCCCCATAGCCCACGCTGGCCCCCGGACCACCGCCGAGCTGAGCTCCTGACCGGAGGCTCCAGCCCCACCCCACACCACTTACGTTGCTGTGGAGTCAGGGTCCCGGGGACTGGAGCCTCCACCCCCAACAGGGCAGAGCGGGGAAATGCGGCCAGGAAACCTGAAGCCGCAGCATGCGGCTCTTGTGGCCCCAGGCCATGTGGGGGGGCGGGGCCAGCAGGGGGAACCTGAGCGGGGCCGTGTGCCGCTCAGGATTGGCCTGTGTGCCAAGTTTGGCACACGTGCCAGGGGTTGCCGACCCCTGCTCTAATGCTTTGGATTTAAAACCAGTCTCTCACTATTGGAGATTAGGATTGGGCCTCATGTTGTGCATCGGAAAGCAGATTAACTAGCATCTGTGTACTGTGGGATTTTGACACCTTCCTCTGTGCCACTGTTAGACACTGTCTGACTTGAAAACTTGCTCTGGAAGGAAAATCCTCAATCACAATCTCAATATGGGAGTAAGCTTCTTTTGTTTTAGTTAGTTTAAACTACTTAATAAAAGGAAGGAAGGTTTCACTCCCATTGACAGAGAGAAAACTGCCTGACATGGTAAGAAACTCAGAGATTTCAAAACGTATTTATTAGATGTGCCTTGTCTACCTTATAAAAAATAACTAACATCTGTAACTGCCCTTTTACAAGAGGCAAATAGACATGGCCAAAAATGTCCCAGTCTCACTGAAACTGTAACAATATGAAAATACTAGCAGACATTTTTAGGCAGCATGCATGCTGTTTCCTAGAGAAACTGGAATTGACACCTGCAGAGAATTTGTCTGAGAAGCCATGAGCCTGAAAAAGCTGTGTTGTAAGTGGGCACAATACACCTGGTTTGTTAATTAACCTATGTAAGAAAGAGATCTTATCTAGCAAATGATCTAGACACAAGGAAGCATAAATCATAGTACTTTTAAAGACTAACAAATTTATTTATCACATGAGCTTTCATGTGTTAAATCCCACTTCATCAGACACTTGAAAATGGAAAACTTACAGTATGGGAGGGAAAAATAAATGCAAAGAAGTGTAAGTAACAAGATCAGATCTGACTATTTCAGCAAATCAAACAAGTTGTTTTGATTCAAACAGTATGGAACAACAAATAAAAAAGTGGAGAGGTTGAGAGGGGGGAAATCACTTTTTGTAATGAGAAAGCCATACCATATCTCTATTCAAACCCAAGTTAATGGTGTCAAATTTGCATATGAAGTCTAACTCTCTAGTTTCTCTTTGAAGCTTTGATTTGAAGTTAACCCGTTTAAGTACTGTAACAGACATGTCTTTCACAGAGTGAGAGAGTGAGTAGGGAGACTGAAGTGTTCCCCCTTTTGGTTTTTGAATGTTGCCAGTTCTGATATCAGATTTGTGTTAATTTATTCTTTTTCGCAGTGACAATCCAGTTTGTCCAGTGTATAAGGCAGAGGGGCATTGTTGGCACATGATGGCATATAGCACATTGGTAGATGTGCAGGTGAATGAGCCTTTGGTGGAGTAGCTGGTTCGGTTAGGTCTTATAACGGTGTCATTTGTGCAGATATGTGAGCAGAGTTGGCAACGGGGTTTGTTGCTGGGATATGTGCCTGCCTAGTGTTTCTGTTGTATGGTCTATAGTTGCTACTGAGTAACTGCTTAAGGTTGGGGGGCTATATGTAAGCGAGGAGAGGCCTACCTCCCAAGGCTTGAGCGAGTGAGGGATAGGATAGGCTAAGTAGATCCTTGATGATGTGTTGCAGAGGTTTGACTTGGGAGCTATAGGTGATGACAAGTAATGTTCTATTGTTTTCCTTGTTGGGCTTGTCCTGTAGTAGTTGACTTCTGGGTACCCATCTGGCTCTGTCAATCTGTTTCTTCACTTCCCCAGGTGGGTACTGTAGTTTTAAGAATGCTTGATAGAGATCCTAAAGGTGTCTATTTTTGTATGAGGGATTGGAGCAAATGCAGTTGTATCTTCGGGCTTGACTGTAGACAGTAGATCGTGTAGTGTGTCCTAGATGAAAGATCAAGGGATGTAGGTAACTATAAGGGTTAGTAGGTTTCCAGTATAGGGTCATGTTTATGTGTCCATCATTTATTTGTACTATAGTGTCCAGAAAGTGAATCTCCCATGTGGAGTGGTCTAGGCTGAGGTTGATCGAGGGTTGGAAATTGGTGAAATTTTGATGGAATTCTTCAAGGGTCATTTCCAGAGGGGTAGCCATGTTAGTCTGTGTACAGCAAAAAACAATGAGAGTCCTGTGGCACCTTATAGACTAACAGATTTAAGCTTTCATGGGCTATAACTCACTTTGTCAGATGTGGCGAAGTGGGTTATAGCCCACAAAAGCTTATGCCGAAGAAAATCTGTTAGTCTATAAGGTGCCACAGGACTCTCGTTGTTTTAAGGGTCATGTTTCCGTGAGTCTAGATGAGGAAGATGTGATCAGTGTAGTGTAAGCAGAGGAGTGGTACTTGGGGACAAGAACTGAGGAAGTGTTGTTCTAAGTCAGCCATAAAAATGTTGGGATATTGTGGGGCCATACGGGTACCCGTAGCAATGCTGCTGACTTCAAGATATAAAATCATCTCCAAATCTGAAATGGTTGTGGGGGAGTACAAAGTCGCAAAATTCACCCATGAGGTGTGCTATCACATCATCTGGGATAGTGTTCCTGCCTGGGTGCTTGTATTTTTCTCTAGCATACTTTAAGCGTTCCATTTTCAATCATCCAACAAAATGGGATTTCACACACGAAAGCTCATGAGATAAATAAATTTGTTAGTCTTTAAAAGTGCCACAGGACTCCTTGTCTGTTTCACTGACTTAGACTAACCTGGCTACCCCTCTGGACTTATAAAATATGGTGGTAGTGGTAGTCAAGTCACCAAGAGCCAGAGGCACCACTGAGAAGGTGATGCTGGCAGACTAGGTGCCAGGGCCCCATTGAACACTGACATATGGCTATTTGGTAATAAATACTAGTATTATAAGAATGTGTTTACTAATTGGGCTTTATGGAATGCTTGTAGGATGCTGTATGTATTATAGAATCATAGAAGATTAGGGTTGGTAGGGACCTCAGGAGGTTATCTTGTCCAATTCCTTTGCTCAAAGCAGAACCAACCCCGACTAAATCATTCCAGACTGTTGGCACTAAATTATACCTGTTATACTTTATTGGTACAGAATAGTGTTTGTTATATTTGGGTAAGTTGAAGTTGTGCGGGTCGCACACAGGAACTAGCGGGAGAAGCTGGCAGGGAGCCAGGCATGGTAGAATGCCAGGATTGGCAGAATGCCAACCCAGAGATCTGCCCAGCGATAGGTGGTGCTGTGCGCAGTGGTAGAGTGCTGGAGGGGAAAAGCAGATTGTGTGGTGTGAAAAAGCTGACTGGTGGGAAGATTCTGGGGCCAGGAGTGGTCAGTGGACTGGAATAAAACTAAGAGGACTGAGGTGGTTAGGCGGCTGCCCTTCCAAGTGCCAGAGAGAGTGCCGGTTATTTGTGCAGTGTTGGACTGAGGTGAGAAGCAGACAGGCCTAGAAGATAAGTTCTCATTGGACCAGGACAAGAAGCCGCTGCTCCCTTACTAGCCTGGAGTCCCGGTCTGCTGAGAGTGATCATGATCAGCTCTTCAGGAAGAAGAGAACAACAACAGTAAATATAACCAACTTGAGAGGCCCAAGAGTACAGTTTTAAGGGTCAACTCATTTTAAAAAGTGTTTCTATATTAGATGACCTGTGTATTATCTTTGCTTTGTCTATTCATCTGGCTGTATGCCCTGTGCATTCCCACCTTTCTCCAGCAGATAGCAAATGGTTATGGGTTGGAATGGCAACCTGCATGCAGCAGAGAGGGTACTGGGTTAGGGCAGGAGCCTAGGACACCAGCAGTTACAGGTTTGAATCCTGTATAGGGTTGCAAAGCTGTTGTTCTTAGGATTTGGTCTACTTTTAGTCTTGATTGAGAAATAATATAAAAAAACAAGTTTTTTTTAGAACAGACAACCTTAAAACCAGCTCACTAAAAGGGATAAAACAAGTACAGAAGTAATTCAGATTGGTCAGACTTTGTG
The DNA here is from genome assembly GCA_007922175.1 of Pelusios castaneus. NCBI lineage: Eukaryota > Metazoa > Chordata > Testudines > Pelomedusidae > Pelusios > Pelusios castaneus. Next base: position 17,146,536 of record ML685789.1, on the reverse strand, counting down.
TACGAGATATTTTAAGCACCGTGAATGCATTTGTTTGCAAAAGGTTGGCTGGCCAGTGTAGCATGTACCTCCTGCACAATGCAGGTCTCAAAACCCACTCCAGCAATAAGCCACCAACCTATGACTGAGTTATTTACCTCCTTAAATCAAGATTTAAGGACTTTAAGATACAGAGAATTCACCGGTAGGTGAGCCATGCCCTGTGCTACAGAGAAAGGCGAAAAACCCCCAGAGCTCAGGCCAATCTGCCCTGGGGGAAAATTCCTTCCCGACCCCAAATATGGCAATCAGTTAAACCCTAAGCACGTGGGCAAGTCTCAACAGCCAGTCACCCAAGAAACAATTCTCTCTAATAACTCAGAACCCACCCAATGTACCCCTTGGAAGGCTATTCCAGAACTTTATTCCTCTAATGGTTAGAAACCTGGGTCTAATTTCAAGCCTAAATTTCCTGATGGACAGTTTATAACCATTTATTCTGGTGTCCACATTGGTGCTGTACTCAAATAATTCTTCTCCTTCCCTGATATTTATCCCTCTGATGTATTCATAGAGAGCAATCATATCCCCCCTCAACCTTCTTTTGGTTAGGCTAAACAAGCCAAGGTTCTTGAGACTCTTCTCATAAGGCAGGTTTTCCACTCCACGGACCATCCTTGTAGCCCTTCTCTGCACCTGTTCCAATCTGAATTCATCCTTTTTAAACATGGGGGACCAGAACGGCACACAATATTCCAGATGGGGTCTCACCAGTGCCTTTTACAGTGGCACTAACACCTCCCTGTCTCTACTTGAAACACCTCTCCTGATACATCCTAAAACCGCATTAGCTTTTTTCATGGCCACATCGCATTGGTGGCTCATAGTCATCCTATGATCAACCAGCTTCTCCCATCAGCAAAGACACTTCATCTTCCGGAAAGGCAGTAGCTATGTTGATAGAAGAACCCTCCCATCAACATAGCATTATTTATACCAGGGCTTAGGTCAGTATAACTATGTCACTTGGGATTTGGGTTTTGTGAGCAACATAGTTATACTAACATAAGTTGCTAGTGTAGACCAAGCCTCAGTGCACAAAAAGCTTACAGTGGATGACGATGATGCGACTGCAGAACTACAACATTCAGATCAAATATTGCCCAGGCAGAAGCTTGCTGTTGGTGGACTCCTTGACTAGATAATGAGGTAGACACTAAATATGGTACAGTATTTACCTATCTCAGAAGAAAGGCTGAGATACAGAGAGGTACAGAGCAAAACAAAATGTTGCAGACATTGAATCTCATGATCTTACTAGGATGGCCAAGAGTTCCTAAAGAGGTAACACCCCTTTTCCTAAAGAGATAACACCATTCTTTCAGATAAGAGATGAGTTGTGTGTACAGAATGGCATATTTTGGGGAGGAAAAAGCAGTTATTTCAGCAGCTTCTTTGAATGAGATTATGAACAAAGCTCATTTTCACATCTGGGTATTGAAGGTTGCTCAAGGTGAGCCAGAGAGACTAAATATTGACCAAAAATGAATGAGCAATTACAGATGACGATGGAAAAGGATGATATATGCAGACCTTGGGAAGCCCATCAACTGAAAAAGACTTTGTAGCAACATGGAGTTCCAGAAAGACTGTTGGCAAAGTTGGGAGTTCATTTATTTACCTTTGGAGACAAACAATAGATGATCATTGTAGACTGTTTTTCCATTTTCTGGGGGATACCGTTATTATCAGACACTGGATCCAGACCACTCATATGGAAACTAAAAGCACACTTTGCAGGTTACACACTATTGAATACTGGCTATGATTCTATTGTGTGCCTGATAACACACCACAGCTTTTTTCAGTCGAGTTCCAGAAGTTTACTAAGGGTTGGGATTTTGATCACAAAACATCTTTGCCAAGGAATCCTCAAGCAATGGCAAGCAGAATCAGCAGTAAAAACTGTTAAAAAGCTGTTGAAAAAAGTGAAAATTGCAGAAGCAGAGCTATATGTAGCATTACAAAAACCACAGAAATACTCACTTTTAAGGCCTAAATTTTAGTCCTGTCACCTGATTCTTTATGAGTTCGATTATGAATTTGGAATTTAGAATTTTAATTGGGATTGCCAGTAAATCTTGCTAGGGAGTTCAGGTTCGCATCCGAATCTGACCACAGTAGATATTTATAAATTTGAACTAGGAACCCTCAGGGAATGGCTAAGAGCGATTATCACACAGATACTTTAAATTACTTTATAAAATCCTTTCACTGCCAAAGGCATAAAGCATAAATTTAAGAAAAGATTAATAAATGTACAATGAAATAATCAGTTTATACATACAGAATGCATCTAGGAAATCTTATGCAGTTTATAATTTGATAGATTGTTTCTTGTTAAAATTTATAGTTATAGTTGCTTATACTTACACCCTGGAGTTAAGAAGGATGTTTGATGTCTCAAATTGATACAAAGAGTGCAGAGTCTAGCAACCCTAGCTGACACATTTAAACTTATTAAAATAACAAAGACTAGATAGCTAAGTAAGAGCAAGATAGGTCTGTAGTGTTCTTTTCTCAAGAAAGGTTGAGCTGAGAGCTGCGGACGGGAAGCTTCACTGCTCTCCAAATCCCAAAGGCCTTATAGTCCCTTTTTCCACTAAACAGGATATATAACTTTATACCCCTCTAATAATAAACTAGATTACCTCATTCTGCCTTACCCAAATATGGGTCCTCACCCCAGAAATTGTCAGGGTACCTTCAGATCATTGGTTAAGGGGTTCATGTGTACAATTGACGTATTTTCCCTACTAGAATATTCCATATCACCTTTCCCTTTTTCTTGTTTGTGAATTTTGTGGGGTTTGTGGTATTCTATCAAAATGTCAAAAGTCTCGCCTAAGGTTGTTATTCATCTGTTGACATATATATTAGGATCTGAAAATGCCTTACAAAGTGAACCAAGATCCACCTTGATATTTTTAACTTCACAGCTACTCCTACTATATCCTATTGCAAAGCTCTTGCCTACAGACTCATCTAGTAATTTCTTACAATAAGACCTGTAGGTCTCTTGCATTTCAGCTACTAAAATAAAAGTTATGCTAACTTACTTATTTATACTAAATATACTACTATAAAACCAGGATTTCTTAAACTTATAAAGAAAGATATACATATATGAAATAAGATGTGTGCATAAAGTAATATATATGCATGCAAACCAAGCATAGGTATAGTCAAAGGCAACAGTCCATTGAAAAGATTGATGAGCAGGAAAATGAAGATACTGTTGCAGAGAAGTGAGAAAATGTTAGTCTGGACACTTGGGTGCGCTTCATTTGGTGAACTATAGAGAAACCAACAGACAAGACAGTGTGTTTTACTACAAAATATCCATGAGAGATCTGCAAGATTTGGAGATGGGTGACAAAGTGCATATCCATCTATTAACAAAACAGGATGGCTATGTCTACACTTGAAAAGTTAGGTTGACTTTATGAAGTCAACTTAATAAGGTTGACTTTAAGTTGACTTAAAGTGGACCTTATCAAGTCGACTGAACAAAAATCGATTTAACTTTTCAAGTGTAGATGAGGCCCCTTTTTGGCCTTAAGTCGACTTAATGGTTTAAATCCACTTAAAAAGGTCCAACTAGGCACTACTCTGCATCTCCACTGGCTTAAGTCGACTTAATAAAGTCGACTTAAGCACTAGTTCGAATTAAAATGAGGTGTTATTAATTCAAACTAATTATTCCTTAATTTGACTTAAGGAGCATCTTAAGTCAAATTAAGGAAAGCCCAGTGTAGATATGGAGTTGATTTAAGCCTCCTTAAATCAACTTAATTTCTAAGTGTAGACGCACCTGATAAGTTTTTGCACAAAGCTCCAGTGGTGCGAGCAGGAAATCAAAGCTCATATCAAGTACAAATGGACAATGCACAGTTAGTCAGGTGAAACTATAAGCACCGCAGGAAAATAAAAGTAACGTCTAAGAAAAGTATGGACAACACACATCATAGGAGTCTACAGTAGGAAAATCTAGCCAGATTTTCAGAAGATTACAATGTCAGGGCATACGAGAGGAAAGACAGGAGGACGAGGATTTTCGATGGAGACTCCAGCAACAGAAAGCCTAGAGAGTGTGGCTGACCAGGTGGGAAGAAGACAGCAGCAAGAAGGGATCAGGCGTCATATTGTACTAGAGGAGGGTCTATAAATAATTATTTGAGGACTTTAGTAACTCAGTCACAGGTTAGAGTTCTCCTACAGGAGTGGGTGGGTGAGGTTCTGTGGCCTGCGTTGTACAAGAGGTCAGACCAGAAGATCATAATTGTTCCTTCTGACCTTAAAGTCTTTGACTTTATGAAGTGGATTGTTAAAAGACCTGGGAGTTTGTGTGATGGATTTTTTACATTGTACAGCTATATAGCTAGACGATCTAATAAAGTGATGAACCACAAGAATGATCAGTCAGCATATGAAAGGACTATGTTAGATTGTTACTTGTTTTTGCAGGGTGTTTGATAGTTTTCTTTAAAGAAGGGATGTAACAATATGAAAGTGTTAGCAGACACTTTCAGGTAGCATACTGTCCCCTGAGGGAAACTGTTTGGAACTGACACCTCCTGAGGAATTGTCTTAGAAGCCACCAGGCTGGAGAAACCATATTATAAGCAGCCACCATAAAGATGGAGTATATTAATCCTATATCAGAGTAAGATCTTGTATGGCAGATGATCCAGGCTCAAAGTATAAAACACAAAATACCTTCTCAAGCAAGTACTTAAAGAGCTAAATCTTGTACAGTTCGTTAAAGCTTAGGGTTCAGGCCACGGAGAATTAAAGAAAGCAAAATGATGAGTCAAGACCCTTTCATTAAAACAACAGGCCACTGCTGCTAATATAAAAAGTGCCTAACTGACCTTTGGTGTGCCAGGGATATGTGGAGGTATGTAATCTGTCAGGTAGTGAAGATCAAAGCCAGTGTAGGGATAAATGAGCCTGATGTTCTCTCTCTTCTTTTTGGTAAAATCAGAACCTTCTTGAAAAGGGATATAAGGACTCCAGTACAGGTAGAGTGGGCTGATCTGAAGTCCATTTACTTCAAAATTGCAAAGACCCGTTGGGGTGGAAGTGCAGAAGTTGGTAGGATTCTCTTGAGAAGTTAAATTGTTACCACAGTTTTTGACCCATGCTGTGTAAGGAGAAAATCCTCATGATCATCTCAGAGCTTTAAAAGATTGCCTTTCAAATGCAAAGTCACAGATGAGCACAGCCAAGTACTGTAGGAAGGCATTTTAAAGTATGTCTGCATGACAATTAAATACCTGCAGCTAGCCTGTGTCACCTGACTCGGTCTACACTGTAGTTTTACATCCTCTAAGTCCAAGCCCCAGGGGCCAGTAGCCGTATGGAGCCAGGATGGAGGGCCTGACCCTCAGGCACCGGGCTTTAGGGGGCGCTGGGCTGGATTGGAGGGACCCAGCCCAGGCTGTCCAGTTTCGGGTTACTGTTGCTGTCCCTGCCCTCCCACCACGACCACGAGGGCCAAACTTATGGTGAGGTGGCTGAGGCCCCGGCCCCTGGTGGGGGCAGAGCCAGAGGCCACGCTGCCTTCCCTCTGCTGCTGAACAGCGTCCCTGCTTGCCCTGTCCCCAGTCGGACGCCCCGCCCCGCCCCAGGGGGTGGAGAGCAGGATGGCATGTGGCTACTGATCTCCAGGGGCAGGGCCCTGGAGAGGGCCTGTTCAGCGGAGTTTAAGCCGCTTTGCCCTCGGCCTCCCCCAGTGCTGAATGGAGGCCACCTTGCCCCCAGGCCCTGGAGAGGGCCCATTCAGAGCTGGGGGAGGGTGGGGGCAAAGTGCCTGAATTCCACTGAACGGTCCCTCTTCACGGCCCCGTCCCCAGACAGCAGCAGCCATACCCCGGTTTAGTGCCCAAAGCCATCTGTGGACAGATTTTGTTACTTGGTTGTTGGGCACTACACAGCCCACTCTCCACCCCCTGGGTCGGGGCAGCTGGTCAGGGGTAGGGCACGCAGGAATGCTGCTCTGTAGCAGAGAGAGGGCAGGGCGCCTCTACCCTGGGCCCTCCCTCCTAGTGCTGAACGGGACAGGTCCGCCCTCCAGTGCCAGAGCCAACAGCCGCCCTGCCAAGAGTCTGACCCATGCAGTGGGAGGGTGGGGGCGCCAGGTGGCTACCCCCCACAGCCTGGCAGTGACTGTCAGGCACCTGGGGGCTGTCACATTTGCCCTCCCCATGCATCCCCTGCACAGAGCAGGAGGGGTCCTAGTGGGGAGGGGCTGAACAGGGTGGAGGGGTGGGGCATGAGGCAGCGTGGGGGTAGAGGCAAATGTGATAGCCTTGGGATGCCATTGCCGCGGGCCCAACCCCGCTGAGATGGGTCAACGGTGTGTGTTTAATTTCTGTGTAGACTTGCCTTTAGAATCCCAAGTCTGCTCTTGTCTAAATTAATGGCAAAACTCACTGATTTCTGGGGTAGCAGAAGCAGGCATATAGTGCTCTAACATCCCTTTGCAACCAAAACCCCACTTCTAAAGCCTAGCCACAATATGGCCAGAGAGATTTGACAGGCATATGTGACCGGGGCCTCCTGGGATACCTTCCTGGATGTGCAAAAATCAGGGCAAGCTGCAAAACCGGGAGCCAAACTCCCCACACACTGATGGGTGGTACTTAAACCAGTCTCCCTATCAGTCACAAACAGGCTTCTGGTTCCCCACACTGGGTACCAAGAAGTCTGTCCAAAATAGAAACAGCTCCCTTTATTGCACTCCAGCTCCTCTGGCTCCCACCTAGCCACACAGTCCCTTAAAGATATAGGTTCTCCTGACCCCAAAGGGCCAGCCACAGCACACAGAACAATATAGGTTTGGATCTTACCCAAAATACCACACTGATAGCCAATCCTTTAGCAACTACAACTAAAGGTTTAATATAAGAAGAAAAGAAGCAAAATATGAGAGATGTTAAAGGGTCAAAACGAATCACATACATACAAATGATTTAAAGTTCATGAAAAGCAGTTTGCAGGCTTGTTCTTCTGGAGTTTGCAGGCTTATTCCTCTGGTAAACACCCAGCACCAGGGTGGGCCTCAATCCTTTGTTCAGTCTCAGAGGAATAGTTCCAGAGATGGGTGTTGGCTGTAGACTGGGGACTTGAGAGCAAGATGGAGTTGGGGTTGCTGCCTTTTATCACCTCTGGCCTTCTTCATGCTGTGTGCAGTTCTCTCCAATCAAACGGGAGCTGAGTCACATGTTTAAGTCCTAGTGGCTCAACAGGTTTTCTTCTTCGGCCCATTATACTGGGGAGCTTCCTTAATGGGCCATTAAGGAGATAATGGCCAGGTAGACATTCAGTCTGGGGAATTTTCCCAGCCTTACACAAGTTAAAATATAACAATCATATTCCTAACTTCTAATACAAATCCTACACATAAACTATATAATCATTCCCCACAAATTATTACCTTTCTATTGACACCAAACATGGCATAGTTCCTATGGATTATAACAATCATAAAATATTAATACAAAATATCATAAATAGTTCCTTAACTCCTGACAGCATCACATATTAATACAAAATAATATCATAAATAGTTCCTTAAATCCTGACAGCGTCACAGCATACCTAAAAGAACAGATGCATCTAGTGTAGTAGGAATTTGTGGCATTTTTTTTACATATAGATTCCTTTTGGAAATCTGCATGTAAACTTGATATAATGCCATCACTTATATAGTAAGTGTCATAGCTATATAATTCCAACACAACATAAGGAACTAGTTTGTACAGAAATTTTGCTTTCTTTTCCAGATGAGGTAGAAGCAGTCTACCTTCTGTAAAAGATGATTAACCCTATTTATATTTGCAAGCAGTTTAAGTGATTAAAGTCATTAAGCGCCATTACACATTCTTCTGTGAAACTAGTTTGGGATATGATTATACCCTCGGTCACTAGAACTCTAAAAAATTAACAAACTATGACAAATTGATACTTTTAATTAATTGATATTGCTTTTCACACAACTGTTTTCAAATTGTGATTCAATCCTTCTGAGCCTTTGTCTTGTTTTGCTGAGCATGTGTTGTCGGACCTTCATTTTCCAGGGTGAGTGGGATGTGGTTTCACGAAGATACATCCGTTTATCTAGAAATCAATAGTCTGTAAAATATTAATGTTTACCTTCTATCTGCAAACGTAACATCCTTTGAAATACTCAGTATAGTAAAACAGGAGCTGTCTATCTTAATTAGAATACATTTTATGATTGTATGATTTCTTTTTATTCAGAATAAATTTCCAAAAGTATGTAAAGTGCTCTATGTACAAAACAAAATTCCTGCTGTTGAATTTACAGTCTAATTTTGTCTTAAAACAAATAACTTAAGAACACTAAACTTTGAAATCAGCAATAAAATTTCAGATAATAGTAACCTTATGTGAACCATGATTGATAAAAATAAGATAGAGATTCTGTAAACATCACAAATGGTTACTAGTCTCAAACATCACAAGAGGGGTGATAGTCGAAACACTGGTTACACTTTCAGACTCCAGGTGCATGATGTGCTCATTGTGATTTGGGATTGCAAAAAATATTAAATAGAAATTGTAAGTTTATTTAACCGTTTCAATTAATATCTTTCCAATAAATTGCTCCTAGTTATTACTGCCATGCATGAAAAGCCTTATCACTTTGTGGGTTGAGCAAAGAGCAAAGGTAGCTTTATTTTGGAGTGAAACCAGAGACAGAACAGCACGTAGTCTTCTGGAGGGAGAAATATTTTAATACATTCATTTTGATAAAAGATAGACATAGTTGAATGTAATATTCACAAATATGTCTGCAGCTTTGGAAATCACTGGCTTTTTGCTGAGCTTGTGTGGGTGGGTAATTGTTGGAACCACTTTATCAAATAGTTACTGGAAAATCTCCACCATACATGGGAGCGTGATCACAACTTCTAGCATATTTGAAAACCTGTGGAAAAGCTGCGCAGAAGATAGCACTGGAGTCTCCAACTGCAGAAAATTTGATTCTATGTTGGCACTGCCTGGTATGTCTCTATTTTTGTGCAGTATATTTTATATAGTAGAAAAACTTATTGAAAAGAAACAATGTCAGTTAAAAAAAGTCTAACTCTATATCTTGACTAGTAGTAATGAAAAATAAAGGTATGATGAACTGGGAATATATCCGCACAATCTATAAATTCAGTGAGAGATTATTAACCCTACATGTCTGTATCAGGCTGTAAATGTCATTCTAAATGTGCAGCCTTTGCCTCTTCCGTGGTCTGTCTATCTCCATGTTGGGTTAAAATTTCCAAAGGTGGGTAGCAAAAATATACTAGTAGAGGTAGCTGACTCTTAAGTACCCAATCATTAGAAATCTATTTCCTCTACACAAAAGACTGATGGTTCCTGCCCAGAGTAACAGCTAGCAAGGGGAAAGTCACGTTGGCAACAGGTTTGTGCTCATGGGATTAAACTGGCAAAGATGTCATCTGATAAAGGAATCGGAAGGTTTCATAAAGGCAGAGGTTGGTCTGCATAGGGGACATTTTCTTTATTCTCTAGGGGAAAGACCATCTATGTACCAGCCTGCATGAGGCAGGGATACCCTGTGTGCCTGCTGGGACTCAAATGGTTCCTGCAGGACTAACAAGGGAAGAGTGAACTAGAAAATGAGGGACATAGTAGTTTGTTTATTGTTTTATATGATCTATACTCTCTTATGCTGTACATGATTAAATATAAAAGAGAATAAAGGTGTTAGATTGTGTGGTATGTGTGTGTGTTTAACTGCTTTATAGCTGTTGCATGTTCCTCAGAGAGTTAAACTTTTAACCAGAAGCAGCATTGTGTGGGAGGGTATATGTGTTATCTCAGGGCCCAGGGGTCAGTGCTGGTGCCTAGGCCAGGTGGGCTGAGGACTCTCATTTCCAAGAAGGGGTCCAGACTGAGAGTCTGTGCCTAGGAAAGGTGGCAGAGAGGCCAGAGGATGAATGAGGGCTGGCAGCCTGCTGAGGATCTAGAAGTGTCACATCCTACTGGCTCCAGAGCTCAAGTTTTGGATTCTCCTCACATCAGTCCTAGTGAATGAGGAGTGGGTGCTCACTGGCTATGTCTACACTACAAAAAGTTAGGTCGACTTGTTAAGTCGACTTAAGGTCAAATTTAAGTTGACTGAAAATCTACCTTATTAAGTCAACTTAACAAAGTGCTGTCCATGGACGTGGACTAAGCCCACACTGGGCTTAGGTCGACCTAAAAAAGGGTTAGGTCAACCTAAGCAGGCTTAAGTCGATTTAATAGGTGGTTCTTATTAAGTCGACTTAAGCATTCATTAAATCGACTTAAGGAATTTCTGAAGTCGACTTAATAAAGCCTACTATGGATGCGGCTTAATTTAAGTCGACTTAAGCCTCCTTAAATCAACTTAATTTGCCAGTGTAGACATAGCCACTGGGAACTGTGACAAAAGGTAAGATAGGTTTTTTGGTCAATAAGGGCTTCACAGACTTCTGCAATAAGAAAATGTCTGTAAGGCAGTGGAAAGTGTCAAACAAAGCACATTAGTAAAAGCTATAAAAGTAATGTAAATTAACTCACTTCATCAGTTAGTAGTTCTTTTAATAAGCATTTTAAACAATGTAATGTGCTTTCTGACATCTTGTGGAAGAATAGTTGGCCAATGGCCACTGTACCATTTCTAGCCTTAATGAGTGTTTTACAGTGTTTTCTTGTTTTACAGAGAAATTTATAGGCATAGTCTTAATATTTGATATTACCATATTGATTTGGGAGCTTTTAATATATATGAAATAGCATTTATGGCAAACTGCATGTTCAGACTAATAAATTTTGTTGTATGAGAGAAATGAAAAAAGCTATTAAATATTTTAAGTAAATTAATCTGTGTATTAAAAGCAGAGGATTCTTTTCTCATTGGATTTGCTTTTAAACTTCAGAATTCTCACTTGCTGTTTATCTGAGCTAAATATGTAAATCTTCAACAATATCTTCTCTTTGGATTGTTTTAAAGCTTTAATTATTTAGTGATAACATTCATTATATTTTAAACTGCTGTATAAAACATGAAGATTTATGTATTCTAAGTCTAAAGGTTTCTACACATGGTGTTATTTTGGAATAAAAGTGTCTTTTCCTGGTTTAGCTTCCAAAATGGGTTAAGTTAATTTGGAAAAAGGCAGTCTTATTCTGGAATACAAGTGTCTTGGGTATGGAGTTACTCCAGAGTAGGTATTCCACTTTAAATTCATGCTTTACTTTAAACCAGAATGAATTTCATATGTAGACAAGCCCTAAAACATACATTCTGATCTGGAAAAGATTTTAATTAAATTTTAAGAACATAAGTTACTGTACATTAAAAGTAAAAGGTAGCTGCTCCTTCTAGAGGAGAATTTATTTTTATAATTTTCTTAAACTATTTTTCTCGAACAGCAGTTTTAAAATGCTGTGTTTCCTTTTCTTTGCATTACATTAGACTGAGAGAAACGTAAAACATGCTTTGAAAAAACTTCAATTCTACAGTAACAGTTAGGATAATATCAATCTCTTTTCTCTTTGCAGACTGCATATTTGAGCATGGATTGTGTTAGAATATAAATCCACTAATGGGCTGAGCCTTAAAACTTAGAGTTTCTGGCTCCACATCACATCTTATTAGTTATTATTTATATGGTACTATAAATTTACATAGCAGTGTTACCAGTGGGAGTTGGGTTTTTTTGGAATTCCCTAGCCAGTAACACAAGAGTGTGTCACTGATAAGAAGGTAAGACAGACTGTTGGAAGAAGTGGATGTAAAAACATTAGGAAAAAGCAGACAAGAATATCAGGAGTGAGAATACAATGGCAAAAATTGGAATCATCATCTGGAGGATGATGGACAGGTAAGGAAGAAATGGGAATAGATATAAAGGAAATTTATAGTTTGGGCTTTAATGGTGAAGGCTTGAATTTTAAATTTGATGCAGTAAGAAGTAGTGAATTAATATATTCAGAAAATGGCTCTGTGGTTTGAGCAATGGAATGGGAATGTTTCTTAAGCAGCGGCATGTTGGGTAGCCTGGAGGTTATAGATTTTGCAGTATATGAGAGAAGAAAAACGATTTGTTTGAAGATAGTTAGAAAAAAGTGGATTTTCTTATGACGGGAAAAGCATCAGAGCTTGGAGACACTGGATTTATGGAAGAAGAGAAGAGTCAGAGTTGCAAGTGGGGGAAACAGGAAAGATAGTGGACTAGTTAGTGGTGACAGATCAGGAAGATGGAGAAAATAGGGTTTAAGAAATAAGTAGTCCAGTTTTGGAGATTGAGGGAGCCGCAGGACATCCAGAGAATTCCTGAGGGAGCTGGAAGCATGAAACCAGGCAGCGGGGGATGGGGGTTTGTGTCCAATGTAGATGTTATTTGGGAATCATCTCCACCGCAATGTAGCTGAAACAATGAGAATGGATGAGCTCAGAGGTAGAAAGGAAGGGTATCTTTGGTGATGGGCTATTAGAGCTTGGTTTTAAACAGAAGAGGGAGGGATATTATAATGGTCTCTGTACTGGCTGCCGTAGCTATGTAGAGGGTCCTCCGATAATCAGATTTAGCCCAGTTTGAATCAGGTTCAAAATCTTTTTGAAATCAGCAGGACTTTACTTGGTGTATGAATTTCGATTTAACTTTTTCCTTTTACATTTTCATTGATTGTATAAGATGCCTTGAACATCTTTCAACACCTAATACACTTCTTTTTAAAGTATGAAACTTTAGAATGAAAGGATTGCTATACAGGTTTTGGCGTTCCATTTGTTCAGGCAACAAAATTATGGAGATAAGATATCAGCCGGTCAGGTGCCTAAACTTATGATAGCCAAAGTTTGTGTGAGCAACTGTACATGGGCAACTCATAGCACAGCAGATGAAATAGTCAATATTGAGAACAAACTAAACTGAATGATCTAACCACAATTGATGAATAGAGAGAGGGCAGGATATGGCCCAGAATCTGTACTTGCACAATACAACTCCTTTTAGCCAAAGATTTCCAGATCCCCGAAACACAGGTAAGGGATTTGAATTGAAAATATTATTTTATGCACTGTTAATTCAGTATATGAGAGATAGGAGACAAACAATATTAAATTGCTTATGTATTTAGCACCTGTGCTACAGCTGGAAGATCAAGCATTTGTTACTAAGCAGTCAATTTCAATTTGTATTGGCACTTTAAACTGTAGTTTTATTCTTATTTATTTATTATCTTTGAGTCCCTGCTTCAGATTAGTGAGGTTAATCAAGGGTCCACATAACGAATATACTTATGGAATATATAATAGGTAGTTTGTACCCCATCATAGCATCAAGGGAGGTGATCAAAGAAGGTAAATAATGAACAATGTCCTGAAAAAGGAAAATTGAACAAGGAAAATGAAAAAAAATGAATTAAAGAGCAAATTGATGAAAAACAAGTTGGTGGGTCTTAGGTATTAGCTACGGGAGATAAGCCACCGGACAAAACCATTATAGACAGTGAACCTAAGAAAAAATGTCAAACAATATTGCATGGAAAGAGGATGATCTGATTAACAAAAGGCCTAAGGAGGCAAAAACTTCATTCACAGTATATAAAAGGAGTATCCCAGGATCTCAAAATGAGTTATGAGGCCCAAGGGGGTGAAATTGACTGCCTTGCTTTCTTCAGCTACCTCCTACAATTAACTTATTTTGCAATTCAGATTCACATTCCTTTGGGATCTTGTATATGACCACTTTGGAACAAAAAAAAAAAACAAACTTAATATGTCTTCGGCAATATACAATTAGATTCGGCTATCGCCTTTGACCATTTCTTTACATGCTGATCATCAGGCATTAAAACAAGGCAGGACTTGGAGTGCCCTCTGTGCTGTTATAGTATAACAAATAAAATTGATACACAAGAATGCATAAGCCTTAACCTATTGGGCTTCCTTTTGTGAGTCTTTTATATTTTAAAAACAGGATTGGCTTGAAGGTTCAAATATTTATGAGCTAGGATTCACTGGAAAACAAAACAAATTCTAGCCCCTCTTATGTGCTATATACACATCCTCAGAGTGGTTCATTCTAAAAGTGTGGACCATATATATTATTTAATTTTAAACACCAATAACATATTTTCATCAATAATCAGCATGATGCTATGTCATACACTCCCCTGCATTTAATTTCCTCCCACTCTGTAACTTTCCTATCTTCAAAGCATCTGACGAAGTGGGATTTTTCTCCCATGAAAGCTCATGCAATAAATAAATCTGTTAGTCTTTAAAAATGCCACAGGACTCTGTTGTCTTTCTACAATAGACTAACACGGCTACCCCTTTGGAATGAAACTATTGTATAAAAAGAACATTGCATCACCTCAATCTGTTTCATTGCCCATTAGCCCTGTGCCATCTTTGATTTAGAATTATGTGCTGCAATTACTATTGATTGGTAAATTAGCTTAATTTGTAACCTGATAAATAAATAACTTTTATAAAGATGACAAAATTGAAAGTGATCCCTCCTGTTATGGAAGTAACTCTAGTTACATTTGTTGAGATTATAATAATATGGCAATGGATGCTGTGTTAAATTTGTTAGAAAATAATGTAATCATTAAACTTGCATTAGTTATCCTACACGTATGATTTAATATTCTGGCGAACTACAAGTAATCCTGTTTAATACTTTAGGAGTTTGAAGGAACTAAATCTTAACCTGTGAGCACTGCCCGTAGAGATCTCTACCTTAGTGACACATGCAACCTTGGCAGTATGCCTCACCAAGCTTCCCAGAAAGCTGTGTCTGTTTGTGCTCTGTACTTACCTTCCACAGGCAAGACTGGCTGAAAACTAGGGCTAAAACTCTTCATTTTATGGAAAACTTATTTGCTTATGATTTTTTTCCCCCAAGAAAGCTTGAAATAGAATTTAAAACACAAAGAGTCAGATTTCCAAGGCGTCCTCTAAATTGGTATCTGCTATTTTTTGTGTACCATTTTTAATGGGTATGAAACCTCACATTTTGCCTGACAACAAACAATGGTTCATTAGTTCTGGTGATCAGGTGCCTAACTCATTAAATTGGATGTAATTTTGAAGTATTTACAAAAACCTCTGTAACCCACATATCTTAATCTTGTAAGCTTCACTCACCACTAATTCTGATAATTTGACATTTTCTTTGATAAAAATGTATTTTCAAAATGAAAGAATTTAATTATGCGGGATCTGATTGATTGATTTATTGTCCCTCCTTTCTAATGCAGCTTATATTCAAGCATGCCGTGCCCTGATGATCATTTCCATCATCCTGGGTCTCTTGGCTACCGTGCTATCATTGTTTGGTTTGAAGTGCGTACAAGTTGGGATGAGTAATGAAAACACAAAAGTAAAGATTGCTGTAACAGGTGGAGCAACCTTCATTTTAGCAGGTAAGATACCATGATAGTTCAGTGAGACTGAGATTAAGCCACCAATGGTGCTCAGTGCTGCTTTCATGATTAGCAAATTAAGTGAAATGTACATCTCTTTTCATAATTTAAAGCTCTAGAACTATTAAATAAATAAATAAATAAATAAATAAAGTATGTGCATTTAAAATTTTTCTCCACAGGACTCTCTTCCATGGTAGCTGTTTCTTGGTATGCTGCAAGGATTACCGCTCAGTTTTTTGACCCACTGTATGGTGGAACCAAGTAAGTTAATGGACCTCTTGTAACAAATTACTGCATATTTTAAAGTGGAATCAGTCATTTCAGTGGGCAATTTCATGTAGGATTTTCCAGGACTCCCGAGTCTGTACTGGTCTCACTATTTCATGCTGCTGAAAGAAAAGTTTATCAACAACTGAGCCTTTGAAATCCTCTTAACCATAGGATGGATATGTTAGTGTTGGTTGGGAGGATTGGGGCATGGCCTCACTTGCAAGGAGTCAAGGAACACTCAATCATCCTCAAACTGTCAGTCATGGTGCATTGACACAGAGTATACATCACTCTCTTCTATCGCCATGATCTCCTGTCATTGATGACCCATTGCATTGGCCGTGTGTGACCCTTTAGGGATTTTGAGAATGCAGAACCAAAGTTAATGTGACGTAGAGCATTTACCAGCAAGAAATACTCCAGATCCACAGAGGCGCTAGCTCCAAAATAGATTCTCCTCTGTTCCTTCTATGTCTGGCTCACCATGCTCCCTGAAATTCAGAGCCCATCCTATGTGGCCACACAGAGATTTTTGAGAGAAAGTGGAACACACAATATAGGTGGTGCTGTGGGAAGAGAGAATATCTTTTCTCTAACTTTTTTGGGGGCAGCCTTTCAAGTATTTTAAGACTGCTATCACATCCCCACTTAATTGCCTCTTTTTCAAACTAAACATACCTTGTTTCTTCATCCTTGCTTATATGGCTTGCCTTTTATTCCTTTGATCATCTTTGTCTCTTGCCTCTGTGTTCTTTCTAGTTTCTCCATATCCTTTCTGTACACTGGTGACCAAAATGGGCCCCAGTACTCCATCTGAGGCCTAACCAGTGCTGAGCAGGGCCATACTAGCTCTCTCGCTATGCCTCTCTATTAATGCGTCCTAAAATTGCTTTGCTTTTTTTGCAACTGCATCTCATTGCTGACTCGTGCTGAGGATGTGATCCTTCATAACTCCAAGATCTTTTTCAGCAGTGCTCCTGCTAAGCCAGTTAAGCCCCATTTAGTTTTTCTTCCTTAAGTGTAACATCTAACATTTGTCTTTGTTAAATTTCATTTGGTTGAGGATAGCCCATTTCTCCACTTTATCAAGATCCCTCAGAATTTTAGCTCTATCCTCCAAAATGTTGGCAATTCATCCCACCAGCTTTGTGTTATCTGCAAATTTGATGAGTATGCTCTCTATTTCTACATTCAGGTCATTAATAAACATGTTAAACAACACGGGGGCCAGAACACATGGCTGTGGAATCCCTCCTGAGACATCCCTCCTTTCAATCAATTATGTACCCACCTAATGATAGCTCCACCAAGCCCACGTTTCTCCAGTTTACTTATCAGAATGTCATGTGGAACTATGCCAAAAGCCTTGCAGAAGTACAGATATTTTTTATGTCCATTGTATTCCCCTTATACACCAAACCCGTTATCCTGTCAAAGAAGGAAATCAAGCTGGTCTGGCATGATTTGTTCTTTGTAAATCCACGCTGGCTGATGGAGGATTAAGTAGTAATCACTATGTATTCTCAAACTGAATCTTTTATACATTGCTCTGGTAACTTCTCAGGCACTAAAGTTAGGCTGGCTGGTCTGTAGTTTTCCAGCTCCTCCTTTCTCCCCTTTTTAAAGTTGGGCACTACATTAGTCCTTCTCCAGTCTTCCTGGATCTCTCTTGTCATTCATGTGTTTGTAAATAGTATTGCCATTGGCTCTGAGATTTCTCCAGCTAACTCCTTCAGTACAATGGGGTGAAGAGCTGATTTGAATTTATTCGAATTTGTCAGAAGAGCTCTAATGAGTTTTTTACTTATCCTGATCTACATCCTTTCTCCTTTATTTTCTGTGGTAACTTTCCTGGTCATCCAGTCATACATTTTTTTGTGAGAAGATTGATGAAAATGAGCCATTGAGCAGCTCTGTCTTCCTATCACCTTCCGTTACCAGCTCACCTTCTCCACTGAACAGTAAACCCACAGAGTTCCTGCTCTTTCTTTTTTGTCATATATTTGAAGAACCCCTTCTTCGTGTTGCTAACATTCTTTGCTTGTTGTAATTCATTCTTTGCCTTGGCTTTCCTGATTTTTTTCCTTACATGCTCATGTGATTCCCATTTATACTTCCTTGGTGATGTGCCTCTTCTTCCATTCCCTGTATGTATGCCTTCTGGTTTTTAAATATCTATAAAGCTCCTTGTGCAACCACATTGGCTTCCGGTGGTGGTTCTTATCTTTTCTCTGCATTGGAATAGCTTTATCTTGAGCGTCTAGTATTGCATCTTTTTAGGAACTGCCAGCACTCTTTGACTTCTTTTCTTCCTGACTTGTCTTTCCATGGGACCTTGCCTACTATATCTCGGAGTTGACTGAAATTCATCTTTCTGAAGTCCGATGTCCTTGTTTGGTTGTTCTCATGTCCTCCCTTTAAGAGGAGCTTGAATTCTATCAGGGCATGATCACTTCCTCCCAAGTTCCCAACCACCTTCACATTCGCAGCTTTACATTTGCAGCCCTGTTGGTCAAAACTATATCCAAAATGGATGACTCCCTAGTTGTTTCCTCAACTTTCTGACTCAAAATGTTGTCCCTTACACATGCTAAGAATTTGCAGGTCATATTATGTTTTGCTGTAGTAGTCTTCCAACAGCTATCAGGGAATATTAATATTAATATAGCTCATGTGTGTTAGCAATTTTGTTATATGCTTGTAAAGTAAGTCGTCCTTCCTCTTCTTGATTAGGTGGTCTATTATAGATTCCCATCAGAGAATTGCTACTGTTCTTTTCCCTTTCTGTTCTCACCCAGAGGATTCTTAATAGGTCTGTCACTCGCTTCCTCTTGGACCCCTTAATGCTGTTGAGTAAAACAGATCCTAACAGATATCTGTGGGCCATCCCCTATTTTTCCTGGACACTTCATTTCCTCCCTCCCAGCACATATTCAGTACATTTTTATCATCATTACCCTTGTCCTTTTACCAGTTTTTAAAATACAAGTTTTTGGACAGGAGGAAGCCAGGAAATTCATTAGGATCTTCCCATCTCTGAGTTAGCAAGTGACTGTGTAGATTTACTGTGAAAGAAGTACTTGTCCAAGGCTACGTCTACACTAGAAATGCTGCTGTAGCACTGAAGTGTAGACAGTTACTACAGTGACAGAAGGTGTTCTTTCTCTACTGTAGTAAAGCCACCTCTCTGAGAGGAGGGTAGCTAGGTTGATGGAAGAATTTTTCTGTTGACCTGCTATCTACATTGGGTTTTACATTGGCTTACTACGTCTCTCAGAGAGTGTGAATATTTGACACTCTTAGGTCAACCCAGCTATATAATTCAAATTATTAATATAGAACATTCACAAGCCTCTCTTCTGTTCATCTGGCAGTTTTTCCAATACATATTAGTTTATAGTAACTCATAATGAAGTTTCTCCTCAGTTCCTTTAGTGACCAGCCCTTTCTTCCTAGCTTAACTTCATGTGTTCTTGAAACTGATAATGCCAATATTTTGTAGAACATATCTTATCTCTACTGTACCTTTTTTAATAGATCTCAATTGTGCTTTTTATTTTTTTTCTAGAAAACACAAATCTAGTCCTACCTAGGCTTCTATGACTCTGACTTCTCCAGGTTCTTTACCCAGTTCTCTACCTGATCCTTCAGTGTGTCCTTCAGAGAATTCTCCTCCATCCCCTTCTAATCTTATGTGGGAGTTCCACTAGGCGCCATCCTTGGTCCCATTCTCATCGCCATCTACATCTTATCTCTGGATATTTTCCCTCACAAACACAAATTCAACTACCATCTGTATGCCGACTACTCACAGATCTATTAATGCGCTGCACATGTTTACTTCTGTCTAAACTAAAATCTCAGCCTCTGTCTGTCATCTCCTTGTGGAGGTCTAGCTATCAGTTCAACTTAATATGGCTAAAAACAGAATTAATCTTCCCCCGCAATCCTTTCCTTCTGTCTCCCATTCTGTACACTGTTGATAACCCCACCATCTTGCCAGTCACTCAGACCTTAACCTGACCAGGACTTTTTTTGAGCCGGTATGCACTGGTATGGCATACTGGCACCTATTTTTCCCTGGCCAGCTCTGCTGCTCAGCTGGGGGCCGGGGTCAGCAGGGCAGGGAAAGAAAAGGAGCGGTGGGTGGGAAGGTGGCTGGGGGGAGGGGGGAGGGAGGCAAGAAGAGTGGGGAAGAGGCTGGGGGGGGGGTGAGAGGAGTGGGGGGGG
>ML685789.1:17078331-17126438 GCA_007922175.1 Pelusios castaneus | reverse complement strand
GGGGGGGGGTGAGAGGAGTGGGGGGGGCTGAGGGGGGCAAGAGGGACAGGAAAAGGACCAGGGGGGACAAGAGTAGTGGGGAAGGGGCTGGGGGGGGCCGAGAGGAGCAGAGAAGGGACCGGGGAGATGAGAGGAGTGGGGAGAGGGTGGAGAGGGGGCCCAGGGAGTTGGGCAACTGGTGGGTGGGGAAGGAGCTGGGGGGGGGCCAAGAGGAGCAGGGAAGGGGGTCAAGGAGCTGGTGGGGAGAGGGGGGGTTTGGAGAGGCCCCGGGGGGACGGCAGTGGTGGAATGTCCTGACATCCATCCCTCCCCCAACACTTCTGCTAGCATACCGGCACCTTTTGTTCTTTTTTTTTTTCTTTGGGGGGGGAAAAGAAAAAAACCACTGACCTGGCCATCATCTTTAACTTGGATTTCTTTTTAGGTCCTCACATCCTGGCTGTGTCTAAATCTTGCAGATCCTTTCCACATAACACCACTGCTCTACAGCCTCTCCTATCTGACCACACAGTTAAACTCCTGTCCATGCTCTCAGCATCTTGCATCTCAATTACTGAAACATTCTTCCTTCCAGCCTTGATTGAAGCAATCTGATCCCACTGATTTCCATTCAGAATGCTGCTGCAGAGACCATTCTCCTTATCAATCCTTTTGACTATCTCACCTCACTTTTGATGACTCTGACTCACTGCTTTCAATTACTACTTTCACTACTTTCAAGGTCCTCCCTTTCCCCAGTCTGTTAATCACCTCTTATTCATTATTGAAAGGTCAGTTCTTGATTCTAATCTGCAGCCAGAGCTTTCTTATTATATTTTCAAACCAACACCTTCGTGCTTTCTTCTATGCTGTCTCTTGCCCTTGGGACAACTTCCTTATAAACAGTCATAATGCTACTTTTTTTTATCCCCTTTAAAATTCTCCTTTGCCTTCATGTCTACAAAAAATATGACAGCAGTTAGGCTGCTGGTATGCTGAGACCAAAGCCTGTCATGCTGACTAATATTGTTTTACTGTATTCTCGTCCTCAACTATTTGTCAGTAGCCATCTTGTTTTATATTTTTATTGTAAGCTCTTTGGGACAGGGACTATCTTTTGTTCTGTATTTGTACACCATTTGGCACAGTTGGGTCCTGGCACTCTTAGGTACTGTGGTCAGATAAGTAGTAATATTAAGCTCTCCATTAGAAAACACAGTAAAGGATGATTGGTTTGTAGCTGGTCTTGTGAAAGACTAATTAAACCAGTCATTCTGGACTGTTTATTACTGACATTCAGAGTTATTGCTCCTTACAGTTGCCACTGGTAGGCAATTAGCAGGCTAGATATGAAAAAGCTGGATGTGAAGAGAACTCCACTTTACTATTTAGAACTAATATAGAACTAAGCATTTCAGGAAATCTACCAGCTGTTCATAGAACATAGGGAGAAGTCTAAAGGTGAAGCAATCTTTGTCCAGTCTTGAAAAAGGAAAGATTGGACTGGATTAAAATTTACATTCAGACATGTTATGAATAGGCAGGTGTTCCTTTGCTAGAAAGAAATTGTTTTCTGGATTAGAGCAAGGACTGTATCTACAATATGCATTTGTAACATTGCTGTCTCTGAGATTTTTAAGATTACTACTTTCAGATTAAGTTCACAGTTTTAACCAAAGATTTTCCTGGTATGAGTGCTAGATCAGACATTGATTTCTAGATTTCATCAATCCTTCAGTACTCGGACCTACTAGAGGCTTATCTGTTTACTCATCTCCTATAGTGGTGATCTGTTTTTATAATTCTGTGTAGGAGAAAATTGTTACTTTGAAAGGATAATACTGAGATCTCCAAGCATAAGTGGATAAGTGCAGTACTCTTTTTTCCCTTTTATCTTCAAGCTATTGCTGAATGGTATATGTGTTCTATTCTCAGACACTGTAAATAGCTGTCTTTATGACCAACTTTTCAATATTTCTAAGCAATTACAGAGTCCCTTTTATCTCTATATTGCTTATTAATTTTTTGTTCTTTAAAGCCCTGATTCAGCAAAGTACTTAAGCACATGCTTAAGAGATTTGGTAATGTAAGCATTTGTATCTCTAATCATTATCCACATAATCTATTATTTAACATTTAATTAGATACTGAAACTAAATGTTCTGGTTTATAATTCTCTGCATTTTTTATCAGGATGATGCTAGTTTTTATAGCATTAGCACATTTTATAGACAGTGCAGTTTACTGCTTCATATTAAATATATAATGTAGAAAGCTTTAAATGTTCTATATATGATACTGTTTTATGATACTTCCATAAAATCCTTCATATTTCAGGTTTGAACTGGGAGATGCATTGTACCTAGGTTGGGCTGGATCAATTCTGTCTATACTTGGTGGCATCTTCCTGACTTGTTCATGCAAAAGGGGGAAAAAAGGAAAATACAGGTAGTTTTTCATCTTAAAGTTGTATCAGTAGTATCTATTTATGCATTGAAAATGAGTTTGTCCCCAGCTGTCTACTTCTGTAATTGTGTAGATGAAAAAACTAGAGGCTAGGACTGTCAATTCAACACTGAGTCTTGACATAAACTTCTGATGTAAAAATGTGAACGCTCCTCATGCTGTTGTTCTTCGTCAAGTAGTGTCCCTATGGATGCTCCAGTGTAGGTGTGTCTGCACCTCCGCATTGCTGATTGGAGAACTTTGGTAGTAGTGTCCATTGGGCCCGTACATGGACTTTCTTCCTTCATGCTGTGCACCCAGGCTATTCTCAGCATGCTGAGCTAACTGTCCTCACTTCCTTCTCAACCGCCCCTAATTAGAGATTGAGTCTTTAGCTGTCTATTAGTGGATTGTTAACTTTCCTTAGCTTTAGAAACCTGTACGTTTTTTTTTTCTAACTCTTTATTTGGCTGTACCTTAAAATAAATAGATAAATCTACCCCTTCCACAACACCCTTTCCCATCCCTCTTTAGGGACCTCTCTCACAAGAAGCTGCTACGACAGGAGACAGATTGCTCTTGCACTTAGAAGCCATAGAGCCAATACCACAACATCTATGAGGCAAGGGTTTCTACTGTCGTTGCTTCCTAACACCCAGAAGGAAGGGAGGTTATGGAGACCCATCCTGAAACTCAGAGCTCTCAACAAATTTGTCAGACCTAGGAAGTTCAGGATGGTCACCTTATTGACAATCATCCTGTCACTGGAAGAGGGAGACTGGTTTTCAGCCCTCAACCTACTGGATGCTTACTTTCACATTTCAATACTGTCATCTCACAGATGGTTTCTCAGGTTCACTTTGGGGCACTACCACTGAGTCCTCCCCTTCAGACTTCATCAGCCCCGAGAATATTTTCCAAAGTTCTTTCAGTGGTGGCTGGCTGCCCATTTAAGAACACAAGAGATAATGATCAACCCTTACCTGGAGCATTGTTTCCACGGAGCCTGGTCAATTCAGGAGGCTTGACAAACAACTGAGGACATGATTCTCTTGTTCATGGAACTGGGCTTACAGATCATTTCCCAGAAGGCAACCTTTACACCAGTGCCATGCTTAGAATTCATAGGGACCAACCTAGATGCGCTACAAGCCAACGCCCTTCTTACCTCAAGACAGGTTTCTATCCCTTGTCTCTCATATAGACACACCTCAATGTAGCCTGCAAGTGTCAGCCAGAATCTGCCTCCAGCTCCAGGGGCATATGGCGACAAGCATAGCTGTGATTCCACACATCAAATGACAAATGCAGTGCCTGCAGCTGTAGTTCTGTCTGGTTACAATCCAAACTGAGACAGTCTAGAGAACTTCCTGGATTAGTGGAAAAATCTGGCCAATGTCTGCAAAGAAAGACTCTTTTTTTCAGGCACCCCCTTTGTCACTTCTTGCAACCGACACATCCCTCATTGGATGGGGCACACATTTAAATGGTCTCACAATGCAAGGCAAATGGTCACCTGCAGAGATATCCCTTCACATCAATCTCCTTGAATTGAGAGTGGTCCAGTACTCCTAATGCCCGTGCCCATTTCCTTCTGCTGCTAACAGTATCACATATGAAGAGCCTAATCAACTACCAGGGAGAGGCCAGATTGCCCTCCCTATGCTTGGAGGTGATGAAACTATGGCACTGGTGCATCTCTCACCACATCACCTTGTCTGCAGCTTACTATCCCAGGTGCACAAAACTTGACAAAAGATAAACTCAGTCACAAATTCCCTCATGATCATGAGTGGAGATGTACCTATCAATACTTTGCAACTTATTCACCTAATGGGGAACACAATCCACTGTTCTGTTCTCCACATACCAGAACAGGAAGTGTCCACAATATTGTTCCAGGGCAGGGATTAGTCAGCACTCTTTGGGCAATGCTCTCCTCTTCCCATGGACAAGGACCTTCTATATGTCTTCCCTCGATTTCTTCTTCTGCTGATGGTCCTGCTAAAGATAAGAGGGATATAGATTACGTAATTTTGATTCCTTCCATGTGGCTGAGACAGGCCAGTACCCTTACCTGATTTAGCTTCAACGTGCCCACCAATCTCCCTTCCAGCCACTCCGCACCTTCTCTTTCATACTTTACATCTTAACTTGGGGACTCTCAACTTCAAAGCATAGTTCCTATGTGGTTCCAGCATCTAGAAAGCTCATGGTCAAAGGAAGTGCAAGAAGTTCTACTCTATAGTAGAAAGTCCTCCACAAAATGCACTTATCTGCAGAAATGGTCCAGGTTCCAGATTTGGTGCACATCCCAACAAAATCCCTCCACTGTCAGCAACTCTTCTATATAATCTGGAATATGCCCTGACCTTTAAAAATTTGGGATTATTCCTGAGTTCTCTCAGAGTCCACCTAGCAGCTCTTACAGAATTTCACCAACCCCAAGAGGGATATTCAGTACTATCATACCTGACCACTAAAAGGTTCCTTAAGAGAAAAACAAACTTCTTCCCTTTAGCTTCAATTTCCTACTCTCTCAGAGGACCTAGTACTGAAAGTGCTGACTAGGCTCCCCTTCGAATCTATGGCTACCTGTTCGTTCACATACTTACAGATGAAAACGGTCTTTCTCATTGTGATTACCTTGGCTAGAAAAGTAGGGGAAAGAGCAGCTCTGATGACACATCCCCCCCATAAACAGTATTTTTCCCAGATAAGATTACATTCAGGCTGCATCTGAGGTTCATCCCTGAAGTGGCCCTCCACATGAATCAGTCTACACCTTCCCTCTTCTATCCTGAGCCTCACAGAGGCAATATGAAGCCATAGTGCACACCTTAGACATCAGGAGAATGCTGATGTTCTATCTCTATAGGACAAAAGCCTTCAGCAAGTTTATTCCTCTTCACAGTGGAAAGATCTAAGGGCTCAATGATATTAGACTAAAGACTCTCCACGTAGTTCTTGAATTGCATGAGACAGTGTTACCAAATTCGTAACATGACCTCTCTGGTATGATCCATACACATTCTACAAGATCAGTCTCCTTATCTGTCACCTTCTTTAAGGATGTCCCTATCTCAGAGATCTGCAGAGTGGTAACTTTGGTGTTAGTCCACATCTTTGCAGATCATTATGTGATCATCTAGGACTTTGCCTCTGATGCCATCTTTGACTCCACAGTACTATTGTCTGTGATTAACCTGACTCTGAACTTAAGTCCCAGTCCTCCAAGGAGGTACTGCTCAGGAGTCACCTATAGCAGAGCACCCATATAGGGACTTTACTCAAAAAAGAAGTTACTCACCTTGTGCAGTAACAATGGTTCTTTGAGATGTGTCTCTCTGTGGCTATATCTACACCTAAAAAGTTAAGTCGACTCTGTTAAGAACTCGACTTAACTTTTCAAGTGTAGACAGAGCCTTGGCTCCCCACTGAGCAGGGAGCCACGGCTCCCTGCTTAGAAGGGAACCACAGTCCCTGGCAGAAGGGACCTGCGGCTCCTTTCTCACCAGGACCAGTGAGTCCTGGCAAGAAGGGAGCCGCACTCCCTTCTTGCCCTGACCCACATGGGTCCCGGAGAAGGGAGCGCAGGCTGGGGCTCCCTTCTTGCCAGGACCCGCATGGATCTGGGCAAGAAGGGGGCTGCCGTGGCTCCCCCTTGGAGGTTCCCCTCTCCAACGAGCACCGGAGAAGACAGCTGTCTGCGCTCTGCGGGCAGGGGATCCCCAGAGGTTCCCGTCTGTGGAGCGCTGGTGGCTGTCTTCTTTGGCTCTCCTCAGACAGCGGATCCCCGGAGGTTCCCCTCTCTGGAGAGTGCCAGGGAAGACAGCCGCTGGAGGGGGTCAGGGGTGGCTCTCTTCCCTGGGAACCCCTGGAGCTCCCTTGTCCCCGAGCAGCAGCTCCCTTCCCCCAGCCATAGGTCGACTTAAGGAATTAAGTCAACCAAGGGCATCCACACCCATGTTAGGTCAATTTAATAAGGTCAATTTAGACCTTAAGTCGACCTAACAGGAGGTAGTTATTAAGTCAACTTAAGGACACTCTTAAGTCAACTTAATGAAAGCCCGGTGTGGACATGGAGTAATTTAGGTCAACTTAAGCATTCTTAAGTCGACCTAAATTGCTAGTGTAAACGTACCCTGTGAGTGCTCCACTACTCGCCCTCCTCCTCTCTGTTTCAGAGTTCTCGCTGTGACTCTGGTAGAGAAGGAACTGACTGAGTGAGGATGGTTAGCCGCCATGCGCTGGCTAGTCTCATGGTGCAGCATGAGAAGAGACACAGGCGGTCTTAGCGGGTGGGCAGTGTGGGCAGCTGTCCATAGCCCCACACGGCCCCTGCGCTGCCTCTGCAGTGGCTGGAAGGTCAGCTGCAGCCCAGGCTTGGAGACTGAAGGACTGGTGGGGGCACTGGAAGGCCAGCGGCAGCCCTGGTAAGGGGGCCAGAGACCCTTCGGGGGTAGGAGGACTGGAGACCCAGCGACAGTGGCCCCAACTGGGAGGAGGCACACGGGACTTGGGGGGCTGAAGACCTGGCAGTGGGGGTGCTGAGACCTGGCAGGGGGGCCAGGAGTCAAGCGGTGGCCCTGGTTGGGGCTGTAGGGGAGTTGGGGACCAGCAGCAGCCCTGGCAGGGGTGGGGGGGAGAGGGACAGAGACCAGTGACAGGGGTGGAAGAGTTGGGGGACTGTGGGGAGGGCTGCTGGTAGCCCTGGTGGGGGGAATGGGAGGCCAGCAGAGGGGCGGGAACCCAGTGATGGGTTTGGCAGGGTGGACTGGAGTCTGGGGATCTGATGGCAGCCCTGGTGGGGGAGCTTAGAGGTGGCCACGATTGGGGGTTGCGGAGTCAATGGAAGAGTTGAGGGACCGCCGGCAGCCACGGTGAGGGGTCCGGGGACCCCTGGGAGAGCCAGGAGGCTGGCAGTGGCCCTGGTGGTGGTGGAGGTTAGCAAGGGAGGCAGGGGGGTCAGGTACCCAGCTCTGGCAAGGTGGGGGGGGGAGTCACAGATGGGGCCCCTTCATAGCCTGGGGGGCCCTCATCCTTGACTTTTGCTGGGAGCCCCAGAATTCCTAAGACCACCCCTGAGCGGACACAGAACGTGTGCAGGCCCCACGGGCACTGCTGCCACAGCTCTCTGATCAGTAGCACAAGGACCCAGACGTTCCTGTAGAGGAGCCGCCATCGGGACATGCATCTCAGAGAGCCACTATTACAGTACAAGGTAACTTCTCCCGATCTGTCGCACTGTCATTACAATTCAAAAGACTCCATTTTATTTCTTTAATAATTATGGACAGTGTTGATGCTTCTACTGTCTGTACAAGGGAATTATGCAGTCAAAGAGCAAAGTTTTCTTTGCATTGGTAAAACTGCAATACAGAGCTTTAACTTATTTTGTATTATGGCAAAAGCACTACATTTTTAATACTCTATTTTCACTGCCATTAAAAGGATCTATTTCCATTTGTCTTGCAGAAAATTAAATCCTTTTTTCCCCAAAGCAACTAATACAGCTTAAGAAATTCCAAGATATTTCTTGTACTGTTCTTGTAGAAAGGTTTGTTTGGCAATATGTCAGAAAAAACAAGAGTTATGGCTTAACTACTGATCCTTTTTCACTGGAAAATATAATCTTTATTTGAAATATGTCAGATGTGCAGCAAGTACAATTGTCTGGGAAATAGATTGAGTTGTCAGAAACAGCAGAAGTCTGGGCATCCTTGAGGTGGTCCAAGGAATACTAATACCAAGTATATTTAAACCTCATCTATTTAAACCTTAAAAAAGAGAGAATATGCAAGAAGGAAGAAGCATGTTGGATGATGCTTTACTTAAACGTTAAAAAAACTGTGTGAAAACAACTAGCAAGGGGCAGTATTATTCTAAGCATGATATACAGTTGCACATAAGGCTGGTCCAAAGGCAATGAAGTTGATGGAAAGTTTTCCATTGACTTAATAGGGCTCTGGTTCTGACCCATAATGTACTCATTAATTTTCAACATGATTTTATTAAGTCCTTCAGTGAAACCCGGTGTAGAATGTAAAGCTCTGCTCTATGGATGAGAGACAGTGAGGACCAAAGATAACTTTCCACTACATTTTTTTTTGTCGTCTTGATTTGTGTTAAAAATTAGAACAGACATAAATAAAGACTCCAGCGGCGTAACTGCTTAGATCAGTTAAGCTGATTTCATCAAAGAGCATATGGATGT
Source organism: Pelusios castaneus (assembly GCA_007922175.1). Lineage (NCBI taxonomy): Eukaryota > Metazoa > Chordata > Testudines > Pelomedusidae > Pelusios > Pelusios castaneus. Next base: position 17,117,797 of record ML685789.1, on the reverse strand, counting down.
ATAGTGCTCACTTATTTACAAGTTGTTTTTCTTAATTACAGGGATCACAAGTATGATTACTCAGCTGGCCAGGCAGCTCATCAGCCATGCATTTACACTAAAAATTCTGATGCAGTCATGACAGCCAAAGATTATGTGTAAACCTCTTCTTTTATTTTTTAATTTTGTATATTAATATCTTGTCAACCCAAATAAAAAAAGGTGAACAAATTTTTGAGTGTTCTAGTTCAGGTTGCAATCTTTATCTCGGTATTGAAGTTAGTATGTTTTAGTACTTCCTACTAGAAATATTTTGAAAATGCAAATATTTAAGTTTTTGGAAAGATACTGCCACATGGAAATTTCCTACTCACCGACAAACTGAATAAAATGAAGCCATAAGGTTTGTTGTACCCTCACCAAACAAGAATGATTGTTAATCTATTTTTGACTGGTTCAAAGAGTGAAACTGACATGTCGCAACTAATCACAACCTAATAAAACCACAGTGTTGTAAAGCTTACTAAAAAAATGAGAGTTCTGTGGCACATTATAGACTAACAGAGTTTCTTTGGCATAAGCTTTCGTGGGCAGATGCATCTGACGAAGTGGGTTATAGCCCACAAAAGCTTATGCCGAAGAAAATCTGTTTTTTGCTGTACACAGACTAACACGGCTACCCCTCTGTAAAGCTTACTGTAATTTTTATTAATACTTTGACTTATTTTTAAAACTGTTTGAGCATTTAACAATAAATAAGCATTAATAATTGAATGATTTGGAGTTCTAAATGAAAGCTGTTATGGATACTATTAATGAAATGTTATATTTATTATATTTGCACTTAAACATATTTTATTGATATGCACATTGTCTAGTAATTTAAATGGGATTTGTAGACGATCTTTGTTTAAAAAACTGCACCATACAACACACTGCAATCTTTGTCCAGTGGATGGCAAGTTTCTGTTTGTCCCTCTTCATTTCTCTTTCTTCTGTGCAGCTATTTCTGCCACCTGTGGGCGGCTTTCCTAGCCCATCCCCCATTCCATCTGCTAAAATGATCAGCAATTAAATAATTAGAGTTTATTAGGTGTTAGCGCGCCAATGAGCAGAATGGAGAATAAGGAAGGTCACACTTCATGTCATTGTTGTGGGTTATTTATAGGTTTGGGGAAAATAATACTACACTTCTTCATGTTTGGAAGATTATGTTTGCAACCATAAAGAATTTAGTCTGCAGAACTTGAATGTCATGAAAATTTAAAAAATCACTGAGAAGGCTGGATGTTTTATGATCTTGTAGTTGGTTTTGCAGGCTTGCTAGATTTTTTGGCAACATCTGTGTTTATAACTTTGAAAAAGAATATTTTCATCAGAATTATATTTATTTGGAAGAAATCATTTTTTCAGAAGAATGACTCAATTGATCCTGCATTAGTAAATGTTCTTCGTATCTCTGCAGCTGAGACCAGAATCCTACATTGGGCTCTGCTCCTGGTCTGGCAGTCTTCACAGTCTAGGAAAAGGTGACAAATATGGTATGAGTTGTAGAAATTGTGCAGGAAATCAGTCAAGGTAATTTTTTCCCTTCATGACCTCTGAGAAAGTTGACTTTGATATTTCTAGGGGGAATCACTGTGAATATGAAATGTCCTTGTTTTGTATATTTTGCATATATCAAAGAATACATGGCATTATTTTAAAGTAACCTGATCTGTTACATCTGGGGTAGTGAGGGTTAGTCCATTTACTAGTGCAGTGGTTCTCAACCTTTTTTCCGTTGCAACACACCTGACAGATGATGTTCCCCTGTGTGACACACTGCAATCTTCCAGTGGCGCTTGAGCTGGGAGCACTTGGGAGGTTGCAGTATTCTGGAGGATGCAGCACTCTGGGACCTGGGTGGGGACAGAGTCAAGCCAGTGCAGGCTGGTGTCTGGCTTGATGGGACTGGGGTTATTTTTGTAGGGCAGGCGGTGCCCCCACCAGCCCAGGTGCTCTGGGTTGCAGCCCCTAAGTTCCTGTACTCATCTAGCCCAGTCTGCTGTCTGTGCTGTGCACCAGGAGCAGGCTATTGAGGGCATCAGAGAGCAGCAGGCAGCAGGAGCCCTAAGCTGGCTTCAAGCTGAGCTGCCAATTTCCATGACACAACTCCCAGCTCTTCACAACACTTTTGTGTCCCGGCACAGTGGTTGAGAACAGCTGTCCGAGTGAATTGGCATCCACATGACAAGCAATGTAATTAATAACCTTTCTGGTAAGTCAAATTCCAAAGGGGTAGCCGTGTTAGTCTATTGTAGAAAGACAACAGAGTCCTGTGGCACTTTTAAAGACTAACAGATTTATTTATCGCATGACGAAGTGGGATTTTCTCCCACGAAAGCTCATGCGATAAATAAATCTGTTAGTCTTTAAAAGTGCCACAGGACTCTGTTGTCTTTCTGGTAAGTGTAATTGAAAGTTGAGACTGAGCCCCACTTAGTAGGCATTCCAAATCAAGGTCAAGGCATTGTTAGCAGCACTAATTCCTAGCTAACTTGGTTTTTATGTGAAACAATAAAATCATATCTTGGTAATGTTTTGCTATTATACAGATAAAATATTTGTATGGAAGAGATCAGGATTAACACTGCCAAGTGATATCTGCACAGGTTTGCTTCATTTTTCACTGAATGGCTTCCTCTGTCTGCACTCATTTTATGTTCATTTTCCATGGATTTGCAAATGTGATTGGGAATGTTCATAGAAACAACCAGGATGCCATGAATATTTGGCAGTCTTCTTATACATTTGACTTGGCAATTTATATTTGTTCCAAAAACCTAATTTAAAAAGCTTCCCTTGTCCAGCCAGGGCCAGAAACTTAGCATGGGATTGTGTCGAATCATAGCTTAAATTCTGAATACTAAATATTCTTAAACTGGTTACAAACCACAGTACAATAATATTCATAGGATTTCAAATGAATACATTTTAAAGTGTTTAGACAATGTGGAAAAAAATTGAAGATTTTAAAAAACTATGCATGATTGGCCCTGCTTTAACATATAATAAAATGGGCTAAGAACACTAAAATGCAACTATAAAATCACATCAGATTGTCAGTATTACCAATAATGGCATTCTTAGTTTCCAAGTTCAGTAAAGCCACTTAAATAGTTTTATCTCAAGGTGCTTATTTTTTTTTCAGAGAGGAATGCTGTCTCCTATATTGTCTGTTTCTTACTTATGATCTTAGGAAGTGGGTCATTATTCATCACATATTTTGAAATTAATTTCTTATCAAACATCAGAGATATGACTTTCAAGCATGAGTACCATACCTCAAAGGCATCCTTGAGTGTGAGATGTAGGTGTTTCATCAGAGAGGCAGTGCAGATTGCTGCAGATCTGCTGCGGCCATTTTTACAGTAAACTAAGCATTTTCCACCACTTCGTACTGTGTCCTCAATGGCATTGCTGCATTGTTCAAAATATTTATACAAGTCCTCCGAAGGGTCATCAAAGACAGGAACCCGCAGGCTTTGGACGTGGTGAAGGCCCGGGAATGGCTGCTGCCTGGAGACATTAATACAGAATGTAACTCCCTCTTGAGTGAGGAGTTCTTTGTTGCAGGCTGATCTAGAATTACTGATTAGCAAAGAGTCAGTTATCTTATAGAGCTGTAACATTGGCAACAAAGGCTGCAGCCCCACCACTGCCCATGGATGTTTTCACAGGCTGCTTTTCTTAAAATGCTTTAAGGATGTGGCAGGACACAAAATGATATTTAAACCCTGGTTAACTGAAAGTGCAGTTTGTTTCCAGCAGCACCGCGGATTGCCTCTGGGGTCCTGTTCCTTACCCCTCTGGGTTGCGCCTGACTGCCCGAGCTATATTTATTCTCCACTTACTACACCAGAACTAAAGGATTCCCTCAGGTCCTAGTGCCCTCTGTCCCGTGAAAGAAACATTGAGAAATTAAAACACATTTCAGAGCCCACAGAGCAGCTATAGAATAACTTAGAAATGTGAATAGCACCAATTTCATCTACCCCAGGACTACTGCTTGTCTGAAAAGTAATACTACTGTAATCACTAAAATATTGATCAAATAGGAATAAAATGAACTCAATACAAATATAACGAACAAGGACTTCTAAAAAATGATCTCATAAGCTTTCCTGGGCACAATCCCACTTCATCAGATGAATGAAATGGAAAATATAGCATTTTAGCTGTAAATATATAGCTGCAGAAAAGGGTGGGTCACAAGGTTAGTGCAAACAGATCTAGAAGGACAGAATGCTAGACTATCTTTTTCAAGTAAATAAGTTGCTTGGATTCAAACTGTGGAATAGGAAAGCAGGAGCTGAGATGGGTGATTTAAGAGAAATTATCTTCTGTAATGACCCAGCTGTTCAAGATCCCTATTCAAACCCAATTTGAATTCATCTAGTTTGCATATGAATTCCCGCCCTTCTTTGTATCTATACTTTGGAGAAGAGGTGGAAGGAACACCTATTCCCCCCCACCCCCAACATAAGTTTGAGCATGATTGCTCATGAATTCCCTCCTGCACCTTTGGCAATGTTTGCAACAAAGCACCATTCACTCTGCTGGAGGTATGGCATGAAACATTTATGTACTGCCCTAAAATATAGAATATAAATATAATATATATATATATATATAGAATATAAAATAAAATATAAAATATGGAGGGCACTGAATACAGCCGTTTGAAGTGGAAATCCATCAAGGAGGGCACTGAATACAGCCGTTTGAAATGGAAATCCATCAGGAGGGCACTAAAATATAGGACTGGCCATAGGGATCAGACCCATGGTTCACCTAACCCCATAACCTCTCTTCTGACTGTGGCCACTACCGGATGCTTCAGAGGGAATCAACCGAACACATCAGCTTATGGAGCAGTTAGGGACATCCGTCAATTTGAATGGTGCTGTGCAAGGACCTGGGCCGGCCCCAAAGGGTTTAGCCTCCATGTCAATATCAATTGCTCCATAGGGCTGGGAGCTGGTGTGTCCCCCAGGCATGTTAGCAGTGGAAGCGCTGTAGGTCGGTATCGGCCGCCCGTGCTGTGGGGCCGCCCCTTACAACGAGCCCACACCCTGCCCGGGAGCAAGCAGCACCTAGCGCGGTGCAGCAGGCGGCTGATCAGCCCGCAGGACTGGGGGATGGCGGGCGGGGCAGGGAGTGGGGGGGGGGGGGAGGCCGGGCTCCTCCAGCCGCCGGGGCGGGCGGGGCCCGGATCAGCCAGCACTCGGTGGGGTGGGGGCGGGGCCGGGATCAGCCAGCATTGGGTGGGGTGGAGTGGGGGCGAGGCAGTGCCCGGATCAGCCAGCACTGGGTGGGGTGGAGTGGGGGCGGGGCAGTGCCCGGATCAGCCAGCACTGGGTGGGGTGGAGTGGGGGCGGGTCTTGCTGGCCCTCTTCCCCACGAGGGAGGAGGAGCAGGGGGCCAATGGCGAGCGAGGGCGGTGCCATTTTCACAAAGACACACCTGCGTCGCCATGGAAACCTGGACGCTGGCACAGTCCATGTAGGCTCGCGGTGGAGGGTAGGAGGGACCGGCTCGACGCCCGCCTCCGCGCTGGGGCTAGTGCGAGAATAGTAGTTCCACCCCGCGCGGTACCCGGGCATCCCCCCTCTCGGCAGTGGTAGGGTCCGCGGCGCTGGGCTTGGTCTGGTCCTAGGAGCTGCGGGGCTGCTGCGTTCAGCGTTAGTGGGGCTGATGGAGCCCCCTGCCTCGGCCGGGTGGGTGTCGGCGGGCGAAGGGCTTCTTGTGTCCCGTGCCCGTGGCGGGCCGTGGCCCTCATATAGGCTGGGCAAAGGGGGCAGAGTGTGTGTACGTGTTGGAGGCGTGTAGGTGCACGCAGGGGCTTAGAACGCGCGCGCGTGTGTGGATACTTGTGTGTGTTCCCAGGGCCTTAGAGTGTGTGTGTGTAAATGTGTGGGGTACCATTCTGTGCACAGGGACTTGGAGTGTGCGTGTGCATTCTCGAGGTATGTGCATTTGTGTGCCGGTCCTGGAGCTTGGATGCCATGTATAAATATGCGTGTGGGAGTGCACAGGTGTGCAAGAGGTTCAAAGTGCATGTGTACATGTGCAAGGTGTGTGAAGTATGTGTGTATGCATGGGGTTGGCATGTTTGTACACACACATGGCAGTGAACATGTGTGTGGGAGCAGATATGTTTGTGCATGTTTGGAGGGTGTATATATATATACACATGTTGAAATTCATGTGTGTTCAGGAATTCCAGGGGTGTGTGTACATGTGTGGGATGCATGAAATCTGTGTATATGAAGCGATTGGGGTTTTGTGTTCACAAGTATGTGGCATAGAGTATTTGTGTGCAGCAACATGAATGTGTGTGCGCATGTGTCATACTTGTACTCCATGCATGGGTTGTGTATAGGGACATGGGAGTGTACCTGAGGGTGTGATGTGAAAATGGGACCGCATCTTTTTATTTAGTCTGGACTTCTGGAATAATATTTTTCCTCAGCTTTCTCTTTCTCCTCAGCGTGTACCTTGATTTACAGCATCAGTGTTATGTGCTGTGCAGTAAACACAGACTGTGTTTTGAATAATTATATTGGAGTTAGATGTTTTTTGTTCTGTGGGAAGCAAAATAGCTTCATATAGTATTAGTCTGGGACTCTAATTTGAGTTTTGTGTCCCTTCTGAGTGTAGTTTCAGGTTGATCAAAGAAGATGCAGAAGGTGACTGTGAACAAGATTCTAGCCTAATCAAAGAAGATACAGAAGGTGACGACTGCGAACAAGATTCTAGCCTGATCAGAGAAGAAGAAGCAGAAGATGATGTTAAACAAGATTCCAGTCGCTTGGAAGAGGAAAAAGAATCCAAGACTGAAGAAGATGGTGACCAGTTAGTGAAATTGAGTGAAGATGACCTGAGCAGTCATAGGGTCATACTCAAAAGTGGCATACAGGAATGGCCAGATGGTTCCAGTTACAAAGGAGAATTTGGGTTTGATCTGAAGCTTGGTTATGGAGAATTCTCATGGGTCAATGGTGAGGTAAATTGGTTTATTCTATTAAAAACTTACATTAGGTGCAAGTCTGCCTATCTGGCGGATTTGATTTGTACATAACAATGTCAAGGAACAAAGGGATAGCTATGTTAGTCTAGGTCAGCAAAACAAACAATAAATAAAATAGATTTGTTAGTCCTTAAAAGTGCCACCAGACTCCTTGTTTGTTTTAATGTTGAGGAAAAGGCATTGGTAAGTTTCTCACTTTTTAAATCAATATGCAGAAGTGTAATAAACAACTAATTCTCTGCCTGCCAAATAGGATGGATTATTTTGGCACTTTTACAGTGCTGCACTTATGGTGCATAACAGAATATGCTGAAAGTTCAGTTAGCACTGCTCCTCATGTTTAAACTGGGACTTCTGTTAAAGTTATAAATGTAAAATAGGGTGTCTGTATCTCGTACTGGCAACCACTATGTTGCCAAATAGTTACAGAAGGAAACATTAATGTATGGGATTTAAATATCAGAAATTGTGAACTAGTTTGCATTTGCATTAGAGCTTGCAATTTTAATATTGGATGAAGAACTTTTAAGATTTAAACATTAATTCATTGTTAAGGCCGAGTGGAAATTAGTTTACAATCTGACATTCAGCCATCAGTTCATTAATGCCAATATATATTGGGCCACTAGTCATTTTATTTATATGATGCTTTCAGAAAAGAATGTGTGGGGAAAAAAAGAAAATGGGCAGAAATTGAATCGTCCTGTGTTTGTGTCACCTGTGGATCTGGACTTATCATCACTTTAAGATCACAGTATAACTTTCCTACCCCAAACTACAATGTGTGAAAATGGCACTAAAATACATTTTGTAATGTAACTAGGGTAATAGGATACGGATTAGTGAAAGCTTTAATGTTTACCTGGTCTTAGACATGCATTCATAACTATAAAATATATTTATTTTCATAGAGGGAAATATCCTCAACATTTTAACATTAGATTGCTGGAGATGTTTAAATGTTATGCAAATTACATGTATTATTTTTTGGGTGTAGATCTTTCTTATTTTCTATGTATCTGAATTTTGAAGCCAAGCAAGTTTAATTCTCACTCTGTTTTTCTCATCTTGACTATTTAAATAGCTGCACAATATTGTACTGACATAAAATGTAGGTACAGAGTAGTAACTATTTATTATACTTTAAGGATGCAGCTAATCTTGTATCTTTAAAATGCTTTGCAAGCATTATAGCTAGCGAATCTTCACAGTAACACTCCTGTGAGGAGGCTGAATTAGCGCAGTTTTACAGAGGGGGTAACTGAAACAAAGAGGATGTGGTATAATCAAGGCTATACTGGAGTGTAGGTGGCTGAGATTGGATTAGTCTATGGGAGTTTTTAGACCTTAGCTGTGTTCTTGGTCCACTAGTGTATGCTACTTGTAGACTACCCATAATGGCATTTATTTAAATATTACCTTTCTTCTGTGCAGTATTAGCCACTTTACTAAAAAATAAAGATTTTGTTATGATATTTGAAGCTCTAGCAGTTTGATCATGCCGCCATTTTACCTTTTAGGCCCTGACTTTCATTCTCTGTCCTTCTGCACTTTGGCCTTTTCTCTAGTTGCCCTCCTGTATTCTCCTTTCACAATCCATTCTAAAACGCCAACGTTTACTTCTTTGTCTTGAATTTAATATAGGATGTTATATTGAGCTGTGCCCTTTTGATATACCAGTCTGATTACCGTATATGCTCACGTATAAACTGAGATTTTTGGGCCACAAAATGAGCTTAAAAGGCTAGTCTTGGCTTATACATGGATCACCAGAAGCATTTCCAGGGAAGTATCATTGTCACCCCCCGCCCCCACCTGCAGCCTTTCCCTGCTCCTCTTCCCTCCTGGAGTTTCCCCGCTCCTCTCCGCCCTCCCTCGCGGCCTTTCCCTGCTCCTCTGCCCCCCCCCCCCCGCCCTTTCATAGAATCATAGGGCTGGAAGGGACCTTATGAGGTCATCTAGTCCAAACCCCTGCTAAAAGCAGGACCACTCCCTCTAAATCATCCCAGCCAGGGCCTTAAATATCTCCAAAGATGGAGATTCTACCACCTCCCTAGGTAGCCCATTCCAATGCTTCACCACCCCGCTAGTGAGAAAGCTTTTCCTAATATCCAACCTTGACCTCCCCAGCTGTAATTTGAAACCATTGCTCCCTGTTCTGACCTCTGTTACCATTGAGAACAGCCTAGCTCCCTCCTCTTTGGAGCACCCCTTCAAGTAGTTGAAGGTTGCTATCAAATTCCCCCTCAGTCTTCTCTTCTGCAGACTAAATAAGGCTACCTCCTTCAGTCTCTTCTTTCCCTGCTCCTCCGCCTCCCCCCGCCCTTTTCCTGTTCCTCAGTTCCCCCCCCCATGGTTCTTTCCTTTGCTCCTCTGGCTCCCCCTTACCTGGTTGGAGGCCCAGAGGTGTAAGGGTGGCCAAACCGGGAGCCGCTCCATGGCCAGCCGGTCACTCCCGCCCCGAGCATGCTCCGTCTGAGACAGTGCATGCTCAGGGCGGGAGATTTGAAACTCCCAAGCCTGGCTGAAGCAGGACAGGGCGGAACGCTAAAGTTTAGCGTGTCCTCAGTCTCTGAACAGTTGTAGATTTATCATGTTAGGAGATGATTGTGTTGTGGTGGGATTGGGAAGATGCCAAGTTCATTTTGTGGTACCTGAATTTGTGAAACAGTATTAATTACCCTCAGATACTTGCATTAGGAATTGCACTGGAGAAACAAGAGCCATTTTTGTTGTGTGTTTGTACAGCACCTAGCACAATAGGGTCCTGATCTAGGACTGGGGCATGGTCACTACTGCTATAATAAACCAGTATTTTCTAGTTGGCTAAGAATGGGAACTAGAAACTCCTGTGTCTGAATCCTGGTTGTGCCACTGATTTGCTGTGTGATTTTGAGCTTGTTATTTAGGTCCCCATCCTATGTTCCTCGCACACCCATACAGTGTTCCAATGGCTTTGCTGGTATTTTGGGGTATGCAAGGGCACAGAATCAGGTGGCTTGTCTCAACATTGGTTTCACTGTTTGTAAATAAAAATAGGGGCGTTCTTGTGAGGCAGGCAAGTAGTGTGAGAATGAATCAGAAGACGTATGTTTATGCTTTAAAAATGATCATCACACTTGCTTACCTCATGGGGATGCTGTGACAAATGACTTTTTCTCCATGTGTTTAAACTGTGAAGTGCTATAAATAGCTACGAGAACATTTACTAAGAGCCTAATTTATTAAAGACTGAGACGTGGGAGAGGTCCCTGCAGCTGGAAACAGAGTGTAGGGCCCAGCGAGTTGGTGGATGGAGGAGGCGGGAGGGGAATCCATGTAGATTTTCCCTGGCTTGGTAGGTCAAGGGAGTCCTTTCTCCATGTGTCTTCACAGCCACCATGGTTGAGAGGCTTTGCCGTTTCCCTGGAAGAGGAAGCCTCATAGAAGATCCCACAAGACATATACTTTTCTAGCTGCCTGCCGAGTCAGTCTGTCCCATAAACCATGTAATACATGCAAGGATGTAGGCCTTGCTGTGAACTAGGGAATGGTCTGAATGCTGTAACCTGTATTTCCTTTATTTTTTTCTTGCAATTTTCAATACATTTTTCCTGACAATAATACCTAAAATTTCCATGGATGGCAGCTTAGGACTGTGTAGTTTATGGGCTATTTCGAAGCTAGTGACTTCAACTCTAATTAAAAGTGCATTCTGTTTATATCTCTTCCCTTTGTCCAATAGATCACTACATTTTAGATGCATTATTACATTTAATCATTTAGCAAAAAAAAGTTGTTTCTTTCCAATCCAGAGAGACACTGCACACCTCGCAGAACCATTACTTCTGACTGAAGTAAAACTAATATACTGTAATAAGCCCAGTTTTAAGGAAATCTTGCAATCATGTAGATCCTGGATTGGGTTGGGGAACTCTCCTTGTTTGAACATTCTCTTATGCCCATTTTCTTAATTTTAGTAATTCTCAATATGTTTCTGTTGCACTCATTGGTCAGCTGAGCTGTTTTCTTGCTAATTTAATCACTGTAATTTCCCATGGATGTAGCCTAGTGGAAGATGCATCTCTCTTCCCTGTATTATGAAGGTGGTGTGTTCATACCCTGTGAAAACAGGAAAATAAACAGTTCACTTTCCTTTTTCCCATGAGTATATTGAACTTAATCTTGGAACTGCTGGAGTATCTGTTCAGGTAGCCATAACGTGCTTTTCCTTATAAGTTGTACTTTGACCCTGCTAAATCAGATGTGAGAAAAGATTTTTCTGAGAAATTTCTCGTGTGCGGTTTCCTACCTAAGGAGAACTAAGTTAGAAATTGTTAGAAATCCCCAGACCTGATGAAGACCCCTGTAAATTGGAAAGCTTTTCTCTCTCACTAACAGAAGTTGATTCCATAAAAGATACTACTGTACCTCACCCACCTTGTCTCTCTCAAATTAAAAATTGTGAGATTAATTGAACTAGTTGTTTTAGAGAGAGGAATATTTGATAAATGAGTTTCCAGGTTTTGGTGTATATGACTTAAAGTAAAACTCTTAGCTTGATGACACTTCGCTCCTGGGGTTTGGCTAGAAGACTAGAAGTCTTCAGTATCTTTCTGTATTTATACTATGTCTATGTGGGCTTTTGAAGCACTGACAGAAAAGTAAATTTCTTTTGAGACATTGATCTATGAAAATTGCAATAACAATATGTTTTTGTAAGGAAATACAATATAGTAAGAACAATTAAATACCATCTCTCCTCTTTCCTCCAAGTAAGTAGCAAAGGTACTGTTTAATGTGAGAAATCCATCCAAGTCTTGATTGCTGCCATCCATTTTGCTTTCCATTGTCCATAAATGCAAAAAGAGTTGCTTTCCCAAAGAGCTTGGACCCTTTTTAGAGGGATGAATTTGGGAGCATTGACCTACCTACTAGATCTTACTCTGGAACAAGGAGAATAAAGAATGAAATGAGAGTTGCAATCGTTCTCTGACACATTTTCTGTAACTGACCTTGGCCTTGTTCCCCATCTGTGAAAGATAGATACTCCATTCCCTCAGGCCATTCAGCGCTCTTCTCCCTCTCTGCTGTTGGCACACTCTGTGTGCTGCTCTTTCCCTGCTTGCTCTTGGTTATTTCTTGGGCTTCGCTGGGTCACTCAGTTTTGTCAGCCTAGATGTTCATTTTCCCCTCAACTGTTCACTGTGTCTGCTGGGGTGTTTCACTTTTAGCTTTGCCAGGGTCACTTCCACAATCTGCTCCCTTAGGGTCATTGAGCTCTCTCCCCTCCTGGCTGGCTTAGAGGGGCACCCTGTGGTTAGCACTGAGTTTCACACTGGTGTGTTTATTGCTCCTTAGGCACTGTTTTGGGCATACCCATAGCGCTTAGCTTTTATCTCAACTTTCTTTTCACTGGTCCTTTCTCTGTACAGTCAAATGCCTTCTGTATGATTAACCACTGCAGCACAGTGGAATCCCTTTCGCTATCTTCAGCAGAGGGAATTCACACCCTTCCCCCCAAAATGTGTTTCTCATTTCTCCTTTTTCTTCAGATGTCACTGTCAAAGGCAATTTTGTGTCTGGACCCTGCCTTTCTCTGTATATAGTGCAATTAGTTCTGTAGGCCTGCAAGATTTCCTTTTTGATATAAGGCTTTATCTGTGCTTCATATTGGCTGTACAAGTACTCTCTGCTCCCTTCAGACATAGTTTCAGCTGTGGCAATTGTGAATGTTGCCCTGTGGTTCATTCAGAACAGCGTAATCAGAAACCTCCATTTGGGCTAATTACCTGGGGAGTAGGGTCATCTATGGTGCACTCTTGAGGCACTGCACAAGCCGACTGGGAATATTTTTAACTCCTTCCGTCTGCATTTCTCTCGCAGTTCATTCAACTGGCTGTATGTCACCAGCGCTAGAAATTAGATCTCATTCTAGTAAACAGACACAGCACAGACTTTGGCAGTGCAAGCTTTTTCACATCGCTCACTGATGTTCTTTATCCTTGACCTGCAAGGACCTGTTCAGATAACCTGGAGGGTCCTTTGTCTTTGTCTCGAAGGTCCAAACAATGTCATTTTAAGAATCAGATCTGGAGGTGACTGAAAATACACTTTCATGGCCCACAAGATCTCATTCTCCTCGACACTTTTTGTACCTGCAGAGGTATCCTAGTTCTGTTAATTAGTTTGAACATTCCGTTTAATAAAGTAAACAGCCTAAAACCTAAGAATGATCTATCCTATTGTTCAAGTAAATGTAAGTATCTTCTTCTAAAGTTCTGTAAAGGTGAGTTTGTAATAAACTAAAACTATCATAGGGTTTCTTTTTTTGGGGGGGGGGGGGTTATTAATTTCATTTTTCAGTGTTTATTTTTAGCAATTTTTGACCTGTATATAGTTGTACAAAAACTGGGGGTTTTCAGGTCTTTCTGTTTGTAAATACTCATAGTCCGGTTTCAAAGAGCATTGTGCTAAAATGCACTGCGGAATCTTCAGTATTCACCAGCAGGGTCTACCTGGACCGATTCATGTGCAACTTGTTGGTGTACTTAGAAGTCACACCTGTGTAGACTCTGTCTTACTGCTCAATGCTTAGAGATTAGCAAGGCAGCCTAGACTTCTATACAGAGAAGTTGCACGGTGCAAAGAGTGAAATCAACACCAATTGGATGGGGGTGAATAAGTAGATTTGTTATATTTCAACTTTAATAAGGCTTCTGATGCTGTCTCATATGACCTTCCCATAAGAAAGCTAGGGAAATATAGCCTAGACCAGTGGTTCCCTACTTTTTTGGCTCGAGGGCCACACATATAATTTTTAGAACTCTGAGGGGCCACCCGTCTATTTAATTACATTTGCATTAAAATTAAATTAATTAAATTCAAATGAAATGTAATTAAAATCAATTAGTTAAATTTAAATACAAATTTTAATTAAATGGACTAGTGACCATTCAGGGTTCTAAAAATTATATTTGTGGCCCTCAAGCCAAAAAGATTTTTTTTAAAAATTGAAAAAAAATTAAAAGTTTTTTTTTTTTCTTTTAAAAGAAGGGCTGGATGCCCATGAACAGGGACAGTTTGTGGGCAGGCTGTGGGCCCCAGCAACAGTGTGGCCCATGCTCCTGCCTACCCCCGCACCCATGCCAACACACAGCCCTGCTCTCCCCAGTCATGCCACATTGCCTGCAGCAGCCAGCACGCCCCACAGCAGCCCTGCCCACAGCCCCTGTAACCCTGGCCGGGACCGGGGGGAGGACAAACCTATGACAAGGCAGATGCAAAACTAGTTGGAAAACTGCACTCAGAGAAGTGCCACAAGACTCTGTTGCACTCAGAGAGTAGTTCTCAATGGTTCACAGTTAAAGTGGAAAGGTATATTGAGTGGGGGTCCCGCAGGGATCTCTTCTGGGTCCTGTTCTATTAAATATCTTCATAAATGATTTAAATGATGGTATAGAGAGTACAGTTAAAAAGTTTGTGGATGATACTGAACTAGGAGGAGATTGGGACAGGATTAGAATTCAAAATGAACTTGACAAACTAGAGGAATGGTCTGAAATAAATAGGATGAAATTCAGTCAGGGTAAATGTAAAGTACAACATTTAGGAAGGAATAATCAACTGCACAAATACAAGTTGGGAAGTGACTGCCTAGGAAGGAGTATTGTTGAAAAGGATCTTGGGGCTATAGTGGATCACAAATTAAATATGAGTCAACTATGTAATAATGTCGCAAAAAAGGCAAATGTTCTTCAGGGATGTATTGGCGCAGGTATCGAAAGTAAGACATGAGGAGTAATTCTTTCACTCTACTCAGCACTGTTAGGCTGTTAGCTGGAGTTCTTAGAACCAGACTTTCGGAAAAATGTCACTTTGGAAAAAGTGTGGACATTATGGTCTTCATTAATATTGTTCCACTGTAGTAAGGAACAATTAAAAGCCACTTCTTTCTCGTCCCTCAGCAGCATAATTTTTCTTTCTTTTTGATGCATTATAGAGGTATGTGGGGCAGTTTTACAAGGACCACCGTCATGGCAAAGGGACTTACTTCTGGCCTGACAGTTCCAGATTTATTGGATCATTTTATCTTAGCCATAAAGAAGGATATGGGACTATGGAATTCAAGGATGGCAGAAACTATCAGGTAATAAGATGAAGTGGAACGTATTCTAATGACTGATAGTACTAACAGAATGTGAGTTTGTGCTGTCGTCATGGTCTCTGTGACTTTCCCATGAAGCAAAAATGTGAAGGCTGTTTTGAAGCAGGTACAAATCATTAGTGGCTAAAACTTGCACTCTGGTGCTAAAGTGCCAACTAGGAAAGAAAAATGAAGCTTTAAGCTTCTAAAGCAGTTGTTTGAATTCATGCCTTGCATAGAGGTGTCCATAGGAGGCAGCCAGGGCTGCAAACACCATGTGATCTTTGCCTTGGGTACTTTGGAATGAGGCTGTCCCTGGGCAGGGAACAGGACAGCTGGAGCTTTGTAGGTGGTAGTGGTAGCTTTCCTTTGAAGGTAGTGGTAAGCCTGGGAGCAGAGTGGCCCAGGTGTTAACACTCCTTTAAGAAGAAAGTGACCAGGAGCTCCATCTGTCCCGTTAGATTTCTCTTCTGTAGTGCTTTATTTGTAACTGGGACACTTGATTTGAAGTTTTTAGAAGTAGATACATACAGCATTAAAATTTTAAGGCTTCAAGTCGTCTCAAGTTAATTGCAGTTGTGTTAAAGCAAGTGCTCCAGTGGCAAATAAAACATGATAGGATAGTTTTCAGACAGGGAGATTTGAAACAGATGTCAGGTTTATGACCTGCTCTACTGTTCCCATATTTTGTGTGTGTGCATGCACGTATGCATGTATGTATTGGAGGGATGGGGACGTGCATTCATATGTTGGGTATCCTGTTAAGGCTAAGGTTGAATTCACTCTAGAGGAGGTGGCAGGTTGACATATTCAAATCTAAAGAAAGAGGGAAAGGTCATAGATATAAAATAAAATAAATAATATTAATAAACAGGTTTTAAGCATACTAAAAGTTGCATTTAAAATAGTTAAAATTAGGAAGAAAAGTCAGGAATGCAGAGTGCTAGAATACATTTTCATAGTGGGGGTTCTGAGCGCCCTGGAACCAAGCTGTAAACCCTGTGTATAACGGAAATTCTTCAAGGCAGACAGTGCATCAGCACCCCCAGCACTCCTAGTTCCAGCCCTTAGTGAAAAGTCTGCTCTGCTACCCACCCCACCTTACTTCAGGCAATGGGTTTCATGCATTGCCATTAATGCTGTTCCAGTGCAACCAATCAAAGTGAACACAGAATAGTTGAGCCGTTCATCAGGAGCTTAGATTGTTCTAAATGGAAATAGGCGATTGACGTTAGAACAGTAAGGTCAGAGCAAGGAAATGTGATTTTGCACCTTTTAAATGGAAGCCAGGCTGTGAGTTGTGTAGTAAGTATGGTCTATATGTCTTCCCTAATACTAGCAAATCTATTGCTTTCCTAAGGGACTGTACAAGACTGATGAGCGGTTTGGACCAGGAGTTGAGAGCTATCCAGATGGCTGTCAAGATGTTGGCTTGTGGCTCAGGAATCACATAATTAAACTGTGTACTGAAATACCTGGATATTTTTCTCTCTTGAATTACCCAGAACACTACAGCTATTTTGAGGCTGATTCCCAGAGAGAATATCTTTCTGATGAGGAAATTCCATTTTGGGATCTGAATGAGGAACATGACCCATTTTTCTACAACTACAAACTTGTCCTTTTAGATGACAGTTACACATTGCCTGAAAAAATGTACATCTACTCAACTGACTCGGATCACCTTCCACTGACTCGCACCTTCCGTAAAGAGTTTGATTCCCAGTATTTTCAGAACAACAAACTGTTGTGTGATGAACGCCCATGGCCTATTAAAAACATAAGCCCTTTAATGGTTAGAATGCAGAAGCACATCTATAAATACAGGTAGCTATTGATTTGGGTCTGTTGGATATATATGGGATTTTCTTTTTAAACAATTGTAAAGATCACCTTCACCACAAGTTGTGGTATGAAGTCATGCTTCACAGAGAAATTTATACTGTCCCTGGGTAAGTTTAGAAATTCATCTGACAAACTACAAATGAGGTTTCATGAAACACACCATATGTAGCTCTCCCACTTCCTTAACCAAAAGGAAACCTTTACTATACCATCTACTCAGGTGTCTACAAAACCATCATTATTATTAATTTGCATTATAGAATATCTACGACTCCATTATCCTAGGGGTTGTCGCAAAGTGACAGAGCCCTATCCATAAGATAATGCAAAAATGTCCTCAAAGTGTCTTGAACTGGTAGTGCACACGCAGCTGGCATTTGTTACATATGCAGACAGATACTCGTAGAGGCAAATACCCCGATACACCGAAAATGCTCTGTTTGCACACACAGGTATGTTTGCTGATGCAGTGTGGGCATGTGCATTTAGTGCAGTCTCAACTGAGGCAGCACAGTTTGGAACTATATCCCTTATGCAGATGAGTGCCTTGTATGCTTTCTTTGACCTTCAGTGCAAATCACGTGGCCTTTTTCAACTTTGGAGAGTGTACAGACAGCCAGATTCTTGGGGCTGCATGTTTGTAATCCCTTCCTAACTGTGATTAGTGTCCTCCGTACCACAGCTCTCGGACCATTTTAACTACGTTAGGCATTGTCCATGATGGGAACAAAACTAAACGGTCTGAAATAGTTTTTTAAAAGTGGTTGCTGTCCCCTTTCTCCATATTACTGGGCAATGATCTGTATTATCAGTGTTTTTTTTTTTTTTAAAAGCTCTGTGGTATGAGTATCTGCTCCACAGCTGTTTAAGTTAAATGTGGATTCTCCAGCTGTTCAATGTCTTTCTCTTTCCTCTACTCTAGACATTGTCAAGCGGAGATCAGTTGGGATATTAATGTCATTCTGAATGGAAGTCGAGATACCTTTGGACCCAAGGGCCCCAAAGAACTTGCTTCGGAGCAGCTGATTCAGAAGGCAGCAACAGGAGACGTCAGTAGAATTTATGAGATTCTGAGGGATAACTTAGCTCACCCAGATGTAGCTGACACACATGGATACACTGCGCTTGCTGCAGCTGCTGTAAGACCTGGAATGTGCCTCTTGATTGCGTGTCTGACCAAATGTGCAAAGAGTTTAGGAGATTGGGCTCCACTTTTTTGTTGCTACTGCATGCATCTCCCTTTATTATGCAGCAAATGTGTGAGACTCGGTAGCAAGCATCTTTAAGGAGAGACAACATGCTGAGCAACAGGCTAACTAAGAAATCCACAAGATACGTCTGTCTGTAATTATTAAAGGCAACCCCAGCCTAAAATTCGCAGTCTCTCTGTAACTTTCCTATCTTCAAAGCGTCTGACGAAGTGGGATTTTCTCCCACGAAAGCTCATGCGATTAATAAATCTGTTAGTCTTTAAAAGTGCCACAAGACTCTGTTGTCTTTCTACAATAGACTAACACGGCTACCCCTTTGGAATCTTTCCAATGTGGGTGTTACAGTGGGCTGGATTTAAACCTTCCCCCCCCTTTCTTGTTCCAAGCTATATTCAAACCCAGAAGGAATCTGAGTCTGTTGGAGGGGGCGGGGGGGTTCTTTTTTTCCCCCCTTTTTCTTTTTTGTTACAATCTGGCTGTGGCTAGAAGTTATGGTGTATGCATGATTTCAATTTATCTGTGCAAAGAATTTGGCTTCTTATTAAAATATTTATCATTGTCCAGCCTGGCCTTCTGAGTACCTTACATCTATTTAGAAACAAATCACTAACAAAAATCAAATGAATTGTTTTGAAGTCCCCAGAACAAAAACATTAATTTTCTTTAATGTTCTAAATTAATAGCTTTTTTTTGTCTTTCTACAGGCCTCTTATCTCATGAGCATTAGTTACTTTGTAAACATTATGCCTCCAGCAGTTCTCTGACCCTACAGTGGAATTAGGGGTAGGGGATTGGAAAGCACAGGGGTTAAGTGACTTCTTCAGTGTAACATAGGAAGTCAAAATTGAGCAGCATCTCAGAACAGAATGTACTAATGCACATAAGCAGTGTGGCAGTGTCACCATTATTTTAGCAACAATAACTTTTAATTTCCTGACAGTTTTGCTTTTGAATTCCTCACTGCCAAAATGTTGTACTAATAAAATGCAATGTTGTATTTGACTCCTGAATTCCATTCTAGTATGCTTTACAACTGCTGTGTCTTCTCTGAAAATATTGTCTTTTAAAAGTCAGCATGACAAATACATTATTTAAACAAACTGTGTCTCTCAAGCAGCGAGTTCACTAGTGTAAGAAAAGTTGAAATGCCTATCAGATAGCATCTTTTCTGGTTTGAAAGGTCAGATTTAGACGTTGACGTAAGTGGGTTAAACTCCATTGACTTCAGTGACATTGCAGACAGTACTTCACACAGTTTCTAAGGACCAGCAGCAACAGGTGGCGCAGGACTATATTTTGAATCGCTGGTTTGTTTCTTGACAGACAGACAACAGATCTGTGTCCCCAGGTTTCTCTGGATCAGTTCTCACATGCCCCTCAGAATAACCATGTGAATTGAAAGACCTTCTTTGTTCCAGCAGTATCCATTTTGATCAGGGGCAGTTTCATTTGCATTTTATGGACTGCCTCTTTATCAATGGCTGCATCACTGACTCAACAGCTAATTGTTTGTGCCATTATCTGTGAGACGCAGCTTAAACCAGTGGAAACATTTTGAAATCACTGTTCACTTATGGACCAAATTCAGTGCTAGCATAAAAAGTGCAATCACAAAACAATTTAAATCAGTAATAGTGTTTTGAATTTATCTTAAGTGATTTATCTTGTTTCATTTGTTTTATTAACTTTAAACTCAGTTGTGGTATTAGTTAATCCTGCACGCGTACGCACACGCACCTACAGAGCAATAATGCAAATGTTTTCTTCACTCTGCAGGTGAATTACCATGATAACATCATTAATCTTCTTCTTGATAATGGAGCTGATGTGAATAAATGCAGCGACGAAGGGTTATCTGCTCTATCCATGTGCATTATTCTTTATTACCCAGTGGAATCATTTAAGGCTAATATTGCTGAGAGGAACCTTAAAAAAGACGAGGTTAGTATATTATTAATCAGTAACTGTGAAATCAGAATTCACCAACTCCTCCAGTGAGTGCAGGTCTGCATTTCAGTTCTGCTTTGCTGCGAGTGCTCCACTGGTAGGAAAAGTCATTCCTGGCTCTTTTGACCCTGCAAGTTGCTGTGTGCCCTTGACTTTCATTGATATCTCCCATTGCAGAGGATCAGGCTCCAAATGGTAACAGGGCTACTCTCCATCAGTTAATGTGTCACACTGGTACCAGAGACTTTGGGTCAGACTTTCCAAGGTATCTGGGTATCTTAAGATACAGATAGACATGTGCCTAGTGGGACTTAGACTGTAAGCTTGTTAGTGCAGGGAGTCTTTTATTCTGTGCTTTGTACAGCACCTAGCAGAAGGGGGTCCTGGCCCATGAGTGGGACTTCTAGGCACTATGGTAATACAAATAATAATTATTAATAATAATAATAATAATATAATTAATAATGTACAGAAGGCAGATTAAACACATGACTCGCATTAGTGTCAAAAGTCTCTTGGCGGCTGCCAGAAAGAGAAAAGGAAAAATTATAAACTACCCTTTCCCTCTCTCAGATTTCAACATATACTCAGAAAACTGGACCTTCCTCAGTTTGTATGCTAATGTGCAAATTGAAAATCAAGAGATGTCCCCTTCTGTTTCAGAGTTTTCATAAAGCTAGGGAGTACCAATAGAGATTTTAAAGCTCCTGAAAGGGTTTTACTAATAATGGAAACTGGACTGATGTTGATACGATGGTTTACTTTGTTGAAGGAAGGATTTTCTTCATTTTTGTAATTTTAATTTCTTTAAAACTTTATCTAAGGATACGCAGTCAGAAGATGGATCTGTACCACTTCCACTGGCAGCAGCAAAGCAGAAATTCTTAACCGGCACTGTTCGTCCGTTAGCCATGGTACCGCTTACGTCTAGGGAAAAGACAGAGTCTGTTTCTGGTGATAGAAATGCACTAGACGAAATGGATCATGCAAGTTTAGAAAAGAAGACAGGCTGCAGCACTGAAACCAACTTTGAGTCAAACCGTACAGTTTTCAACTATGGAATCAAAGTTTCTCTTGAAGCTTTGAAGCAGAATGCAGAGGCCTTCAGCCAGTGTTTACTGAAATCACGCTCCTACCCCTGTGTCAGTGAACAGCATGAGGCTGAAGGAACCATGAGAAAAATGGCATTGTCAATATCTGAGTAAGTGCTACTAAGAAACATCAACTAAGAAACTGCTCTATGTTCTGTAAAGGTCAGACGAGCATGGCTGAGTCCTTTTACAGAGAGAAGTAACAAATGTATGTTTGTGGGGGAAAAACAACTCTATTTTCTTGGGCTGGACCACCGTGGCAGGCCTGACACCAAGAAGCTCTCAGTCTCTCTCCCAAAAGCAGTGGTGCCCAAACTTTTTACTAAGGTGACTATTGCTTGGTGCAAAAGCAATAGTAATTTTACATTAACGTCATAAAAACATTTCTGTATTATGCAAAACTAATCTGTGCTACATTAAATGTGCTTGTCACAGCACCCATTTAAAAAAAAATCAAAATATGTTGCCCAGGCCAGATAAACACATAGACAAACTAAGTACATGCGGAGGGCCCAAATATATGGGAGTGGCCCCCATAATCACAGGTCAGCAACATTCTCCTGCACTGCCTTCTTTCCTCGCCTTGCCAAGAGGGCACTGATCCCCTCCAGCACCCTTCTCTCCTTGGCTCCAGAGTCCTAATCCTGGCTCCGTGCAAAGGGAGACCATGGGAGGCACTTGGTTGGAGAGCAAGGGGTTGGGGTTGCAGCACCCTCAATTTGGCCCAGCTGCCCATCTGTCATAATGGGCTGGGGGGGGGGGGGTGACCAGCCAAATTTGAGTGAATGGCTGTGTGTCTCTGGGTGCCAGGTTGCAACACCCAGAGTGAGAAGCTGGGCCCAGCCCTGTGGGACAGTGACTATGAGCTGGGCTTGCTCTTCAAACTCTCCTTACTTACCCATCCCAGGGCCTCCACTCTGCACCAGGCCTACAACCAATCTACAACCTTCCCATAACCCGCTGGTGGGTCAGGACCTGCGGTGTGGGAGATACTTCCCTAGAGAGCTGCAAGATGAAACATGTGGGCCAGATTATGGCTCACGTGTGCAAGTGGCAGAAGATTCAGCCACCTTGCTTGTCCATTCCCATGCTGGGATCTACTTTTGTAGTACCTGGGCACTGAGTACAGGGGCTGGTCCCTGCTCGGGGTGTCTTGCCATGGTGTTGAAAGGGGCTGGGTTAAGATGGACATAACCCCCTCTATATGCCATAGCATTGTTGTGTGGTGCCCACTGCCTTCTCAGAAGAAGTGGTACCATAGATATTTTCTCCCTGAGCCCAAGTACCAGTCTGTGCACCTACCTTGCAGGGTCCTACAGCCCAACCTCGAACATCTACAGTGCTGTTAAACAGCCTGAGTCACTTGGCACGAGCTAGCAGTGGGGTTTTGATTGCAGTGGTGTTGTGCCCTGGGAGTCCCGTCAAGACTCAGTGGGTTTTATTTTATTGTTTTGGTTTTTTTACAAGTTGTTGACAGCTTACTCTGCTATTTACCATATTGACTTTAGACACCAAACAAGATGGACCACAATCAAATTGCTCCTCCGCAGAGGTGCAGACCCCAATGTTTGCCGGATTCCTCTGCCGATCCTATTCTTTGCTGTTAAAGCTGCAGACATAGGAGCAGTGAAATTACTAATAGCAGCAGGAGCAAGGACCGACATACGACTTCCATTGAGGGTAATGGCTAACAATTACTAAGAACAACAAACGTAATGTTCTAGAGTGATCAGTGTTACAACGTTAATGTCCCCGTGTGATGTCTAACACTTTAAATGAGAGTCTGATCATCTGATTCAGCTTTGCGATTCAAATGGAGTAATTTAAAGAAATAATTTAATAAGAATCATTTAGCTTTTTAAAAAAACCCTCGCTCTAAAGAAGGGCTTCACTCTACGCTTACCTATGGTACTAAAGCAGAGAGTATTTCAAATGTTAACTTTAGTTTCCATTATTCCTTCTAGTTTTAGTTTGGGAATGTCTCTTTACTTGGGAAATGACTCTCAAGTGATCCGCATGCCGTGCATTCATAGTTTGTTCTCTAAAAACAGATGTACTAGATCTCAGCACTTGGTGAGCATGCCTACGTTTGACCCTGGTGAGAACTCCCCAGGCTCAAGATTATATACCCACTGAAAGCTCTCCTGGCTTTCTCCTTTGCCTGCTGGAAGTCCAAAGCAGGCTCCGTCCAAGGGGGCTGAAATGATTCACAGTAGAGCCCCAGTTGTAGTCACACCAGCAGGTTTTGAGACTCCTGTGTTTGTGGAACCTAACTCCATGCTGGAATTGCTCAGCAGACTTCCAACCAGTGTTTCACAAGGCAATGTGTGTGACCCATCAATGCGCGCTAGCTTAGGAGTCAGGGACCAGAAACAGGCCCTCTTCCTATTTGTATCCTATGTGGGTGCAAACGAGTGATATAAGAGTGATGTTAATGCTGCACCATATGCTGTGGAACCATCTGTCATGCCAGGAATATTTTTGATCCCAGGTTGGTTTAGGGTGAAATGGCCATCAGGGAGTATTAAGTGAAACAGCATCAAAGCTCATCAGGAACACAACACTTTAACTCTATTTCTGAACTGACAGATGGGGCCTGAGAGTCTATATTTGAAAAATATCCAGTATCTTAGTTTTCAGAAGTTACATGTGAGACACAAAAGGGTCTTAATGCCACATTTATTTTCCAGCTGGGAGGTTTAACGCCTCTTCACATTGCTGTAGCCATTCCTGGTGAAGAAGGGGTCAAGATAACAGAATTACTCCTTCATTCAGCCACAGATCCTGACGTCAGGGCAGGAGATGATGATGATGTATATGCACCAGACTGGGTATGCTGCATCATTACTCCGTCCTCTTCTAGCTGCTCAGGGTTGAGCTCTGGAGGCCTGAGCATGGAATTGGCTGCTGGCCTGTTGGCTTCCAAGCGGAACCTCCTCTGAAAAAACCTGGCATGTTGCTGACACACACAGGGGGTTACCACAACACTTACTTACTTTTTGAGGTACCAGACACTTGCTGAATCCTGATGCGTTTTAGGCACAAACTAGACGTCTGCAACATGGAGCTGAATGATGTAGGGGAAGCACAGCGGCAATATTGAATATATAATCACTGTTTCTCAGAAACAAACTCTGTGGGCTGGATCTGCTTATTTCACCACCATGCAGGCAGTTTAATTGTTTCTTCCTTCCGCTTGAATCCAGATTCTTCCTGGCAGCTCTGCACTCAGCATCCAGAGCAGATCTTGGCAGTGTTGGTTATGAGTGTGATTTTGTTTTTGAACAATGTTTTTACACTGGCGGAAGCGCGAGCGTGGATGTTTATACTAGCAAAAAATGCTTCTGATGGTTTAGCTTACCTCATTTGGGGAGTGAATCTAAGCATTGCCAGCAGAGGCAGTCTTTTGCTGGTGTGAGCTGCACATTCACTAGGAAGGTTTCTGGACAAAGCTTTTCTAGTGCAAACAAGGCCTAAGACATACAGCTGTCCACAGCAAAGTTCTTTAGCGTATGGGGCGAAGAGAGATTTCTTTCTTTCTCAAATTGTTGGCAAGTTAAAATAAATTGAAGTTCCAGTAATTGGGAATCCATCAACATTCCTTTTTGATCATCCTGAGCTCCGTATGTGCTGAATCTCCATTCCTGTGGGTCCTTCAAAATTTGTATCCCAGCGGCCTAGCCCAGATTACTCTTTCAGCATGCCTTGTGCTAGCTTTCCTCAGCGATGCCGCCAGTGAGCTCCCTCAGATCCCAGCCATCTGTGTCTGGATAAACTGTCACCTTGCTTGTGTGTCAGCGCAGCCCACCCTCGCCTGCCTTTCTTTCCCTCCTTCTACTGGCTTCTCGCAGCATTGCAGAAGAGTGGCCTGTAGCCCATTCTGTCAGCCTGCATGTGTCAGTAGATCATCCAGTTGCTGGGAGCTGCAGGCAAAGCAAGCCTGAATGCTTCCCTCTCTGTAGCTCTTTGTGAGCTTTGCAGTGACTGGATTTCTCCTGGCACCTTAATGGGCCTGCCAGTATCTTCCTACTGAGCAGTATAGCAAATACTGTTCTGTGAGTTCATGCCACCAGCTTACTATGGCCATTAGTCAATCCAGCTATTTTGCTTTTCTGGAGTTGGGAAGTATTTTGTCAGTTCCGTAGGGCAGAGGTCAAACTGTGGTTTAGGAATCCGTAAGTCTAGGGAGAAGCCTTAATATTTTCTTTTCTCCTCTGGGACAATTCATCCTAGACAGGAGCATTCTAACTGTACAACAAGGACTTAAGGAATACAACCATTGTGTCCTTAATGGCTCATCAGTTTACTCCCTGGGACCATTGTACCTGGAAAATTCCTAAACATTAAGGAGACAATGGTTTTACACACCTGCCTCTCTCAGTAATTTACACAGATTCATACAAGTTAAAGTATAGATATAACACCAAGTTCCTAACTAAACTAACTTCTAATTGAAATAGAATTCCTAGACATAAACTATATAATCATTCCCAGCAAATTACTACCTTTCTATTGATACCAAACATGACATCGCTCCTATGGATTATAGCATTTAGGATATCTGGATAGAAAATAATATCATAAATGCTTCCCTAAATCTAGACAGCGTCACACAGGGCTCTTCCCTGACCTTTGGGGGGCATGCCAGGCTCCCCCTGTGCCCCCCCAGTAGGGAGGGCATTGGCGTAGTTCTGGGGTAGCCCTTAATCAACTTAGGGCTACCCCATGGCTACACTGGCTTAATTTGACTTTAAAAAGTCGAATTAAGCCTTAGGTCGAGTAGAAAGGTGGTTTAATAAAGTCGACTTAATTTTCATTAAGTCGACTTTATTTTCCTTAAGTTGACTTAAGCAAGCTGCTTAAGTCGACTTAAGCAAAGTGTAGTGTAGACGCAGGGCAAATTAAATCGAGTTAAGCCAAGCTTAAGTCGACTTAATGTACCAGTGTAGACACAGCCTTGGAGAGGCCAAATGGACAGTGGTGGTATATGCACACTGGCAAGCAGGAACATACAGTGCAGCTCTGAACCACAAGACCACCATAATCTATTCATTCCTGGAGAAGCATGATGTGGCTCCTAGAGTGATGAGGACATGGGGCAGGGGCATATGGCTCGGTTGACACACATCTAGACTTTTTTTTTGCAACTTAAAAGCAAGAAGGTATCATGATTTTGTTCTTGTCAATGGCATCCATGAACACAGAAAATACCCTTTATCTGTGGACAGATGCACTCATTGAAGGCTTCCTCATCTCCGCTAATTGCCAGAATGGTTTGAGGGAAATAAGACTAGACAGAGCATGTATAATTCTAACCACAGTATATTGGCCTGAGGCCGCAGTTCCCTTGGCTCATAGTGATGATTCTCTACAAACCATCCAGTTTTTCCAACACTTTGCTGCAGCTAGATCCCATCAGTCACCTTGAACTTCACAGATTGGCTTTGTAGCCTGGAATCTTAGAGTACAGGTCTCCAGCAACATGGATACTGTCAGAAACCAGTAAACGGTGTACTAAAATCTCAAACTTCCGTAAGCACTTGGGGAGATGGGACAATTTATTCACTTAGCACATGGATCTCAGCTGAGCTGTGCTCCAAATGTCTGCCAGAGACCATTGATTTCTTGTGAGTAGCCTTCCTAAGGGATTAAAGCTGAGTTACCTAAAGGGTCAATCCTGTACTCTCAGGGTTATTAATACAAGATTTTTGTGTCCACTTTCTCCTCACATCTCCTGTTTCTTCATAGCTGTTGCAATAGAGAAACTTGCTGTCGAACTGTGGGACTTCAACCTTGGTACTGCAGGCTCTGGGGGTCTCCTTTTTTGGTCCTTTAAAGAAAGCCCTTGCCATACTTGTTTTTCTCCTTCTGTTGTAGCAATTCCATCAACTAGGAGTGGGAACTTTGTCAGTTTAAAGAATCCTATCTTGAAATCTTCCTTTAAAAAG
Organism: Pelusios castaneus; assembly: GCA_007922175.1. Lineage (NCBI taxonomy): Eukaryota > Metazoa > Chordata > Testudines > Pelomedusidae > Pelusios > Pelusios castaneus. Next base: position 17,090,576 of record ML685789.1, on the reverse strand, counting down.
ATGGTTCTTAAGATAGGTCTTGACTTTGTACACAGCCAAGAAAACAAAACAAAAACACCCAACACCAAACCACAGAGCTCCACTTAAACCAAACCATTTCTCTCTCATTAGCTTTCTTATGAGTTCAAATATTTGAAAAACAGCCTCGTAATCCGGATGGGAAATTGACCAAAGTGTGGAGAACCTAATTCCCGGAACTTTAAAAATGTCTGAACGATTGAAAAGGCTGGGCCTCTTCAGCTTGGAAAAGAGGAGACTGAGGGGGGACATGATAGAAGTATATAAAATTATGACTGATGTGGAAAAAGTGGACAAGGAAAAGTTGTTTAAATACTCCCATAATACAAGAACCAGGGGTCACCAAATGAAACTGATAGGTAGCAGGTTCAAAACAAATAAAAGGAAGTTCTTCTTCACACAACGCACAGTCAACTTGTGGAACTCCTTACCTGAGGAGGTTGTGAAGGCTGGGACTATAACAATATTTAAAAGGGAACTGGATAAGTTCATGGTGGCTAAGTCCATAAATGGCTATTAGCCAGAAAGGGGTTAAGAATGGTGTCCCTAGCCTCTGTTTATCAGAGGATGGAGACGGATGGCAGGAGAGTGATCACTTGATCATTGCCTGTTAGGTTCACTCCCTCTGGGGCACCTGGGCACTGGCCACTGTCGGTAGACAGATACTGGGCTAGATGGACCTCTGGTCTGACCCAGTACGGCCTTTCTTATGTTCTTATGTTCTTATCATAATGTGAAAGGCCCTGGAGTAGTTGGTTTTTCAGGATGCAGTGCTGCAGCTGTCCAGTAGATGGAGCCTGAATCCAAAAAGGAAAATGGGAAGGGTGGGGAATATGTCTGCTGTGGTATAATAGCAAAATCCATACTAGTACAAAATCTTCAGACCAGTGGACTCCTGGACTGATGTGTTTTCTATTCACTTATTCTGAGCAGTACTGAAAGTGTGTGTGTCTGTTTCTTCTCACGTCTTCACGTACAGAACGAGCCGATCGAATCACCAGTTACCACTGCCATGAAACTTAATAATGAAACTGGACCTCCTAGTGAGTACTACTCATCTTCTGGTGCTGTCCCAGAGGAAGGTGGCAGGACTCCTTTGCATATTGCCTGTGAGAGAGAGGATAGTCACAAGGTAGGAGCACCATGGAGCTGTAGGGACGGCCCTCCAGCAGGTTGTGGTTTTGCTTCTGTAGAACTACCATAACTCGCGATCCTCAAATGACATCTTACCCTGCTGGGGAATTGTCTGGAAAACCTCGTTCCATTTGGCTTTGGAAGGAATACAACTTTCGTCTCCTTTATGGGAAGGGTCTGATCCTTTTGTCTGTGCGACCTTGACAGATCTGGGGATTTTAGGTACTGGTGGCCAGACACCACTGCAGTGGCTTTGGACGAAGGCTACATATAGACAGCTACAGTTTGCACTGGTGCAGCTTCCGCTGGTTTGAAGTAGAGGTAAGCTGCTCTGGTGGAAACGGTGACTTACGTTGACTTGGTATGTTCACCAGAGGGATTTGCCCTGGAACAACTGAGGCAGATCCCCGTTGTAGACAAGACCTAGGTGCATGCAGCTGCTGTTGGCTTCAGTAGCTGGCTCAGGTCCAAAATGCTGTTCTTCTCACTGGATTATTTTTGCCATACTTAAGGTGCTCTTGCAGGATTCTCTTGGGGAGGTCACAAGTGAGTAGAATAGTGAATATGTCTGGTTTAATTTAAGAATTCACTTAATTCATGTCCTAATTTCAAAATGTCCCCAGGTTAGGTATGTAAATTAAATCTGATCTGCCTCGGCTGGATCTCTCATTATTCAGACACCTTTGGGTCACCTTTGTTAGACTCCTGTGTTAGGCCTGTCCTCTCCTTCTCTCCCTGGATCTTGCCGATTCTTTCAAGAGGATGGGAGTATGGAGGTTTTTCAGTCTTTCAAGGCACCACCCTTACCTTTTTCCTTCTTAACAAACCTCCCTTTAGGAAAAGCCCAACAAGAAGTGAACTAAATGAGTATGTTGAAAACACTCTATTACTCCCCCAGTGCTCTCCCTGAACTGCAGTGCCATACTATTTACAGAACTGCCCTTCCTGGAGTAGCCCCTTTTCCTTTCTCTTCCTCCCTCCTGTCAGGGCTAAATTCTGCATTGTGAACACTTTGAGGCAGGAACGTTTAATACGTGTTTTGTGTAAGATACTTGTAGGTGTGACCTGAATAAATGTCAGTGTTTAGCCTGGTTGATTGACTCATGGTCTTTTAAACTGCTTAGGTTTTTGGGTTTTTAAATTTTTTTTCCTGTCTAGCACTGAAATTGTCAGAGGAAGTAAATGAGTTTTTAATTAAAATTCCCCCTCGACTCTCCCTTCCCTAAAAGTCATGCCATAGTTAATTGAGGTCCATTATACATTGTCTTGTTTTCTTCCTCTGCTATTCTATCCTGCTGCTTTGATTTTAGGACTCTACATACTGAGATTCTTTCACACCGCTCCATTCTTTGACTTCTGACCTCTTTTTAATGCCTTGTCTTAAAGCGAACTCTAAATAGAAACCATGTAAGTGTTTCTAATTCAGCAGTGGATTATCTTTTTCTTAATTACATTTGATGACTGGCCATGTGCAATTTAGCCAATGTGAAAAAGTCTCATTTACTATGCCAAACGCATTGTGTCTTTTCGGGAGCTCTTTGCTTTGCCGACATGCATTTCATACACTGCAGGTTTTTATATACAGTTGCCTTACACTGGTTGCCTTTATATACAGATAAAAAGTCAATAAACTAACCTTACTTCTCAAGCCTCTCTCAAAATCATAGAGAATTAAGAATATGTGATTACTGGGGATCTCAGTTTCCAGATATTTCAGTCAATTTTTACCTAAAGTTATTTTGAAACTATTGAGTATTTAAATGTTACCATTTTTATATAACTGTTTATAGAGCTCTTTTTTGGGTTCACGCTGTCAAATCCACCATTCAAGGGTTTATAACTTAGCCTGAAATTCCTAGGTATAGATTATAAATTCTTGGCTATATTGGGAATTACTCTGGAAAACTTGATTGAAATTGGGGTCTGTTGGATGTTTTTGTGTGTGTTTATCTGTTTGTAGGTAGAGCTGGTAGCACTGCCTATTATTAAGGTTGCTCAGTGTTTCCCATTATAAGACCCTATCTTCAGAAGCTCATAACTTTACCATACTTTCCTTATTTGTGCTGAAATTTTCTATGCTGAGTGTCTGCCCAGTACATCGGCATTGACATGAAGCGCTCTCTCAGTACCTGTATTGGCACCATCACCAGTTACAAAAAAACAGCTTAACAAGACCCATACCAATCTAGGGTCCTTCCCACCTAAGTGGAGCAAGCCAGGAATTGAGACCCACACTGTGCCACTCGTCTCCCTCGGAAAGCAGGGCAGTTGCGACATCATCCTAGAACTCCAAGCCCTGCTCAGGATCCATCCCAAGTGCCTGGTTGCTGCAGAGGCCCCCGGCACCTGGCAGTCCCATCTAACCCCAAGCAGCTGTCAACTGACTCTCTCTTTTGGTACCACTTACTCCCTGGAGCAACAGAACTGCACGCTGGGACACTGTACTGGGGACATCCGTCTCTAAGGGATGCTTGATATCATGGCTGCCACCGCTCCCCCCCCCACCCTCCTGGATTTGGACAATGAACTGGGCCAGGCAGAAGGGATATGAGTGACCCACTAGGAGGAGGAAATCCAAGTGGCAGAATAGCACTCCATTACTTCTCCACTACAGGCATCCTCTTCCTCATCCCTGGATAAGGCAGTGACAGGCCCATAGTTCCCCAGGATGATTTTAGGGCCCAACAGGAGCTCTTCAGATAGGTGGTTGCAAACCTGAGTTTGGAGGTAGATGAGCCAAAGAACCCGGCTGACTCACTGTTTGACATCCTGGCATTGACAGCCCCCTCTAGAGGGCCCTGCTTTCAACTTAGAAGCATAGAAACTGGAAGGAACCATGAGAGGTCATCGAGTCCAGTGCTCTGCACTCAGGCAGGGCCAAGTGCCCTCTTAAACCATCCCTGACAGGTGCTTGTCTAACCTGCTCTTAAAACTTCCAGTGATGGAGATTCTACAATTTCCCTGGGCAATTTATACCAGTGGTTAATCACCCTGACAGTTAGGAATTTTTTCCTAATGTCAAACCTAAACTTCCCTTGCCATAATTTAAGCCCATTGCTTCTTGTCCTATCATTGGCAGTTAACTAGAACATTTTTTTCTCCCATCTCCTCATAACAATCCTTTAGGTACTTGAAAACTGTTACCGTGACCCCTCTGTCTCCTCTTTTCCAGACTAAAAACCCCAGCTCTTTTAATCTTCCCTCATAAGTCTAGTGTTTCAGACCTTTAATCATTCGTGTTGCTCTTCTCTGGACTTTTTCCAATTTGTCCACATCTTTTCTGAAATGAGGCACCCAAAACTGGACACAATACTCCAGTTGAGGCCTAATCAGGGCAGAGTAAAGCGGAAGAATTACTTCTCATGTCTTACTTACAGTACATCTGTTAATACATCCCAGAATGGTGTTTGCTTTTTTTGCAAGAGTGTTACACTGTTGACTTGCATTTAGCTTGTGGTCCACTATGACACCCAGATCCCTTTCCTCAGTACTCCTTCCTAGGCAGTCATTGCCCATTTTTATGTGTGCAATGGATTGTTCTTTCCTTAGTGGAATACTTTACACTTGTCTTTATTGAATTTCATTCTATTTACCTCAGACCATTTCACCAGTTTGTCCAAATCATTTTGAATTGTGATCCTGTCTTCCAAAGCACTTGCAGCCCCTCCCAGCGTGGTATCATCCGCAAACATTGTAAGTATACTCCCTATGCCATCATCTAAATCACTGATGAAAATATTGAATAGAACCAGATCCAGAACCGATCCCTGCAGTACTGTGCTCGTTATGCCTTTCCAGCTTGAGTGTGAACCGTTGATTACTACTCTCTGGGAGTGGTTATCCAACGAGTTTTGAACCCATCTTATAGTAGGTCCCTCCAGGTTGTACTTCTCTTGTTTGTTAAGGTGATGCGAGACCTTATCAAAAGCCTTACTAAAGTCTCGATATACCACATCTACCACTTCCCCTCTATCCACAAGGCTTGTTATCTCATCATAGAAAGCTATCGGGTTAGTTTGACATGATTTGTTCTTGACAGATCCATGCTGACTATCACTTAACACCTTATTCTCTTCTAGAGAATAAGGTACTTCCTGTCCAAACTTACTGACTCCTTGCCCATAGTCAAAACAAGGGTTCAGAGCCACACAGGATGAACGGGAGACAATTATGAGGGCTTTTGTCCACCAGGAATCTAATGCTGTGGACTCAGCCACTAGAACTATGGTGTCAGTGGTTCCAATGAGGAGGGCTTCATGGCTGCAATTATCTGGCCTGTCAGCGAAGATCCAGCAGTCCATCCAGAACATCCCTTTCGACCGCAGGACCCTCATCTCCGAGCAGACAGATGCCATACTTCATGGACTTAAAGATACCAGGGGTGCTCTGCTCCGTGGGGTTGTACAGTCCTCCGGCATCTAGGAAACATTGCCGACCCTAGCAGCAATGATTTGCAAGTTACTCCAAGAGCGAATGCTATATGGAGAGGAATAGGAGTTTTAAATGCCATCAAGGCCAACCTTCCTCTGCACCCCAGTCATCTTTGATCCCTTAGCTATTGGGCAGTAGACAGAACTTTTAGGATGCCCTCAGAGGTGACTTAGCAGTCTCAGGATGGAATCTATCCTTGCTCTTCTTTTTGAAGCCCCTTTCCTCCTTCCTTCCCACATGGTCAACAATGACATCAGACAAGTGGGTCCATCGCAGTGAGATACTCTCCAATTTGCTTCTATCCCTCCCTCCCACCTCCATCCCTGTCCCTCTTCAAAAACCCTTTTCAGAACCTACTTCTCGTCCAAGAGGGGTGGACCATTCTGCAGGTTAGTGCCATGAGTAACCTGCTACAACCTGGGCCTGCAGGTAAACAAGTAGAAGTCCACATTAGTTCCTGTAGACAGGGTAGAGTTCATCAGAGTTCTCCTGGACTCCACACGAGCCAGAGAATTTCTACCGTGAGCCAAGATCCAAGCCTTACTGGATCTGATCGGTGAGTCACTGCTCATACCCTCACCATGGTGAAGATTTGTCTCAGGTGGCTGGGCCACGTGTCAGCACGGACTTATGTGGTAGAACCTGCGATATGTCCTCTCAGGAGCCTTCAAATATGGCTTGCATTAGTCTATCTCCCATTGATATGCAGACTAGATATGGTTCTCATAATCTCCACCTCGCTAATCTGTTGGAGAATCCCTGCGAATGTGATGGAAGGGGTTCCTTTTGTAGCCCCATGTCCATCACTTACCTTGGTCAGATGTCAGATGCTTCAGACCTAGTCTGTGAAGGTATCCCTTTCCCAAACGTTGAGAAAGGTAGTGTGAACGTTGATGGACAATGTGGCAGCAATGTACTATATCAGCAAGCAAGCAGGAGCATGATTTTCAGTGCTATATCAGGAAGCGTTTAACCTGTGGGGCTTCTTTATGGGGCACAGGATCATCCTAGGAGCGTCTCATCTGCCGGTGGTCAAGAACACGCTAGCAGGTCACCTCTGCAGGTCTTTCTTCTCTTGTGACAAGTGATCCCTGCATCCATGCTAGCAAGAATAATCTTCCAGAGATGGAGGACTCCCCATGTGAACCAAACAGAACAGGAAATGCCAGCGATTCTGCTCTGAGAGAGCAAATGACAGCGAGTCTCTCCTATTGGGGTCAGATAACTCTTGTACGATGCCTCCAGTCCTTCTTTTCCCTCTTAATCTTTAGGAGGACCTGATGGACAAGGCAAAGGTTACGTTGATTGCACCAGCATGGACCCAACAGCACTGATTCAGTAGCTGCTGGACCTACAAGTGATTTGCCCTGGGTCATTCCTGGTCCATCTGGACTTGGTCCCGCAATTTCGTGGTCAGCTGTTGCACCCGAGCTTAACTTCCTTGCACCTGATGGCATGGATGCTGGATGGCTGAACCAGGAAGAACAATTTTGTTTGGCACAGATCTTACTAGAAAGCAGGAAGCCTTCCAGTAGGGTCACTTGCCAGGCAAAAGGAAATGTTTCTCCTGTCAGTGTTCTTTCCCAAACCTCTCAGCTCTCAAGGGGCTCAGTGCCTACAGACTCCAGACATCAGGCATCAGTTCTTTTTATATAGAAAGGACTAAACGCTTCCAGAGGGTCACTCAGCTCTTCATAGCAATGGCTAATTGCATTAAAGGCCAGCTGGTTTCATTACAAAGAATTTCCTCTTGGATCACCTCCTCCATACGTTTGTGCTATAAGCAAGCAAAGGTCATGCCCCAGCTACTCTGATGGCCCACTCAACAAGCGCTCAGGCCTCCTCTGCAGCTTTTTTAGTGGAGGTGTTGATACAAGACATTTGCAGGGCTGCAGCTTGGTACTTAGTGCACACCTCTATTATGCCATCATACTGCCGGCGTGGGACAAAGTAGGCTTTGGCAGGGCAGCTTTGCAAGTGGCACATCCGAGAATGCCTCCAGAGGTACTGTTTCAGTCACCTAGCATGGAATGGACACGAGCAAGCACTCGAAGAAGAAAAGATGGCGACTAACCTTCTGTAGCTGTTCTTTGAGATGTGCTGTCCGTGTCCATTCCACAATTTTCCCTCCTTCCCCTCTGTTGGAGTTCCAGGAAGATGGAACTGAGAGGGATGGGAGGGCCAGCAGTACCCTATATACCAGCATTTCTGTGCCACTGTGAAAGGTGCTTTGATACCACTGAAGGAAAAATTGCCAGCTCCAGTGGTGAATGGAGTTGAGCAACACATCTCAAAAGACAACAGTTACATAAGGTTAGTAACTGGTTTTTTTGTTTTTTTTTTTGAGGATTAAGGACGCAACCTTAATAATGTTCTTTATAAAATGTATTTTTCTATGCAATACTTCCATGTGTTCATAGCAAGTGTTTAATGCCACTGTTTTTCATAAATGTAATATCTTGATTTTCTTTTTTATGATCTAATTCTATCTTTTTTCCCCTATCCAGCACGTCAGAGATATTGTCCACCTTCTCTTGAGTCATAAGGCAAATCCTAATATGCTGTGGAGTGGCCATTCACCACTTTCCTTGGCAATTGCCAGTGGGAATGACTTGGTGAGCATCATCTAATTTCTTCTTTCTTTATTAAATTGTTAATTTAGGTTTTTAGTTTAGTTCCTTCCCCAACAGGAGCCAAGATGGCTTATGTATTGGCGTGACCCATGTTTATTTCCAGTGAAAGTATCTAAATTTACGTTTCTTTCAAACCTTTGGATGTAACCATATTTCCTCATTGTATCAACTGGACCATTGCCTTAAACCATCATACTTCTGGGTCTGAGTGAAATACTAACTGATGGGGTAAGAAAGAGTCTTCCTCTATGAACAGGTTATTTTCTAGCTGTCCACCAAGTTACTGCTTGTACTGTCTGATGCATCTATTGCTGGGCACTATCAGGGACTTGACATTGGAATAAATAGCTCATTGGTCTGATCCAGTAATGGAAGTCCTATTTAAAATAGTTTGATTTGAAATTATCTAAACTACTGATATTTGAAAATGCTGTACTCAGTGTGTCCTTTATAAAATGTTCATATGGCTGCACTGTCTGGGCAGTAAAAGGTTTGGAAATAAGCACCTTTAAGAACTGCTGAAGAGAGAGCATTTCAGTCACTAGAGGATGCCTCTTGGCCTGGAGCCTCCACTTCCTCATCTTCTCCCATTAATGTGTGATTGAACCTAGACTAGTTAGAATTATAACTGCCCATGCAAGGCAGTCTAGCTGACTCCCTGGAGGTGTGAATGTGATTTTGTAAGTACCACACTAGTGCTCCTAAAATATGCCATCCTTAAAGTGCACAGGTGTTAATTTTGCATTTAATAAAGATAATAGGGCAATACTTAAAAAAAATCCAACAGTTGCTTCCAGAGATTTACACTCATGCCGTCTTTTTTCCTTATTTTCTCTCTTAATAAAAGAAACTTTTGATTGCAATGGCCAGTAAATGAAAAGAGGAAGGTTTTTAGATTTTAATATAAAGTTTTGAATAACTTTGCAAAAGGAATAAATTTGGGTTTTACTGTATCATGGAAATCTATTGGTTTTCTTAATGCAAAAAGGCGAAAGTTAGTCCTTCAGCACAGTGTAGGAAATGCTCATCTGAAAGAGATTGCTTGGCTTGACTTGCATTTACTTTTTAAAATTAAATACATGAAGAAATACCAAGGAAGTTAATAAAAATTTGACTTTGTTAGCATCCTTTAGCTATTTCCAAGTAGAATGGCCTCACCTCCCTCTCTGATTGTCAACATGGCACTTGTTTATACTTAATTATAGGCTTGGCTAATATTGTCCTGAATCCACTTGTTGCTAGCTTGTTAGCTGGGATGGGAAGGTCATATAACGACCAAGATAGCTCTTGGATCTGCACTCAGGTTCTTCGGCGCATTACCCAGTTGTAAAGCACTGTGCACAATCTACTGTGCTAAATAAATTAATAATAACTGTATTAAGTTAACTCACCTACATTGCATGTAGGCAGTAATTTCATTACTTGTTAGCCTAGTAAACGTAAATCCAAATGCAGTGGTGCTATCTGTAATGTAACTGAGTTCTCAGAGAAGGAAAGTGTGTAGGTAATCAGACTGGTAGACTTGGGTAGTAGCTTTGATTTAGGCATACTGGGAATAATGAGGCATTTCATGTAATTAGAGCAGAATGAATAATGGATTTCTCAGGTTGGGGGCCGAACTGAAGCAAAAAGCGTACTTCAAACAACTGAAAATGAATTTTTGTGTTAGGCTCTGATTAATCTATTTTCGTTGTGTTGTACCCCAGTTTCCATAATTTTTTTTTTTTTAAATTGGCCAAATTAGACATTCAAGTGCCGGGTTTTGAATCAAAAAGCAAAATAAAAGGTTTTGAAATGGTTGATGCAAAATGTTTCAGCTCTTTCAAAGAAAGATTTTTCTATCTGAAACTGTTGAATTTGGAGTTTGATTAATAGTTTTGGACCCAAAACTGCATCTTTTGGTGAAAAAAAGAATTAATCAAAAATTGTTTGCCAAGCAAGCTATAAATGTAGTTATATCTTACAAAGAAAAGGAGAGAAACATGGTTGATTTCATAAGCAAGAAGCCAGAGAATATCAGGTTATCTATTCAGATAAGCAGGACGTAAGTAGACTGGTAAATTAACTGATAGAAGTAGTATTGGAAACATTGACTTTTGAGGGAGCTGTATGGTTTTTATTGAGGAGCCAAGGAGAACAGCTGAGGCCTTGTACACACGATCAGATTATCGCGCATTAAAGCTCATTACCGCGCGATAGCAACAACGGCGTACACACGTGCAACAGGGCTCTTGCGCGTTAAGTGCCTTGTTGTCGCGCAATCCAACAACCACTCCGACGAGAGTGGTAACAGCTGTTGCGGATCATATATTGCGTGTTTGAGCTCGTGTGTACGCTTACCGCGCATTGACTGGAGTCCGGAACTGTCCCAGCATTCCCAAGTCGTCCTCTCTGGTCTTTCCCCCACCCGCTCTGTGGCCGTGACGAAACTGTCCCCGCCCTGCCCCGAACTTATTCCCGGGATTTTCAAATTTCAAGTCTGTTTCACTTCCTGCTCTCTTCCTCGTGGAGTGTGTTTGTGCTCCGATCATCAGTAGCAATGGCGGCCCGCCGTGGAAGACGCGCACCCCTTTGGAGCACGGCAGAGGTGCTGGACCTGATCAGCATCTGGGGAGAGTCCGCCGTGCAGGCGCAGCTACGCGGCAGCAGGAGGAATTATGACACATTTGGCATAATTTCTCGGGCCATGTCAGAGAGAGGGCATGATAGAGACACAGTGCAGTGCAGATCAAAGGTGAAGGAGCTCAGAATTACCTATCACCGAGCGAAGGAGGGAAACCGCCGTTCTGGATCAGCGCCTGCAACATGCAGGTACTATAAGGAGATAGAAGCCATCCTCAGCGGGGACCCCACAACCACTGCCAAAAGTCCCGTGGACACTTCAGCCCCTCCTCGTCCGGTGATTGCCAGAGCCGAGCAGGATGAGGACGTTGTTGAGGAGGAGGAGGAGGAGGAGATGGAGGATGACACGGAAGAAAGCGCAACCGCGTGTAGCCAGGAGCTCTTCAGCAGCCCCGCTGAGATGTCCACCCAAGGCTTGAACTGCAGCTTGTTCTCTGAGGCGGCAGAGGGGGGTTCAGGTAAGTTTCTCCTTCATTCAGCTCTGCTCCTGCTAAAATATCATTGTCTGGGGTGGGGGTGCTTGCGGGTCCCCGCTGTGCACGCTATTTACTCTGCATTCATTAGCAGGGCATCAATACAAGCAGTGATTGTAAAATAATCATCTGCATTTAGGTCAGAAAAGGTTTCCTCGATGTACCTCCAGAGCCTAATACTCAGGTTAGATGGGAGAGCGTTTGTGTCTGCGCTCCCAAAGACGGACACTCTGCCTCTCCAGCTGCAAAGCACAGCCCTGGGAACCATGGCAGCACACAGTGCAGCAGCATACGGTCCCGGCCTGCTACCGGCGGCATGTAGGAGATGTATTCTAGATGGAAGGGGCACTCTGAGGAGAGGGATATTGGGTTCCATCTGTGTGCCCTCTTCCGATTCTTAGCCCCCGGTAAGCCGTCTATTAGAATGTACCTTGTCTGCTTCAGCGCAGCGTAGTGTGTTGACCGCCCTGTACCTTCCAGTGGAATGTGCTACTGGAAGGTTACATTGGCTATCTATGCTATGTGTTAACAATGTCTATATTGTTATTTTTGTATTAGAATTGAGCTTCACAAGGCCGGTGTCTACCCCAGCTGACCGAATGAGAAACATTAGGCGGCGTTCTCGAAGAAACAGGGAGGATATGTTTAACGACCTGCTGAAAGCAACACAAGAATCCGCAAGGGAGAATAGAGCCTGGAGAGAGGAATCCCAGCAGAGGAGGCAGAAACACAGGGACGAACTGATAAGCGTCATGAAGGAGCAAACAGAACTGCTAAAGAACATGATAGCTTTGCAGTCCCAGGCGATAAATGTCCGGGCTCCACTCCAGACAGTTCAGCCGTGTATGCCTCCCACACACCGCAGTCCCTCAAAGCATTTCTTTGAAGGCCACCCTCCACCCCGGTACAGGACAACATCCAGCCCCCCCCCCCC
>ML685789.1:17023685-17078231 GCA_007922175.1 Pelusios castaneus | reverse complement strand
CGGAGCTACACCAACCTGTAACCCCACCCCCATCTTTCAGGTTTCAATAAAAACAGTAACAAATACTTTGAAGAATGCATTTATTTATACACATTATTGAAATGATCCTAAGGTGCACCTCATGCGTCATGGAACTTAACTAGGGAAGGGCATCATTGAAATGCTCCCTGAGTGCCTCCCTTATGCGAGCAGCTTCTCCTTGTGCCACCCTAATACTCCTAGTGGCTGGCTGCTCGAATGCTTCCTCGAGGCGCTGTGCCTCCGTAGCCCACGTAGGGGAAAACTTTTCTCCCCTACTTTCACAAATGTTATGGAGGACACAACATGACGCAATCACGGCAGGGATCTGGTCCTCCGCCAAGTCCAGCCTCCCATACAAACAGCGCCAGCGCCCTTTTAAACGGCCGAAGGCACACTCCACAGTCATTCTGCAGCGGCTCAATCGGTAATTGAACCGCTCCTTGCTGCGATCAAGGTTCCCAGTGTAGGGTTTCATGAGCCATGGCATCAGTGGGTATGCTGGGTCTCCGAGGATGACTATGGGCATCTCCACCTCCCCCACTGTTATTTTTTGATCAGGGAAAAAGGTGCCCCCTTGCAGCTTCCGGTACAGACCAGTGTTCCTGAAAATGCGGGCATCATGCACCTTTCCCGACCACCCAGCATTGATGTCCGTGAAACGACCCTTGTGATCCACGAGTGCTTGCAGCACCATGGAGAAGTAGCCCTTCCTGTTTATGTACTCCGTCGCGAGATGGTCTGGAGCCAAAATAGGGATGTGTGTGCCGTCTATGGCTCCCCCGCAGTTAGGGAATCCCATGGCAGCAAAGCCGTCCACAATCTCTCGAACATTGCCCAATGTCACTGTCCTCCGTAGCAGGATGCGATTGATGGCTTGGCACACTTGTGAGAGGGCTAATCCGACGGTGGTCCTCCCGACTCCAAACTGGTTTGCAACGGACCGATAGCAGTCGGGAGTCGCCATCTTCCATACAGCAATCGCAACACGCTTCTCCACAGTTAGGGCTGACCTCATGTTGGTGTCTTTCCGTCGCAGGGCAGGGGCCAACTCTGAGCACAGTTCCAGAAAGGTTGCTTTCCGCATTCGAAAGTTCTGTACCCACTGCTCGTCATCCCACAGCTGCATAACAATGCGATCCCACCACTCGGTGCTCGTCTCTTGCGACCAGAAACGGCGTTGCACCGTGTGCAGATGATCGGTGAAGGAGCTGAGCAACGCGGTGCTGTTGCTCTGCATGGCATCGATCAGCCCCTGCTCCTCGGTGTCCTCATCTGACTCGGAGCTCATTGCGTACTGAGCAACAAGCCGAGATGTATTCAGAATGTTGAAGGCGACAATGGAGATCATAGCAGGATCCATGCTGTCGCTGTTGCGATTGATTGCAAGTGGTGCGTTGCGTCACTGCAATGTTGAAAATAGGCGCGAGTTGCTATTGGCAACGAGGAAGACGCTAGGGGAACACAAAGCACCATGGGAAACTGACACTTTACCCATGGCGCTTTGCGTTCCTTTCCTTCATCCCATGATTCATAGCGCCAACTTAGGGGAAAATGGAACGATGGGATAGGTGCCCAGAAGTCATTGCGCTCAACCGCGATAATGCGTGTAATTTTGTTGCGTTGCAGGGAGCAACGTGTGTACGCGTTGTCCCGCAATAAAGGTCACGTGAGTTTTGTAGCGCGATTGCCTTGTTGCGCTTTAATCTGATCGTGTGTACATAGCCTGAGATCCTGGAAGGTAAAAAAAGAGCTAACCTAGGTCTCAGTCCTGCAGTTGGTTTTGTGTGAGCAGATTCCTGTGCTTGCCTGGTGCCCCATTGGCTTTGGTGAAGCTTCTTGTGGAGCCAAGGAACTGTTTATTTATTTATTTATTCATTCACTTCTTATCTCTCCTAATTCCTTTCTTTAAATAGAAGGAAGTTAAGAGATCCAGGGAGTTACAGAGTAACCAGTTTAATTACAATTGCTAAACCAATTGATACTGCCTTATTTATAGGAACTTAGAGGGCAGAGAGGGAGGTGCTAAGCACCCCTGGCTGGGGTGATTTAGTGGGAGTGGTCCTTCTTTTTAGCAGGGGTTGGACTAGATGACCTCGTGAGGTCCCTTCCAGCCCTATTATTCTATGATTCTAATAGATAACATGAACTCAGCAAAAATCATGTCTGATTAACTGGCCCCATTCAGCTCAAAGTGTAGTTAGTATCTATGGTCTAGTCCATGCAGTGTACCAAAGGCCATGGATAGGGTGTTTGATCCAGGCTTTTCTCAAGACACCTTTGATCTTCAGAGAACACGCTGGTGGGAGTCTTACACTGATCACTAAAAAGAAGATAGTTGGATAGAAGCTGGTGCAGAAATGGCCTCATAAGCCACAAATGCACAGCTTGTACAGTTCTCTATTTTTCTGGTTGTGCACGACTTTGTATTTAGAAAAGCATATCAGCAGATCAGAGGCAGTCTTTGGCTATTGGGGGCCCTAGGCAAAGGCACATTGCGTGGCCCCCTATAGGCCTGTAGGGCCCTGTATAGGCCCACGGGGCCCCCCTGTTGCCAGCCCCGCTCCCTGCCACCATTCCTGGCCCTGCCCCTCCCACAGCCCCAGCTCACTGCCGGCCCCAGCTCCCCCCCACCAACCCCGGACACAGGGACCAGCTCCTCCGCCTGCTGCCAACCGAGGCAGACACAGCTTTTGGGACAGGCAAGGGGACCCCTTACAGCTGGGGGCCCTAGGTGTGCGCCTGCTTCGCCTACCCCAAAAGCCGCCTCTGCAGCAGATGACTTTTTAACCCTACACTAGGAAGTAATTGACACATTGGTGTTCAATATGGTTCTACAATTTTTTAACCTGCTAAGATGCAATACAAAGCAAGTGCAAACATTATCTGCATAGACCAATATTTAGATGTTATTACTTTTGCCGTGAAGTTACTGAAAAATGTTAGTGTGCATTCCAGGAATATGATTTGAAACATTGTCCAGTACCGTTACAGCTGTAGGGGTAGATTTTGGATCTCGCAGGCCTGCTGCAAAACTGCCTAAGAAGATACCTTCATCCATGTATTTCTCATCTTTACCTATGCCTGTTGGCAGGCAGTGACGGAACTCTTGGCGTATGGAGCTGACCCCAATCTTGCGCTAAGTAAAGGTGTAGGCAGTGCCCTTTGTGCTGCTGCCAATACTGCGTATGAACAGAAGAGGACCAGAGCAAACAGAATTACGCTGGTAAGAAACCATATTGTTTTTTACTTCAGTTTTCCGATTAACTTTTTCAGCAGGTGTGCTGAATGCTGGGCCTCTTTTGTGTTTCGGTTGTCTCTCCTAGTAACTTTCAGTGGTGCAGTTTTTTTCTCGGTAACCCAGTGATTCAGCTGTGTTCTCTGCCAGCTCCTTTTGTTTCTCTAGCTGAGTTTGTGCTGAGAAATGAGCTGTATTGGAAAATGTGTTAGCACGTTTCGACTAGTCTGATGTCACTTTCAAGTTGTATGTGAAATATGGTAGGTGATTGTGGTTAACATTAGGGCTGCCGTCCACATCCAATACTGACTGCAAGAAACTACCATAGTTTTAAATGCAGTTTTCCTAGTCACACTAAGATGAAAATTGTGTTTAACACTGTCACTAAAATCATGTCACTTAACAAGGTGCATTTGCCCAATGTGGATAAGTCCCCTGAGAGTGTTAGACTTTATCTACCTCAGGGATTTTCCCCAATTCTAGATAACAGAATATCTGCAGCAGTGCAAACCCAGAGTTAGGGAAGGGCAGCCGCAATCTGCACCAGTAGAGTTTACTCCAGTGTCAAGCAGGGGCAAGTTCCCAGTGTGGACAAGATTTAGTGAAGGAAGTTAGTTTTGTCCTTCGATGATGGTACCTTGTTGTGCTTCATTTGGTGGAAGAGTAAAACAAGGGGAAGCTAATCAAATAATTAAGAACTTGGGAAGTGGCTCACCCACATTTGACATTTCTAAAACTCTACACAAATCTGTAACGACACAGAATTCTACTTGTGTATCGTTCGCTGTGTTTCTGATTCCTCAGTCCTTAGCAGGAATTCCATCTTTCCACCTTCTGTCTCTCTAGCTGTCACAGTTTGACATCATAATCATTTTTACAGCTGCCAGTCATTGTATCACAAGCAGGATTGACTTTTGGTGGACAGTAAAAACGGAGAAGCAGATAAACTATGGGCTTCCCTGGATACCTTGAATTTCGTATGAGATTGACGCAAGCCATAGTCTTGGTATAGCCCTGATCAGCATGTCTGGAAATGTATATATTTTATTGTGGGTGGTTCTATCTGATATAACATATTGTAACGTTCATGATTATCCATAAACAGTATGAAAAAGGGTTCCCATAGGTGCTGAACAGAAGTGGAGATTGGGTGAGGTTGAAAAATCACGACCGCGATCCCTTTGGAAGTGTAACAATAGCTTATGTGGGTGCTGGAATTTTTCACATGCAAAATCCATCTGGACATGTGAAAACTTAGCGTTAGTGTTTCACCTGCATGCACAGGTGTGTATCTTAGGAAAGCGCACACTAAGTTTTACTTTTACAGACTTTCATGTGCACAGCAGAGACCAGGATCTGATGATCAGACCTTTCAGTTTAATTATAACAGCAGATTACAGTTTGGTTGAATGTTCTTCCGTTTACAGTGTTTTTCAATTTTCTTCTTACATTTTTTTCCTTCTTTTTTCTTTCTTTCTCCAGATTGATAAACTGATTGAGGCTGGTGCAGATATGTTGATGCCAATTACTCTTAGCCAAGGGAGGAGAACTGCAGTGGGAACTGTAATAGACTACGCGTATTATAAATATTTTCAGGTACATCATCAATCACTAGAACTTAATATTAATGTTAATATTGATCATGTTCTTCAGATCGACAAATACAGACAACTAGATCCTCTAGTTCTGCACCTGTCACTTTGGCAGAGGTAGATACTCAAAGTACCAGCAGACTGTCTTTTGTTCACTTGTCTTGGGACTCATTTGATTCTCCACTAAACTTTCACACACACAAGGGTGACAAAGGTCTAAAAGCCCAAGTAGTTCTGCTGCAAGAGAGAAATAATTTGGTCACGCGTTATATAAGATTTCATTTATTGGTTTATACAGCATTAATAAATGGTGATTGATAGATGTTGTTTGCATGTTACAGGCATGAGAAATATATACCATCATTGAGGAGAAGCACTTCAGTAAAAGGTGTTTGTAGGTGGTTGTAATTATGACTGGAGACAACTTATTGACTGGTTGAACTTTACAGGAATCTAGAACGATGGATTGACCTCAGTTCCGGTGAAACACACAGCAGTCAGGCACCTGAAACAGACAACACTCTGTACCACCTCAGAGCAATAGTCTGCTTCTGCTCTTACCTTTCCCCTGAGGGAGTCCTGGTCAATCCGAAGAGTAGCTGCTAACAAAATTGGTCAAAATATCAAACGTGATTATTATTTTTTTTTTAAATGGTATGTTCCAGTTGCTCCCCCGTGCTGTGTAAAAATGGCAGGTGTTCTGAGAGGTAAGGGCATTGTATTGAAACTTAATATTTAGCAGGCTGACAGAGCACTATACAGTATTACATCTATGTTGGGCACCCCTTCGTCTGGTTGCGGTGTACTTCCTGCTTCTAATAATACGAAAGCACATATTTGCCACATCAGATTTCTGTTCTCCGCATCTAATTGTGTATTAACTCATTGGATGTTGCAGGATAAGAAGATAGCACATACTCCGTATCATGCATTATTGCCACCAGAACGGGAGATTTTCAATGCGCGGCGGGAGCTGCTAGAATACATTAGTGACCGGCTTCGCGAGCGTGTTGTCTTGAAAGAAGGAGAATGGGATAGAGAAGAACTTCGAAAATCCAGGAAATGTGAGCTTAAGCTAAGCCTCTAGTCTGTGTAAATGTTGTACAACAGAACAGGATTAACAAAGGGGCTATATGGGCCCCAGCCTGAAAGGGGTCCCAGGCTCCAGCCCCTGCTGTACCCTGGCCCCTGCCGCCCTGCATAGCCTCCACAGCGCTGGGGGGAGGGGGGCAGTCAGTAGAGAGCCCCTACCCTGCCAGCACTGGGGGAGCGGGGACCTGGGCTGGAGCCATTTCCACCCTGCCTCTGGGCCAGCTGGTCTGCCTCCAGGGACGGGGCTGGTCAGCCCTGTTTGCTCTGCTTTGGGGGTAGGGCCGGGGCCGGCTGGCGCTCAGTATGGCCTCCAGTGCGGCCCTCCAGGGCCATGACCTTGGAAGTCTGCACCAGAGCTGCACTGCGCAGTAGCCAGCCCTGGCCCAGGTCCCCCACCCCCCGAGCGGAGCGAACAGAGTGGACTGGCCGGTCCAGAGGTGGGGTGGGAGCGTGGCCTCTGCCTTACCCGTACCCCTGCCAGCATCGTCCCAGACGGGGGTCCCCATCCCCACGGTGGTGGGGAGCTGGTGGGGCCCCAGGTGGAGAGGTGGGGGGTGCAGCCCAGAGTTCCAAGTGCCCTTAATCTGGGCCTGCAACAGTATACAGGGATTTACGCTTGTGATTTCCAATGCTATGCACTGTAGCCCTAAATGGTGAATGTGTTCTTCTATAATGCCTTTCATATGGGAATGCGGGTGGTTTATGAAATCCAATTGCCCTTCTAGGGGAAATAAGGACCATTCTTCTTTTAGAGGTAGACACACACCTGAGTACACTAGGTTAAGTGATTTTTCTCAAGTTCCCACTCAGATATGTGGCAGTGCCAGGCATAGAAGCTACATCTCATCCTGATCCCTGTGTTTCAAGCACAAGACAATCCGGCTTCTAGTGAATACCTACAATTTGATACGTGGATTTTAGCCTGGGATTGTGACCTTCTGCTAGTCACCTTGTGTTGTGCAGGAATTCAGACTAATCATAATGGTTCTTTCAGGCTTTAAAAGTCTGTTAACCTCTCTGTGCCTCGGTTTCCCATATATAGACTGGGGATATAGTGCCAACCTTTGAAGTTCTTTTCTCAAAATATTGTAATTTAAAAATGTGAGACAAGCCCCTCGCTTGTTCTTAGGGGGCAGTGAAAATCAGTAATATATTTGCTTGTGAGCATCACAGGTACTCGTGGTTTTCATCTCACTGTGTCCCAGCAGGTGACTGTAATCTTTAAGGTGTTTTACAGACTCGCAATGACGGATATCCAAAATACGGAGCAGGACACTGAACATTACTTACGTTTTTTTGTAAAAATAAAATAAAATTATATGATACAGTTTTTCTGTAACTTCCATTTCAAGAAGGAAGTGTTCTGGCATCTATAACAAACAGCAGGCCAGCAGTGAGAGGTTGATAAATGGGGACAATTGTTACACAGCCACACAAAGGGTTTAATGTGGTTTTAATGGATGTGGCTCCACAGTGAACAGCCTGCAGATTCACAGACTCTAACAGTGTGCCTGATTTTCTCTTTTGTATATTGGTACAGTGGATGCAAGTCCTCGTGCTCCCTCAGCTAGAAGGAAGCGTGCAGACAGGCGTGCTACAATAATGCTAGAAGGGGAGGAAGTGAGGTACGATAAAGATGCTGAACAGAAACACTTGCAATTCTTAGCCAAAAATATCACTTCCTAGCTCTGCCTTACCTAGACCCTTCCTTCTCAGGCCTCTCGGATTTTCTCCTGACTTCTTCAGTCCACCCAGTTTTCAGTGCTAAAATTGTCTTCCCCGCCTGCTCCGATTGTATCAATCATTTCCCCATCCCAAGTCCCTTCACTAGCGCCATGTCGCTGCCTGCATGAAGTCAGGCTTTTCATCCTGACTGGATGTGCCCATCAGAGAAAGCATATGAGAAACTGCATAGTGCAGACCTTGTAAACTCCCTGGCATGAAATGGTAAACAGAGCTTCCTGTACCCATATCAGTATCTATGAAAGTTGGAATAACCATAGAATTTCTTTCTCCACCTATTTTGAACAGGCAGAGCCTTAGTACCTTGGTGATATTGGAGCTAGACAAATTCAGACTAGAGCTTCAGATTTTTAATAGTAAGAGTAATTAACTAGTGAAAAATGTAGGGTTATGGTGGATTCTCCAGCACTGATAATTTTTACACCGAGAGTGGGTGGTTTTTGAAAGAGTTGCTTTAATAGTTCAATCAGAGCTGTTGGACTTTGAAGAATTAATTCCTATGGCCCGTGCTCTACAGGAGGTCCAGTTGTATGAGCACAGTGTTTCCTTCTGTCCTTAGAAATCTATGAATTCTTGTCTTCACTGAGCTGTAACCTGAGTATTGCCTCTAACTCGAGTCCTGTCTACACACATGCCATGAGTGGAGTGTGATGGTGATTGTAATGCTGACTGGCCGGCCCATCGGCATATAGGCTGGGGATTAATTGATCAGCTGCTGACATAGCCACTCTTTAGTGGGGATGCAGGCTAGTGCCATGTCAGTGCCGTGATCCTCCTCTCTTGCCACAATTCTCCATGTGTGTGCAGAAGGACAGACGAATTCTCCAGGAAAGATTTCATAGCTTAGTGCAGCACATGGGTCGTTCCCCCAGAAGTCTTAGTGCCAGTAACTCGTGTGGAGAACTCTGCAATGAAACCATATTCTGAGAGGTTCTAGTCCTGGTGCTGACTGTGTGGGGTGCCCTGAGAGGGTCCTGGCCCAGTGATCTAGAAGGTTTCTAGAAGGTTCTCAAGCTCATGTGGCACTGGGGGTCATATTGCACAGTTGTGGACATGCTCTGGAAGAACCATAGTTCCTGGTAAGTAATTTTTCCTTACTTATTTCCAGTGGTCCCAGATAACATTGGTTGCTGTTTATAGTTAAAGCTGGGTCAATTGTGAGTAGATAGATGATAATAAATGCAGTGAATTAAACCCTTCATTATGTTTTCAATCATCCATAAACAGGATGATTTTATTTTTACAGCTTTGTTATGCAAATATATTTCAGCCGAAGGATGGCTTGCAGACTATTTGCTGTTTCTCAGTATGCAAAAGAGTGTGGTGGCTTAGCCCCGATCTCAGGTGATGTAATCCACTGGTGAAGGCGTGTCACCCGTCCCTACTGTTCTCAATCCACACAGGCTTCAAGTCTGTTACACTTACAAGTTACACTGCAAGTCTGCCACACTTGCAGAGCCTGATTCTTTATTTCACACTGTAGAGACTTGTGCTTTTTGCTATGGGGTCCCTGGTTCAGTCCCCCGAGTGTCAGCCAAGATAGAGGTGCTCACACACTTGATTCTGTTTGTGTTGTAGAGTCTATTTGTGACTCGTTGAAAGAACATTTTGTCATTTGTCACGTGGCTGTCAGAATGAAAAGAACACTTTATAAGGACAGTCCAGTAGAGCCAGGGAATAAACACTACCTGTTCTCTCTTTCTGTGAGAGAGGGCTGCAATCAGATTGTCAGTTATCCTCTCTGAGCAAAAAAAATGCTCTGGGTCTCTGAGGCCTGGTTTAGAAAGAGGTTAAAGTAAAAATAGAAACCCCTTTAATCATCAGCTCTTCCAATTTTTAGCATTTAAGGCAAACACCATATTTCCATCTTTACAGGACATTTTAATTCCAGTATTGTATCTCTTTTTTGTTTAAAGCAGTGTAATCCATACCACTGTTCAATTTACATGCAACGTCTGTGACCTACTTCAATATCCAGAAGCTAGGTGATTTTCCTATGCATCACAAACACTGGATGAAAAGGGTAAAAAAACTCCATGACTTGGAAAATCAGTTTTCTGAACAGGATCTCCGAAAGGAGGCTTGGGGATACACAAAGTTAGTGGGAGGGGAACAAGGCCTCACAACCTTGTAGATCATGGAGTACTACATGGAAGAGATTGTGCCCCACTCTGTAGATAGGGTTCCTATCCCCTGTTTACAGCTTCCCCACATCATGAGTCTGCTGGAAAGGAACCAGGAAGTGCAGACTCAGAGAACTGAATTTAAGATACAGGGCTAGATTTTCTTGTCAGTTAGGTACATAATTTCTGTGACTAATTAGGTGTATTTGCATAATTATTTAGGAATTTTAGGCTCTAGCGTCAGATGAGAAGGAAATGGGTGAAGGTTAGGAATTTATAAATATGAATTTACTAGCATGTACAATTGTGAATAGTTTTATTTTAGGATCATTGAGCACATTAATGATATAATTAATTATAATCCAGGCCTGTGGTCAATAAAGGATTCAGCATTTCCCTCACCTGACAGATCTGCCTTTGGATGCCATTATCTAACCACAGCAGAAAGTCCTAGGTCCAGTAGTATTAACAGTGGAGATAGTTTTATTTCCCAAAAGGGTGGGAAATTATGTGCATTAGGGGAGAATGGGAAGAATTAGTCAGTGCCCATGTGGGAGCCATGAATCCTCTTTGAGCCATAGAAACAAAAAGAAGGATGGACAATGGAAGCCAAAATTATTCTTTGCTTATTTCAGAATATATTACTTTATTATGTTTCCAAATCGCCCTTGGTCCCCAGAGTTCCAGCATTGCGGCTGATTGTTACTATTCATATTAATACTTCAGGGGCTCACATAGATTTTTTTCCCAGCTGTATCATCTTGTTAACAGTATTAATGATGCTGACACTGAAGAGACTGAAGCAAGACACTAATAGAGTCCACGACACACTGCCAGAAATGCTAGAAAAATCAAAGCCCTCAACGTAGAAGCTGTTGGATGAGCCCGTGACATCCAATCTTGCCTTTAGAAACAATTTCCAGAGAGGAGCCGTGTTAGTCTGTGTACAGCAAAAACAACGAGAGTCCTGCGGCACCTTATAGACTAACAGATTTCTTCAGGCATAAGCTTTCGTGGGTTCCAACGACGAAGTGGGTTGGGTCGGAACCCACAAAAGCTTATGCTGTCTTTAAGGTGCCTCAGGGCTCTCATTGTTTTTCCTTTAGAAACCGTTAATGACAAGCAAAAAGGCACTGAAATATTTAAAAATTATATTAATCCGTGTTTCGTTTTCCCACATACACCGAATACTTACGTTAGCCAGCCTGTGAGCCATATCTTGTACCGTGATCTGTCAAATCTCACACATTGAGCAAGGTGAGACATGGTTGTCTACCATCCAAATGCTTCCAAGGAATTCAGTGCTGTAAAGAGTTACTGGTGGAAGTTCAGTAGGCTGCGTTTTTGTCAGGGGTCATTCTGACCCAATAATCCAGCATGGTGCTCAGCCCTCTGTACTGGGTGAGGTGAGGTGATGAGGGTGGGATGGGAAGGTATCTTTGGAATGAGATGAACACAGGTCCTGACCACACATGGGTCTTAAAGATCCTAAGATGCGTTTGAAGGGTACAGGGACATTTAGATCTAGGGCCCAGGTGACGTTGCAACCGGGGTAAGCACATTCTGCCCAGCTAAATATCCTCTGCCGTGTCAATGGAAACAACATTCTTCTCTTCTTGTCCTAAACGGATGGAGAGTTGCTGTGTTGCAAACACTGTGCTCCAGCAGTGGGTCTGTTGGGTTCCTCAGTATTAACAGGGTATTTTCAACTCTCCTTGTCTTTGTGTCCTGTTGCCAGATTTAACCTTGCATAGGGCCGCTGTTGTATATTTAACACTGGAGAGTCAGCTAGTTCAAGGAGCTGGCTGGTGTGCACAATAGTGAGAAATGAGGAGCCCTGGGAATGGAGCAGGCTTTGGGCCTGTTTCCTTTTGGGACTCTGCTTTGCTAGGCTTAGCACTGCAGCTTGCATTGATTTATCCCCCAGGTACCCACATAAGCCCTGTGAGCAGCTCCGGTGCCTCGTTCTTCCTGGTTACGCCAATGGGTGAGGGCCCTGGAGATTTTTGCTCTGTATTGTGAGAAACTTGGATTTCCTTTGTGGTGTGAAATGTAAATATTTTGGCAAAGACATGGAGAACAGAATAACAAATACAAACTCTCTTGATGTCTCTTCTCTTTCTGTTCCAGATGGCCCTTCTTTAAATACTGCTACCAGTGTGGGCGAGCTGTGGGGATCCGCCTCACTCTTTGCACTCGCTGTTACGAGATCTTCACTTGCAGTAAGTCTTGTAAAGTAAAAGCCTGGAATGAGCGTCACAGAAGCGAATGCATTGGAGCTACAGGTAGGTTTGACTGATACCCCCTAGAATTCAGGAAACGCAAGGCATGTGGGGCATGAAATAGACTTCTTAAGTGTGTGGCCTGCATTTAAGTTATACCAAAATAAAATGCATGTTTGCTATTCATTAAGACAAAATCATAGCAACAGGTTTAAAGTTAATAGCAATTGACCTTCAGTGGACATATATTTATTAAACTAAAGAGGCTTGCCACATTGGCATTGTCACTGATTTCAACCTGAGACTCTTGAAAGGTGCACCGCAATGCAGAAATAAAAGTTAAGTTACAGGGATCACAGATTTCTGTGCCTCAAGTGCCCAGTAAACTAGATTATGTGGGCCTTCTAGCACAGAAGTAACCTTTTGTTGAGCTTTATATATTTAAAGGCGAAAAGAGCGTGAAATCCTCTTCTTGGTCCATTGATTCACAAATACCATGGTCTCACTTCAGCCCTTGTTTGTATAATAAGTATAAAAATATATATAGGCTGATACAAGAAGAATGCTATGCACCTTTGCAGAAGACCTGCATAAGGGAGCAATACGGAAAAGCAGACATGCTCTCACTAAATTAGAGGCTCACTTGCATGAGTGAATGCGAAAGCTCTTGAATGTGAAGGCATATATAAATAAAATAGTGTTGCCATTCTGTGACTGAACTACAATTCAGTGGCTATGTGGTACCTGACTCTTCTCTCTGGATCTGTATTAAGCCTGTGCCTTGGGAAAATGCCAGGTCTGTGCTCTCAGAGACGAACGAAATGGAAAATGTGCACACTCTCCGCTTGTAGTCTGTAAAAATCCATTAACCCTGGTGTCTGGGCAGATTGCAATTTGGATTAGTAAATTTTGTTTACTTGCAGTAAATCCCTCTGCTGTTCCATTGGGATATGTTGGTGTTCTTCAGATCTCATCTTAAGCTGTTGTCAAATTGCTGTGTGTGGTCAAATCGTCTTTATTTCATTTTTCAGGGAGCAGCTGCATTTCTTTTGCTGTCTGTGCTTGTCAGTGCTATACGGAATGTACAGAGCTTTGCAGACGCATTAGAAACCCTGGGAATAAAGCCCCAATAGGAACATCCTATAAAATGTTACACTATCAGTGCACAGGGGAGAAGACGGAAATATGGGAAAGAACAGTAGGTGTAGTGCATGCCCCAAGCCACCAGATGGCAGTGGAAACTGTCAAATGTGGTAGGCGTTAGCTGAAAAATCAACGCAACACATTAAACAAAAAGATACTGAGATATTTTAGTAAGAGCTTGACAAAAAGAAAACTCAGGTCTTGGCCACCCAGGGCGATGCTGACCTTTGCTAGAAGATGAGCAACTTACTGGGTTCCCCCATCGTACTGTGCAACTTACTTTTGCATGTTGACCACAGGAAACAAGTCAGAGGACCTTTGCTGAGATGGGAAAACGCTCTTGTGGCCGTAGTAGTGACCACTTAATGCAAATGAACTTTTCCCTCCCATGTGAATTAACAAGAGAGAGGAAAAAAAACCACCACTGAAAACGCGACACACACAACCTCATGCATCAGCTTCTCCAGATCTATGACAGCAGCGTGAGCAGAGCGCGAAGAGCTAAAAACACGGCTGGGCGGTCACTAAATCAGAGCCAGGCAGCAAACGGGGGAAGTGACCATGTGTTGGCTGCACTAGAGGGGCTTGTCCTGGGGGATTCTGATGGGAAAACCTAGAAATGCTGCGGTGTAAGTGCCAAAATCTAAGACCCGGGCCAGGAGATCGCCGGCGGGGCGGGGGAGAGCCGGCGCTGGCCCTGGCCCTGGCCCTGCTGAGGCCGCCTGTGGGGGGGAGCAAGAGCTGGGCTAGGCGTGGAGGGAGCGCGGCATAGATGCATAGAAACCGAAAGGGCCCATGAGAGGTCATGGAGGCCAGTCCCCTGCACTCATGGCAGGACCACGGCCCCTCGTAAACCATCCCTGACAGGTGCTTGTCTAACCTGCCCTTAAAAACTTCCAATGATGCAGATTCCACAACCTGCCTAGGCAATGTATTCCAGTGGTTAATCACCCTGACAGTTAGGAACTTTTTTCCTAATGTCCAACCTAAACCTCCCTTGCCGTAATTTAAGCCCATTGCTTCTTGTCCTATCATCGGCAGTTAAGGAGAAGAATTTTTCTCCTTCCTCCTTGTAATAACCTTTTAGGTACTTGAAAATTGTTCTGTCCCCTTCTCAGTCTCCTCTGCTCCAGACTAAACAAACCCAGCTCGTTGAATCTTCCCTCATATGTCGGATGTTCCAGACCTTTATGGACCTGTCCATCTACAGGGCAATTTCAAATGTAGCCAAGTTAAGCATAACCAGCTCCATGAGCAGAGCCAATCTGGAGGAACCATTGGTTCTGAAGGACCTGCATGGCGTTATGCGTGCTAAGGCAGGGCGCACGTCCATGCGGCCCGTCCTTGTGACGACGTGTTCATTAGCCTGGCGTTAGCAGATCGACACGTAGTTGACTCAGACACAAGAGCTGCGTGCTAGAGATTCGTACAGTTGTTGGGATAATGGAGCCTGCACGGATGCTAAAGCGATCATTAGTGCCGATGTTCTCACACCGTAAAGTGCTGAACCCTGGAAGCACCATCGGGTAGAATCCTTACATCTTGTCCAAAAAAACCTCCCATGTGCTGGCTGGTTTCTTCCTCAGTGAAGAGGAGAAATCTGGTGAAGATATGACACTGCAACACAGTCGATTACAGAAACACTGTCATACTCCCCTTTTAATGTTTGCCAGGGAGTTCTTTTTACAGCCATGGGCTCATTTTGTGTATGTGAACACCTGGATCCATTCATTATATAGAAATAATTGTACAAATGTCTATTTGTATTGGGAAATGTCATGATTGCTTTGTGTGTCATAAAATACATTTGTGACTGGTTGCAACTTTTTTTAACCGGCATAGCGTTCAGGAGACATGGTTGGTCCTACTAAGCAGACACAATAGACTCTCACGCATGACCGCCTTAAGTTGACTTAATAACACCACTCTGAAGGGGCAGCTTAAGGCTTACGTCGACCTTATTAAGTTGACTTAAAGCCAGTGTGGACGGGTATGTCTGCACCACAGGCTCACGTAAGTCAACTTAGCAGCACCTGTAGTGTCACCAGAGCCTAGAATCGCCATTGGCTCAGGACTGTAAATGGTTGTAGCTCATGGACTGGGATGGGTGAGAAATTGCTGCAGCACGGCAAGAGTGTCTATAGTTGCTTTTAAAGAAAAGAAAGTTTAAAAGCTATTTAATTCCAAGACATGAAATGTCAAAGCTATCTCAGTGGGGCCCAGCTTATTCTTTACTGCAGCAATGAGCCATAAACGGCTGCTGTCCCTGACGCCCATTTTTGGGTTTGAAAGATATGGACCAAGAAATGTCTTTCCCAGTTCATGGGCAGAGCAATACGCCCGTCTGAAACTTCCCAAGATTTTTCACTCATAATTTCAGTGTGGCCATTTCTTACTCAGACGAAAAAAATCGTAACAGAATCTAGAGACATTTTTATCTAGATACACCGATTGTTTAAAATGAAAACGATCAAACGAATCACAGTAACACACGTCTCTGGTATGACTGCTCAGATTACAGTCTCTTGGAATGCCCTGTGTGAAAAGGAATGCGTTTGAGAAGAGTCTCATCTGGATGGGCGAGCGTGTAGCCATATATACCTATCGGGTCCAAAGCCTTTCTAACCTCGCGGGAAGAGTGCTGGTGGGCATTGCCCGCTGGCCAGTTCTAGCTTTTTTTAAGTGCTAGCATCTCTTTGTCGTTTGACTCTCCTTTTTTGCACATGGCCAGTCCTACTGCACGGGTGTGAGAGGAAGAAGTGGATTCCCCACTCTGTGCTATATGGACGGCCTCAGCCAATAACTTAGGGGAGTGCATCAACAGGCTTCATGTTCATGGCTGGTTCAAGTCACAGATTTTTTTAAATGAACGGCCTATCTATTAAAGCCAGACAAGGCGCTTGGATACCGTCCCTGTGCCTGCATCAGTTGTCACCAGGAGAAAACTGACTGCCTTGCTTTAAGGAAGTGGGCTGCGGTAGAAGCTTTTGAGGTGAAGCTCCTACTATTCAAGCTCTGTACTGCTTAGTATTTGTCTTCGTGGCTGATAGGGTGAGAGGACTATGCTATTTCCGCACTTGAAGTGGCTTGGTGATGTCTGGATCCAGGACTACACAAACAATGCCAGGCAGCTTCTAACTTAAAGGTAACTAGGAGTGTAAATTAAGGCGTCTCATCAGTGGCTGATCTGCTGCAGTTTAAGAGGCTCTTAGAAGCAGCAACAGAAGGAAAAAAGTACAAATGTCCGTGCTCTACTGTATCACTATAAAGGCCAGCTGGGAGGTAGCATTGGTCAGGCAGAAGAACTATGCTGCTTCCCACTTGCTTTTTAACCTGATTAAAGGTTCAGTCATTTGGACGTCTTATAATTGTGTCCTGTTTACTGTTCCAAGGCAACTAATGGGCGTTCAGCAACAAATCTATTTTTATATTTTTACAGGGAAGCGTCAATTTAAGACTAAGTCGAGCATTTCAAGAGGAAGGCAGAGTCCTATTAGCAGAAAGGAAAGAGATGGAAAAGAAGGAAGTGGCAGAAGAGAGGCCTTCAGGAAAGACGACAAAAAGCCAAGTCTAGGCAGCACACGTGCAGTGGCCGATGACATGCGGCCAAATCTTCCTTACACTGGGAATTACAGTTACAATTAATCCTACGGCACAAAGAGAGCATAGTAAGTAAGTTGACCTGGCATCACTTGCCTTTTCTAATAAGTACTATAGCAAACAAAGTGTGATTGAGAGGATACTAACGAACGATATTAACCAACCACAGTCATTTTCTAAGGGCCTTCTCCACTCCGTATGCTGCGTCCACAGTTAGACATGTCAATAGCAAGCTTGATGCTAAAAATGGCTATTGTTCAGGGTAGGACTTTGTGAAAGCAATGCGTGCCACTGCACTAGTATCTGTAATTTGACTTTATTGCCTCCCTCAACTCTGTGATAATATCATTCTCCTCTAGCTTTAATTTCCATAGTAAAACGGTGCTTGATTGGGGCTGGGCAACTTGCTGTTGCCCTCATTTAATCAACTGACCAAACAGTCCAAATGGATCATAAAATTTTGATTTTAATGAAAAGACTTGAGGGAGTCAAACACATACTCCCCACCACCAAATAAAAGCTCAGTGTTTAGCAAGAACTTTGATCTGGCATGTTCACTCTTGCCTCTTTCAGTTCCACTAACGGCAGGAGCCGCCTTTTTGAGGATGCTCATCCCCTCCTTGGATTGGGATTAGGGGCGATAGACCCCCCAAGCGCACTCCTGGAAGTCAGTAGAAGTTGTTATTGCCGTGAAAGCGAGCAGGGTTAGGTGATATTTGCTAGTACGGCAGGCACAGGTCCCCACTTTCATTATAGTGAAAAGGAGGCGTTTTATGATTTAGGAGCAATGGCTCCTCGTATTGGAGCCCATTGGTGAGGTAGCTACAGATACTCAGCATCGCTGAAAAGTAGGCTCTGTTAGTTATATGCCTGTCTAGAGACACCACTGTTTGAAATTTTGGTCAGAGTACATAAAGGCCACGATATCTATCCACACACCCATCTGACTGATTTAGGACTGAATGAATGTAACTGAGCACAGAAGCTGATCCTTGGATCGTATTTAATTTGAGAATCTTTGTTTCCCAATGTTTGGCCTATTCCTTGATCGCTTATGTGGGGGTGTGTTCATAAAAGTTACAGAATTGGATATAGAACATGTTTTTTATTTTTTGGTAGAGGCAGTTATTTTAAATAATAAAGTAATACAGAGATGATTTTCAGGAGATGATGACTAAATTGTAGTTTGTATAAATACTGTTCCTTGTAGAGTACCTGCGCACACAGTTGTATTAGCTTTATAGAATATAGCTAGCCGCTGTGTCTATAGACCAGAATCTAAACTCCCCTAACTTGAAGATTTTGATATTTAGAGAGACACAATATTGATTAATTTCAATGTTGGGAAAAAGGATCAGTGAGGAGCTCAGAATTCTTTAGGGGCCATTTACCTCCAGGGATGAGACGGGTAGTATCTTTAGTAGCCCTGGAATTGGGAATATCGAGAGAAAAACCTAGTGCAACATCATTTCCTTCAAAGGGAGCAGGGTCCTGGATTATTTCACTCAGAAAGGCTTGTGACTGGGACAAGAATGTTCTTTTTGCTCTTAGTTAAGGTTTCAAGAAGAAATATCTTGAGTGCAGAAATAAATAATTAACACTGTACTTTATGTTTACAAATTTTTAGCTGTACAGCTAATCTTTGTATTTAAGATTTCTCTCCTCTATCACATCCTCCCCAGTCTCCTCTCTCTCAAGCTTTAGTATGTTAACTTTTTAAAATATCAAAGACATTTCATCTTGCTTTTCTGCATCTCCCATACGTGGATGTACCTGCTGTATGACATTTCTGAGCATGTGGGTGTGAGCAAACAAGGACTAATTCCAGGCTATTCACATTTAAAACTAAAAATAAAATGCCGAATAAATAAAATAGTGACTCGTAACAGTAGGACAAATATAGTTTTAAGTCTCCAGCCTTTTATTTATACAAGGATTCAAAGAACATATTTCAACTTTAGATAAACAGTGCAAGATTGTTACAAGTACCTTGGTAACAGAAAGAAATATATAACTGGCCAGCTCTGCCAATAAGTGAAATAAATCTTAATCCTGCAGATAAAAATGCATTTTCTAAAGCAAAGGTGTATGCCAGATATTTGTTTTACCTCATCCCCTACCAAGCCCACCAGAAAACAATAGGTTGTTTGTCATTTGTAAATGATAAATATCTGTGCTCTCAAAGCCGCTAATAATAATCCCACCCTCAATGAAAACATACAGAGTATGGCACCAAAGAGCAAGTTTAAAGACTGATGATTGTAAATCCACTACTCCATTTTTCTGGTTCTCCACTTTGCCGGGATGTGGGTGTTTGTTTAATAATTCAGATAGAAAATGGCCATTCCCTGTCTTTTTCCCCTTATCAAAACTCTGAGAATCACCATCATGCTAGCCGTGAATGGTCCTTTTCCCCATTCCCCTTCAAAAGCTGCAAATCCAAAGTGAGTCATGCTCCTTTGATTTGGGAAAAAGCACTTAACGAGTGAGTCCTCAAGGGCCCTCAAGCAGGTGACAGCAGATTTTCCCTACACTGAAAAGTACATGAAAATGAGATTTTTTTTCTCTTTCACTGTATACAGCAATTGATAACTAAAGATTTATAAAACTATTGCTCATGGTACTCAAATTTCTTTATCATGTAAAAAAATGTATTTCTTCTAATGCCCTCTTCACGTGTAATATTTTCCATTCTCCCTCAAGCAGGCTTAGGCATTACATAGGCTATGTCTACACTGGGAAGTTAGTTCGAATTAAGGAGGCTTAATTTGAACTAACTAAAGCCATGGCTACACGAGGCTTTAGTTAGTTTGAATTAAGGGCTTCCTTAATTCGAACTAATAAGTTTGAATAGCGTATTGGAACTAACTACCGGTAGTTCGAATTAACCAATGTGGCCATGCTAGTTGGAATTAGTTAGTTCAAACTAACTAATTTGAACTAATTTTAATAAGTGTAGACATAGCCATTGATACATAGAGTGGAAAATGGGGTAAAGTCACTTGACTAGATCAATCAAAGCAATATGTCACGGCTGTGGTTCTACTAGCAAATCTGTGTGCAACCACACCGCACATCACATGCAGAGCCAGGTCATTTTAAATGTAAAGCAATGTAAGCCTCGATAGCTTTCAGAACCACTAGAGTCAGGGGAACACAGTGTCTGCAGAAGCAGGTGTAATGTGGGACAATGAATCTCTCATAATTGGCCTAAAGACTGTCCGAGTTTTGCTCCAGCGATAGACACGTCAGCCCCACCCAGGGGCCGGCTAAGAAACAGTGATGTTTGTCAAGTGGGATTTTAACTCAACAATGGGAATGATGCTGTCACTACACTTGCTTTCTTGCAACTTCTCCGACTACTCCTAAGTCTCTGGTCCAGCCGTCTTTACAGTCCAGAAACAGTGACAGCACAAATCTGAGTCTGCTTCATCCAACTTTTGTTATGCACCAAAACACAACTCCCTCTTCAGGGAAGTCACAGAAAGGTTACAAGTTTGATAAGCTTGAACATAGATATGCTTTCTCCCCAAAAGGAAAAATCGCAATATCAGACAAAATGCATCATAGCAGAGCCCAAATTCCAGGGTCCCTATTGCAAAGAACAATAGGCCTGTACTGTTACTCCAGATAAATTTGCTAAAGATACTTTTCCAAATGATGGTTATTGCACCAGTGAATCAGATAGACCAGCTAGGGTACCAAAACGCACAGCTATAAACACAAACACCCCTAAAAGATCTGTATGTGCATATATTTGTATATATATTGTTTGTTACAAAAACAAAGCCTTTCGTTGAATCCTGGCACTCATATAACAAGCTATGAAAAATTACTGGCTAAAATTAGCAGGCTTTGCATCCTCTACTTAGAGCAGAGGACTAGAAAGCCTAGAAGCATTCAGGTTTTAATTTTGGATGATCCACTGATTCAGTGTGTGGCTGTAGGTTAGACACTATAGTAAAGCAGAGGTGAAGTTGGAATGGGAGGTTTTGTGGTCGGGGGTGGGATTTACTTTTAAAAAAACCCTCCCAAAACTCCAATTATACATCTAAGTCATTTTCCTAGTAAACAACTTGCCAAGGGAGATAATTAATAACCCACTGACTCACAATACTGTAGTTTAGTTGCGTTAGACCTCATAATTCTCTGTGTATTAATATGTGAGACTTCACCAAATAATTTCCCCTTCGATAGGAGGTTACTGTTGTCTTACAAAGAGGTTCAGCCTACTGCTGGAAATAGATTTTCCAATGAGAAATCTCACTGTGCATATTTTCACCTCAGTCTTGCCTCTCCTGATACTGTAATGGAGTTCTCGAATAGCTCATCATTAATAACTAACTTCCGTGGCTTTCCAAGTAGGATGCAAAATCTAAAGTTCACTCCCATTCCTTTTAAAGTAGGGGGATTCTTAAGTGCTACTGATTGCTAATTTTAATAAACAAAACCATGTACTTGTAAGTGAAAGGACATCTGCATTTTGGTTGCAAACGCTTGGATAAGAAAAAGGAATTAGGTGAAACACCTACCTCAAAGAAAATGAGTGAAGGATCAACTCTGCCTGCTTATGAAATACAATAGAAAACTATGAAATAGCTCCCGAACATAGCACAGAATGCCGCTGCTGTGAGTCCCAAGTGGAAAGTTGCACTGTTCTAAACCCGGATGGTGCTTTAGATGTTAAAGGGGTAAGTAAGTGGCATTCTTGGCTACAGCTGTATAACAAACAATATTAGGTAAACTGCATATTCCACTGCAGTCAATCAAAGGGCGAAGATTCCTTTTTTTTTTTTTCTTTCCCCCTGTCTGCAAAGGCTTATCTGAGGCCCAAAGAAGCCTCTTTGTGGCAAAATAATCAAATAAAACAATGAGGTATGGGAAGAAGGGCCTCGCATTCAAAAAAGACCAAACAAGAATGAAACATCTCTAGCACTGCCAGGTATCACAATCGAGACCTTTTTTTCCCCCTCCCCTTTTTTTTTTTGCCAAGATTAATTAAATAGTGTCCCCTTTTTTTTGGCAAAGTTAAGACCTCAGCCACAGTCTCTTTCGTGGCTGTGCAAGTAAGTTACCGTCGCAAGTACTGCGTTGCAATAACAGCCACAGAAAGGAAGATTAGGAAGGAGGAAGGCAGAACTTTGCTGCTGGCCCCATTTACGCCGTGTCCAGACTGGTTAGGAATAGCGTGTATTTCTGGCTGCCTGGTGCTCGAGTTCTTGGAAAGTCTTTTGCTGCCGACTTCATCGGGGTAGCCCTCGCCGCTCCCAGAGCCACTGATGTCATCACCTGCGCAGGGAGAGAAACTCAGGGTGAGACCGACAAATCAGATTTGCTGCTCAGTCCAGGCAAGCAGACCAGGAGTTTCGAGACAGGATGTAGTGCGAATCCCAGGGAAATGAATCTCTCTCTCATGTAAATATGGTCGGGAATATATCGGAATAATGACGTAGGACTCATTCTTTGGATGTACATGAATGAACACGGGATGGTGTGGGCGTTGCCAGCCCTGGCAGACATGTTGTTAGCTGGCTAGTTTCTCTGCGGCAGAGGCTTGCATGCAGTCATCACACAGGTGATGGTGAAGGCTGTAGGGCAGAGTAGCCCATCCTGTGCTTGGTCTCACGTGGCTGTTTAAATGACCTGTTGCAATAGCAGTTAGGCCCTGATGGGGCAATTTTAAAAAACAACAGCGCCCCCCACAGTCAGCAGCATTAAACTGCTGTTCTTTTGTGAGAGGGAAAATATTCCCTCTAGGTTTAGAGCTGAACTAAAGAAAAACATCTTAACTCATGCGACCTAGGCTCTGAGGCACTGTCACGGGCAGTCAGCAACGGACATGCAGGGCCCTGGAGGGTCAGATCCAAAGCAAGGCCCTGGAAGGTAACAAAGACTCCCATTGACTCAGTGAATGTCTGATTCAGGCCCTGAGTGAAGCCAGCGCCAGTCCTAGACTGTTTGACGCCCCCCGCCCCCCGCCAATCACTGTGGGCCTCTTCCGCTGATCATAACGGCTGCATTGGGGCAGAAGGGGTGCTGCCGATGCTTAAAGCCTCTTTAGACCTTAACGCAGTGTGTGGTGGGTAACTCTGATGGCCTTAAAGTGAGAAGAAAGCCAGGGCAGAGGCTTGAGCACAAGCCGGTCAGCTGCAGCCTGTGGGTGGGTTTAAAGTGTAACCCTAAGTAGAGCACCTTGCCTGTCCGGGAGAAAGATGGGTAAGTTACAATATTAGCTGCCAGTCGTCCTCGGCAGTTTCTGCCAGGGCTGCATTTGGCCCTGTGGAAACACTGTCGAGCTGTGCAGCAGCTGTTGGTGCAGTGGGACCTTATGAAGTCATCTAGGCCCATCCCCTGCACCAGGCATTGGCTATCGAGTAAACCATCCCTGACACCTGCTCTTAAAAATCTCCAGTGACGGAGACTCCACAACCTCCCGAGGCAATTCATTCCCGGGTTTTTACTATGCTGACAGGCAGTTTTTCCTAATGTCCAGTCTAAACCACCCGTGCTGCAATTTCACTGCTTCTTGTCCTAGCCTCAGAGGTTAAGGAGAACAATGTCTCTTGCTCTCTCTCTTCTTGCAACAGCCTTTTTGATATTTGAAAACTTTTATCGTGTCTCCCCCCAGTCTTCTTTTCTCCAGACTTAACAAACTCAATTTTTTCAATCTTCCTTTATAGATCATGTTTTCCACATATTTAATAATTTTTGTTTTGTTAACTTGCTTAAGTTTTGAAATGCAGGACCTGGGTTTGTGCTAGCTTTTCTGATCCCATGTGTTCTAAGCAGAGGACTGTAACGGAATAGAGTAATTAAGACAATGGAAGGAAAGCAAAGCTCAGGTCTACATGAATGTTCACATAAAACACCAAAGGGATGTCAGACATCTCATCTTTGTTTCTGCTTTACTGGAAAGCCTGGCTCAACATTGGTAGTGTGTGTATTTATTTAGCAGAAATAATTATTTATATTCAGAAATAAGAAAACACTAACAGGACAGATTTTCTCTTTTGGTAGAATTTCTTTGATGGCAAATCTAAAATGAACCACAGACTTTAGTGAGACACTCTTCTGCTCTGCTCTGTATCTGTCTCTAAAGCTTTAGCACACCTTCCTCTATGTAAATTAACCACTGAAGGGTTTTCTTCAATGAAGCTGAAAAAGACAGACTGCAAAACACTGTTTCTCTCAGGAGGATTTTATCTTGCCCAGATGAGCAGCCTGGGCAGTGTGGGTTAGTGTAATGATGGTGCGTGGGGTTTCCAGCCACAATGACAGCCAAGTTTCCTGGCAGCTGCAAATGCTTTATTGCAATGTCCTTTGATTTATTTATTTAAGAAGTGTCCAGAAAGTTTCTGATCCTGCTGCAATTTGCAGGGCATGGGAATTCTAAATTCCAAGTTGTGCACAAGACTGACTAGCATTATATAACATGAAAAATTCCTCACAGGTGAGTTAATGGTTACACAAACCTGGAAATCAACCATGGCCATGGAAGGACAAAACCATTCCAGCCACTCTCAGGCCTTGCCACCAGTAGATTGTGCCTGAGCATAGCCATAGCCCCATTTTGTTTTGCCTCTCCAGCATAAAATGGGAGCACACGCAACATTTGCTATATAATCTGTGCTCTTACATTTACATCTACATCCTTGGTGCACACAGGATCAGAAAGGGGGCAGGTTCCACAGTGTCTAACCGTGACCGCTCACGATGCTCACTAGCTGAGATGTGAAATCAAAAGCTTTCCCCATTCCCTAGCAGCTATTCAGGGGACACGTAAAGATCACATGGGCTTTCTTGAGGAGGGTAGCACCCATAGGGAAGGGGCTCTTGTCTCAGCGGGCACGTGTTGTGTTGCAGAACACAAATGGTGGCCGTGTTACCCTGCATGAGTACACTGCTGTCGGCTGTGCACTTCCTCGCTCTTATTATAATGCCCTTTTGGATGCAGGAGAATCACAGGCCAGATGCAAACCCACACTCCATTCTGTTTCGTAACAGGGGCCAGCAGCTGTTATAAATCAGGGACTGTACTTGCTTTAGGGCAGAGACTGTATTCTCAGTGTTTGGAAAACATTAATTCATTTTGGGTGTAATCTAAATCAAAGTACCACCGCAGGACTTGTGGGCATTTAGTCTTCTCTCTTTTTTTATCATGCCCTGCCAGGAACTGGGATTAACGGAACGTTTCCAGCTGTCACTTAGAAATCAGAATGCTGGCACTCCCTTGCCCATTATTGGGGTTTGTTTGTACTCACTAGCATCCTGGAAGTCCACATCGTTCCCATTGTAAGCATTGCGCAGTCGGTTTGTCATGATCTTCAGCTGCATGATTTGCTGACGAATGGTCATATCTGGTTTGGTGATATCCACCTCTACCTCTGGATTGTTAATCTGATTGGCCAGACCATCTCCCATCACTTCTGGTAGATACCTATACAGGAAATCACATGTTTATATGGCTTTCCCCAAACAGTAAATTCTCTTTTTGGTATTACAGATGCCATTACAAGGGATAATCTACTGTCTACGAGAGGAAGAACTTTGCAGCCTTGGTAGTATCATTACTCTATTTACTTATGTTCCAGTTGCAGATGCCTGTGTCTGGTTAGTTTGTCTTCACACTCACACTCTGTACTAATGTTTGGTGCAAGCTCAGCTCTCGGTGGTTTGACTACAGAGATCTCCCTGGCAATAGAGAGAAGAGGACTGGGCTCAGGGACCCCACACAGGGCATTTTACACAGTTCTTCTGGGGTCCATGGACAGGAAGACATAGGGAGCAGGGAATGGCTAGGGATGAAGCCAGTGGATTTACCACTGTCCATAAAACAGTTTCCAGTATGCCTCTGTTTCCTTCTAGTGGATGGACTGCATATTGCTGCTGGTTGTGCACTAACTACAGTGTTTCTTAACCGTAATATTAGGGACCAGCTTGATGGCCTTCCTAAACTGTATCAGAGAGATCTCAGGCCCTGATGCTGGCGACACATTCCTGCGAACTCAGGTCTTTCAGCTGAGGCACTAATGACTCACTTTTTTAGACCCAGAGGTCCCAGACTGTCCCCTGCTGCTGACAGCCCACCCAGGGCCCTTGCAGAACATCTGTCCCTCTGGGTCTCTGTCTAAGGTTTCTGTAGTGTCTCAGCTTCTGAAGGGTAGGATGTCTCACCGCATCAGTGCTAGGTCAGCTATATGTGAGGCTGAGACTCAGGTCCAACGCTGGTGCCAGTGGGGTACCCCATGTCACATCCAGCCCATTACACAAGAAAGGTTCATCACCATGTGGTCAGATTAGGAAATTGACATGTCGTGACCGAGTCCAAACAAATGCTTCAGTGCCCGACAGCAACAGAACCAGATTCACCACCTGATAAGATTGACAAGGCAGCAGGGAAACCTTTCTACCCAATCAACTGGGAGTTGGTTCTGTAGTGATTAAAGCTGCAGCGCTCATTGCTCAGTCTCACCGCCAATCAAACATTTAAAACAACTGGTGGTGGAACTTGGGCATTTCAGGCAATGCCTGGAAACATTTTAAAAACAAAGGCCCAGAGTCTCAGCTGTCCTAGATCAAGATAGCCCCAGGGAAGACAACAGAGCTGTGATGCTTTAGAACAACTGAAGATTTGGCCCCAAAACAATGTTTTAAATGTAAATCCTGTGCACAAAGTATTCCTATGGCTGCAGAATTTTCAGTGGGTAAAGTTGAAGGAGGAACAATGCGTCTGTAATGTAACAGTGAATGTCTGTAATTGCCAACTGTGCCTCTGGATTTCTTCCAAAGCGAATCTGTCCCTTCTACCACTGGCCTTCAATGCCTTTGGGAAGTGTGTAAAGATTCCATGCTTTGATGTTTATAAGTCTAAAATGGGGGAGAAATTAAATTCAGGGGACCCATTTCTCAGAAATCAGCCCTGGCCAAGCTCAAGTCTTGCATTTGTCCCTGAGAGACATGGGCTCAGCCCTTTAAACTGAGGGCAGGACCAGCTCTAGAGCTGAGTGTGAGAGGCTCTCAAGGGGTGTGCCAGTCTGGCTGCAGAGACCTGATTGGACTGACTAGCCCTGATGGTGCTCAGAACTAGGGCCTAAGCAAGGGGGAGATCTGCCCTTATGTGTGGTGTGGAGCAGCACAGGGCTGCAGAGGACCTCATCCATAGGAGCTCCTGCCTGCCCTCATCAGGTTTCCATGGATCCTTCTGGGGACAGGGAAGTTACTGGTGAGAAGAGGACACAGGATTAGGGTTGAAGCAACTGGGAGAGCTACTTTGGAGGGGCAACCATATGTTATTCAGACGCCCATTGTAATGGAGTTTATTTTCACAAGTTGTACTGCTTCATGGGGCAGAGATGTGGGAGGAATTATTCCCTTTCTGCACCTAACGTTATCTGGGTCTCTCTGGTAGCAACCGTAAGTTCTGGCAGGGACAGTTTTTGCTTCTCTTTTCTGCACCTCGTCCGTACCTTCCCTTGGCCATTCCGTTCCAGCACTTGTCCTCATTTGTCAAGCTGGATGGGATTTTCTCATTGCAAAGTGTGCTTGGGAGGGCAACCCAGTAATCCTTGATATCTCTCAGCTTCCCTTTGGCATCAGAAACCTGTAGGATGGAGGGAGAGTTTGGGCCCAAGAAAATATCTGTTAACCCCTGGAGGCAGGGTAAACTGTTTTAACTCATTTGTTTTATAAGACGGGTGCTGGTTTTTTCACATAAAGGAAAAGAGCATTAACTTTACCTGAAACAATAACCCCCAGCCCAAGGAGCTAGCAAACTGGGGGCCAGGTTCACATGCCAAGGACAGTTCTCCATGTTCATCTGTTTGATAACACAGCTATTAAAACAGTGAATCAATAACCTCCTGGCTCCTCGCTAGCTTCTTCCCCAACCCCATCCATTAAAATAACCATGAGGGAAGGGATTCATTCTCTAGGCAAGAGAGGGTGTTGTGTGATCCTGAAACGGGGGCCTAAGGAGATTGTGTAAGAGTGCAGGGGACAGCGTGCAGTCGGCTGGCCAGGGAACTGGGCAGTCAGAGACAGAGCCAGCTGGGCTGGAACAGGAGAAGCAGATCCTGGAGGCTGACTAGAGCCAGGGAATGCAGTGTGGATGTGCTGAGGCTGGGAGTGATCCAGGGAGCTGTTACGGAGCAGGTGCTGTAATCAAATGCTGGGCAGCAGGGAACAAGAGGTTGCATCAGCTTCTCAGAGAGGAAACAAGCTGATCACAGAGCCTGTTGCCCTCTAAATCAGAAATGTCCAATCAAAGATGAGGACTGTAGCACAGCAGGCTGCAGGGAGGCAATGTCTCCACCATCTCCAGCAGGAGATAATGCCACAACACAACCCTGGCAGAGCAAGGACCACACCTGCAGAGAGAAGCAACTGCTGATGCTGGCGGAAAGACCTGGCTGGGTTGTGCGCTGCTCTGCTACCAGCACCGTTAGGGACCAAACATCGTGACGTGCTTGGGAAATTCTGCCAGTCTGGGGTAGGGAGCTGAGACCCAGCAGCAAGAATCCTGTCTTCAGAGTGACAGTTATAGCTCTGTAACTTTTTCTACTTGCCAGGCATGTTCCAGTGTTTATTGGAAAACCACCAAAGGCCAGAGCGCAGCCCAGGGCTTGCTTTGAACTTGAGAACACAGCACCTGTCCCAAAGCGGGTGCGTGAGCATCGCTGGGTCAGTGACGATCTCGACACACACCAAGGACAGCCGTAACAAGCCAGTACTGAAGCAGGCAACTTACAATGTTCCACCAGGGAAATGTTTTATAAACATGTTATTCAGAGGTACACGTACTAGCTTCTCCAGACCGAACCCTGAGGATTTATCATCCAGGACAGGTTTCCCCCTTCTTTTCTTATCCTCTCCACTGGATCCTTTTGTGCTGATTTTGGGATTTCCACAGCCTTGGAAAACCTGAAAGAAACCCCAAACCAAATAAAAACTCCTTGACATTGTGGTTCAGTAGCTTTCCCCATTAACGAGTGCTGTAGGTGTATTACTGTTTCTGCTGAATTCCCCATTTACTCCACTCACCTGATCTTTTACATTCTGACCTGTCTTGGACCTGTCACTACTGTCTATATTAAAAAAAGAAAAATATCTCTAGCAATTTTCCCCTTCTCTGATTCTAAAAATGTAAAAAGCCAGGCAACCTTTCCTTACAATGTAAAATGAAAGCGTCTCAGCATACAAGCCACAAGTGCAAAAGGCAGCTATGCGGTCAGCTCAATAGGCCAATCGATGTACTTAATACGTGAACACAAATCATTACTAATTCACCAGTGGTGCATGCTGGGAGAACCAGGATCTGCAAAGGACTGCTACCAAGTTGGATGTGAAAGCTGCATGTGAGATGAGAACGAGGAATGTTTACTTTCTGTTCATAATTACAGAAGAGCAAGTTTATGACACTTGTTTCTAATGCCCCTTATTGGACTCGGCCAAGGGCTGCTTGGCAGCTGATTGATTACCTTGACTGCTGAGGAAGAGCTCTGACGTGCTGGGGTCTAGCTCACTCCCGCAGCTAGTCTAGGGAATGTACGTTTTAATATTAACCGTTGAAGCTGCTGAAGATTTACAGTCAAGCATTAATATTAAAATAACTAACAATTCACAGTTGTTCTCACTGACCCCAGGGAATGGGTATTAATGGTTTATTCTCGGCTATGGTTTATGAAGCAATAAACTGGTCTAAACAGTATATTACATACAGGATAAAAGCTGGCCTTGTGTTTTTATAAGCTGGTGATTAAGTAAAGCGGGCTTGGCTCCTTTTCCCAGAGCACAGGGCCAGCAATTGTTTAGGTTTAAATGCACCCAAATACTGACTGGAATAATATAACCCCTTGAGTTGAAAATTCTGTCCCAAATCCACCTGGTCTGCGGTGCCAACTAGCATAGCTCCACTTCTAAAGGCAGACATGTTCAATAAATTCTGTATTTGGAAAGCGGCATGAGGCTGCGTAAGCACTTACAGGCCCTTTAGTAGCTAAGGACAATGTTAAATAGCAGCTACTAGAAGTAATTTTTAAAATCAATCGGCTCAGATAACTTACAACCAGCGCCCAAGAGTTGGCTGATAAGAAATTTGGTCTACTGATGTTAATTTTTTAATAAATCGTGGACTACTGGGGAAAGTCTAGAATTCTGGCAGATTATTAATGTTCACATAGGGAAGGCAAGATAATTTGGGTACTTATAGAGTGGCCTGAGATCAACTTCAGGTAAAATAATGGGAAAACCTAATATAGGATTTAATCAATAATGGTTTAAAGGCTAGGAATAAAATGAATGCTTGCTAGCATGCTTTTTAAAAGGAAAATAGGTCAAATAAACAAACCTGATTCATTTCTTATTTAGATTAAAAGGCTTTTTTGGAAGTTGTTTAACACAGAAGAACAGTCAGACTGAAACATTCACACTGCACAGTATCAATAAATACGTAGATGATGATGCCATGTCTTTTCCAGGATCTCTGTGACTTCTTCTGGGGCAGGGCTGGAGGAGCAGCTGTGGTGGAACTGGAGGAGTTGCAAGTCCGAGCAGTTTTTTTTCCCAGGGCAAGGGGGTGGGGGAACTTTTGGTAAAGTCATTGACAGGTTGTGGATTTCCATGAATTTTTGTTTATTCTTTTACCCATGACAGAATCTCACACAAAATGGATTAGAAACTGGTTAACTGAATAGATCTCAGGAAGTAATTGTCAATGGGGAATTAACATCGATCAGTTGAGGCCAGGGGTGGGGGTGTTTCTGGTGATTCCACAGGGAGTGGTTCTCAGTCTGACACCATTAAAGATTTTTATCAATGGTCCGGAAGGAAGTATAAAATGGTTGTTGATAAAATTTGCAGATGACTTTAAAGATCGAGTGCATGGTAAATAATG
Organism: Pelusios castaneus; assembly: GCA_007922175.1. NCBI lineage: Eukaryota > Metazoa > Chordata > Testudines > Pelomedusidae > Pelusios > Pelusios castaneus. Next base: position 17,047,569 of record ML685789.1, on the reverse strand, counting down.
TTGAAGTCAGGGCAGTCATTCAGAGTAACCCAGGTCCCTTGGAAAGCTGAGGCCATTCAAACAAAATGCCAAATGCAAGGACTTATTGCTAAGAGCCAAGAATACAGGGCAGCCCCACAACATTCTGGAAAGCTGTGATTCTGAGAAGGCTCTAGGGGTCGTAGTAGGTCCAACAACGAACATGAGCGCCCAGTGTGTGGCTTTCAGAACAAAGGCTAATGGTGGATGTACGAACAGAGGAGCAGTGAGCAGAAGCAGGAAGGTGATATTTTGCCTCTGTGTCATTGGTGAGACTGACCGTGGAGCTGTATTTCCATTTTAAAGAGGATGTTGAAAAAAATTGGAAAGGGTACAGCAAAAGCCACAAAAATGATTGCAGGTCTGAAGAAAATGCTTTACGGTGGGAGACATAAAGAGCACAGTCTGTTTAGCTCATCAAAAAGAAGCTCAAGAGGTGACTTGATGACAGTGTGTAAGTACCTTCACAGGGAGAAGATTCCAGGCACTGAAGGCTCTTTAACCTACTGGAGGAAGACACCTACGGTTAGATATTAAAGCCAGAAAAATGTGAATTAGAAACGAGGCACACATTTTTCACAGTGAAGCGGATTAAACCTTGGAACTGCTCCAAAGCGAAGCAGTGGCATTTCCGTCTCTTGATGGCTTCAGATCTAAACTGGCTGCCTTTCTGGAAGAAGCTTTAATGCTAATTACTGGGCTGAATACTGGGGTAAATGGGAGGAATTTACAGGAAGTAGAGTAGGTGATCTAATGGTCCTTTCTGGCCTTAAACACTATGAACCTGTGGGATTTCCAGTGTCAGACTATGGTGTCCAGGTCAGCCCACATAAGAACTATATCACAACAAGAACAGCCTTTCTCTTCTAGTCTAGTTTTCTTCCTCTGATGGTGCCGTAGAACATTTACCCAAGTCATTCTATGTTCAACATCTTTAAAATGCAAATACGGCTCCAGATCCACAGTTCAGGGTTGGTGCTTTATCCAAACTCTCATGTCTCTTTATTAGCCAGTAAGTACTTATGCAGAATGAATGAAGTGCTGCTGAGTAGATAGAGCTCAGATTGATTAAGCAGTGATTGCACAGCACTCGACAGGATGCAGCCGAAGCCAGGATCCCTCACCAAGGCAATACAACCCCGACTAAGGGGTGATGAAAATCAGACCCGCCATATACTAGTGAGGCCCAAGGTGAATTCCGTCTTAGACAATAGAATCGTGGGGCTGGAAGGGACCTCATGAGGTCATGTAGTCCAACCCCTGCTAAAAGCAGGACCACTCCCTCTAGAGATTACAACCAGGTTCCTTCCAACAACTTCAATTGTCTTCTCTGGATCAGATCCTTTACGAAGCACTCAATTGGTGGGTTTTGGGGCGGGGCGGGGGGGGATAAAAAGCAACTTTTAAGGAAGGCTTTGATTAGACAGAGGGCTTATGAGAGTGCTGCAAACAAGAAAGCCCAGTGTCTTGAAGTATAAAAAGACAACTGTCCTGAAAACATAAGGCGGCTGTAAAAAAGGCCCAGCCCGAAGTTATTTGCACTGTGAGGAAGGATAATACCAGCAAGTGCGACATAGTAAGAAAAACAAGACTCACCAGGCCGAAAGCAAGAAAATGTCTCTAAATAGCTGCTCAGTTTCCTTCCCCCAGAGGATAGCAGCTTTTGGCTGCCTTATTACTGAACAGTCCATGTTCTCAGTGGATTAGGACCGGTTACAAGAGCCATTTAAATATGTACAGAGTGACCTGCAGCCAACCTTCCAATAATATTACTGATATGCTAGGTATGTTCTTGCTAGACTTTAAGGAGATCATCTTTAATCCAGAATTTTAAACACTCTCCTAAATTCTACTCTCAGCTTTTCCACTGATTTCCACTGCTGCCATGGGCCATTTATTTACCCCCTCTGCCTCAGTTTCCCCATCAGTAAAATTGGAGTGGTAATACTTCATTACTTGATTCAGAGGCATGCTGTGAGGTTTAATTAGGTGGTGTTGACAAAGGCAAATGATGAGGAATGCTACTAAGCTTTAAGTATATTTTGCACTGAACCGGGGTCCGAAGAAACTTTTACAGCTCTATTAGATTGGTACTTCTCTGCATTCTTATTTTTGAAATAGAACAGCTGCCTTTTTTGACATTTTTTCATTCTTTTCTGCTTCTGTTTCATTAGGATGAGGACTTCTGTAAGCACCAATATCCATTTTTTCCACACCATGATTCCCGCTCTTCTACAATAACACTCTCCTCAGACTCAGCTATGAGCATACGCATAGTCTAGAGGTGATCCGGCTCAAAGCCACCATGCCTGTCTCATGTCTTCTTTTGTGAGGGTTTAGAAAAAAGGTATGGTAGGAATGACCTGATCATCTGTATTTATTAATGAGGGGCAAGCTTCTAAAAAGTCTGTTTCGGGTAAGCATTGAAAAGTTGGAATGACTGTTTGGAAATAACATATGTTATTGTTTTATGTGTCTATGGATTGATTGTCTGAGGTAATCCACTGCCTCTGTTTAGGTAATTTAGTGTCATTAGCTGGCTGAGTTCATTTACTTTTGTATCATTATTTAATGCTACTGGCTGGATCTCATTGTTATGCCAGGTCTACCTTCTAATAGGATGCTCAGAGCTTTTTGTGTGGGTGTTTTTGATTATTTAGAAAGCCAACCAAATAAACAAACAATACAAATGGGCTCTGTGGGGGAAAAGTCTCTGTTTTTATTTCAGTCATGTTCCAGTGATGAAGCTAAACTATTTTCTCCTCTGTTGTTTCTCAAAGTTACAGATGAAATGTTTGGAGAACAGAAAAGCTTCTCTCATACCAGTATCTCCCAGAAGCATCCCCTCAACCTTCCTCAAACACCCAATCAAATCAATGGCTTTTGTACTGTGCTTGGAAGGTCAGCATAGTGAGGTTCCCTAAGACTAACTGAGCAAATGTGTAGTAGAACTAGAGCGGCCAAATGAGGAACCATGTGCTTCACCTGGCCCTGAAAGATCGGTAAATTGATAAAAGAGACCGCTGAATGTAATAAAAGAATTTACATGGGTTTTGACAGAAGGCTTGTGGAGGACGGTGTTTCTTATAATTTTGGTTCCAGAAAACAGCAACAGGCCACTTGCTCTTTGGGGCTCTTTAAACTCACACTAGTTGTCTATTTAACCAAGTTTTAATTTGCAGGCAGACACTAGCAACGGATCCTAAAATAATAGTACATTAGCACACAACTCCTTAATGCAGAGAGATCAAGCACTCAGATGTTAGCAAGCATTGTCTACTCACTTCACTCCAGTAGCTGAGTGCCCTTTGTGTGCTGACAATTTGCAATGAGCTTAAACTACAGTAAGGACATTTGGGTTAGATGTTGGGAAAATCTGTCTAACTATAGGCGTAATTCAATTTTGGAATAGGTTTCCAAGGGAGGTTGTGGAGTCCCCATTCTTGGAGGTTTTTAAGAACAGGCTGGCGAAACATCTCTTGCCTCAGCACAGGGAGCTAGACTTTTTCTCTAGTGGTCCTGTCCTGTCCAGCCCTTTGTATCTATGATCCTGTGAACTCTCTGTTAAGACCAGATTTTACCAAATGATCTAGAGGGGAGAGACAGTGAGGCCCATTAGCATTCCTGTGAAGCACCTACTCTTCCCACCCTTCGCCTAGAATCTTTCTTTTCTAGATATATTATCCTCTTAAACAGGTGCAGATAGAACATGTATATTGAACCATGCAATGTAATGGCAATTCTGTGGCAATCCAAATATTTCATCTCCATACATTCCCTGGTGCAAGAGCTTTACAAATTGTACATAAAGTATTTTAAATTTTGTTTTATAGAAATAAAACTAATCCAGTTTCACTGCTGTAGTTTCTTGTTTATAGTCCTATTACTGTGGTTTCCACAAAACAATTCTTTCAGGAATATAAACACATAGAAGAATAATGAAAAACACTTCATGGCATTTATACACCCATTCATTCCTCTATTTGCTTCTTGTTATAATTGATTACCGTCTTTCTGTGCTATATTAGTATTGTGTTTTGTTATGCACTGGTATTTCTATCCATATCTCCCTTTGGTCTACCATTGACTTATCTATTTTCCAGACAGCTTCAGATTCATTTTCCATCAGAATCTGTTAGTTACTGCACTTCAGAGTCATGGGAAAGTCAGCTAGGGTTCAGGAACACAAATTATTCTGCTGTTAACATCAGCCTCAGTGGCTTGTTGAGCAACAAAATTAGAGAAATGATACCAGAGTGAATTCTCTCCAGCATGCTTTCATGCATGCAGCTAATGTGTCAAATTCTGCTCTGAGTTACAGCTGTGCAAACCATTACAGGCAAAGGGTGAATGGTTGTAACTGGCAAGAAAATTTGAACCAGTTGTTATGACAGGGAGGGGACTATTTTATGTACACAGTTCTTGTAAAGATGAGTCTGATCTAAAACTTCATATGAGTGAGGTCAGATTGGATATAGATGAGTACCCAGCCAAGATTCTCTGAAGATGGAGGGAAGAGGTGGGGAGGAATGGTGCTGGTAGTGGTGATGCTTGGTTTTCTTTCAAAAGATGTGCATTGATAAAAGACAATGACACTGTTTGACAAATCTGACTTAAAACTGTAGTGAAACGACAAAGGAATGAGTCAGATACCAGTTCTGAGAGATTCTGTAATGATGGCTGACATGCATGCTTTCCTGGTTAGGCCAGCAATACCAATCTCTCCTGGCTGCACCCCAGGCTGGCATTTGGAAGTTATCAGGCCATGAGATTTCACTGCGAGTTGTATGGTTTATTCTGTGAGTGGTTTTATTCCTGGCCTGGCTGGATCAGGTAACATTAGGGGACAATGAGTGCCCTCTCTCCCCAATCTAAGGCACTGAAACAAACAACTTGAAGTTGATTAATATCCATAACACCTAATATGTCTTGCTCTGTGGACCAGGTATGAAAAGGGCTCTTTGGCTTACTAGGTAGCATTGTTATGTGCACTCATCCTGTGAAGCAGGCTTTTCTGGTTCTGAGTCTTGAAAGAGCTGTATTTCCAAGTGCTGTTTCACTGATCTCCGTTTTCAGCACATTTAATCCAAGCCACAAGCACATGCTGTGGCTGCAGATGTAAGACGCCTTGGCAAAATGAACAAACCTTCCCCCGCTGGGGTTTCTGCTTTTCACGTAAATATGCCACCAAGCCACCCAACCTGTCACTGTTCTTCAAGACTGAGATTGCCCCATGGAAAGTGTTTGAACATCATCTAAACAGCAAGGTGCACCAGTGGGCCTGGCTATAAATGCAGGCTTTTACTGGGGAGCGAATACTCTGTTCCAATCAGTATTTGACTGGAGCAGCAAAGTGCATGTGACAAGCTTTCTGAACTGGTCTTGTAACAAAGTGCGTGTGACTGTATTTGCATCTGGAGCCAAGGAGTAGAGGCTGGGAGCTGATAAATCGCTGAGACGTTGAGTATGACAGATATGGAAGGGTCAAGGCAGAGCCAGGGAAGTGAGGTTTAAGAGCCTTACTGGTTCCCTTTCCACTTCAGTCTGTGAGGACAGTTTGAAATCACTGAAAAAAGTCAGATCACATCTGGTTCATTTCTACACATGGCATTTCTCTGCAGTGATTCCTTGTGAAACATCAGCCAAGGCTTCTGAGCTAACACCAGTCACGATGCCTTTGAACTATCAACAGTTGATTATCCGTATCAAAGGCTTTATTTAAACCTTTGAAAGGAAGCAGCAGATATATTTATTTTCTGACCCATGGAAAGAAGAAAATAGACAGAAGAAATGCCCAATGTGTTATCTGTGTTTCCAGGCAAAGAGTAGAAATTTACACACCAACCAGTCAAATATGTCCCATTATAGTTCTCTGGTATGAAGAGATGGCATTCTGCTGTGCCCAGCTAATCCCAAATAACTTTGGTTTGGACATGAACAAAGGCTGTTAACATAGCGCAGCACTAAAGGACTAAGGGTGCTGAGTGCTGACCCAGTTCTGTTCCCACTGATAATGGCAATGGGGAATTTTACCAATGGGAACAGAGTTACACCAGCACTGAGCGCTTTTAAAAATCACAACCTCCGGGGCACAGTACTTCATTCATGGGAAGAGCCAGAGGTGGCCTCTGGACCCAATATAGCCTGCAATCCCAGTTCTGTCTGATGTGGGGGGCTGAAAAGTGAAAATGCGACTCTTGATTTCCATTTAAAATAAAGGTAGGCATTTCAGCACTTCTCCTTCAATATGGGAACTGGCCGGGGGGAGTTGGAATGAAAGGGGATTGAAGTCTCTCACGTGGGAAGCAGATCACTCAGTTCTGGACTGGCTCCCAAACTAACTTTACTGCTGCTCCCTGTCCATCAGGCTGGGTCTGGCCCAGCGGGGTGATCTGGTGGCCAGCAGTTGGTTACAGTTGTGATGGGGTGTAGCAAAGAAATTCTTCACAGGCCATGACCGCCAATGGTAAGGCTGGTTACCTGACAGGGAGGAGGTGCACCTAACTCCTACCATTGGTCTCAGGGAGAATCCCTCAAACATTGGTAGGGGAAAATGTTTCTATTTCTTAATATTCCCTGTGAGGCTGGTTGTCTCTTGGATCGAGTGTAAGCCACCCCGCAAACTTGCTGTATATATCTCAGCTCAATGAGTATACTAGGGTGCATCCTCACTAGTAAATGAAGTCAACTTAAGCAGGCTTAAGTCGACTTAATTTACTCTGCATCTACACTGGAGTTTCCTTAAATCGACTTAAGCTGCTCCTTAAGTCGACTTAAGGAAAAATTAAGTTGACTTAAGGCCTCGTTTTAAGTTGAGTTAAAGCTTAAGTCGACTTCTTAGATCAACTTAAGCCAGTGTGGACACCCTAAGTCGACTTAGGGCAGGGGAAAAAGGGAGCCCCTGCTCCCTTCTCCCCAGAAAGCCATAGCAGCTTGTCCTGGGGAGAGCCAGTCCTGCATGGGGCTGGTTCTCTCCAAGACCCGCAAGCCACTAGCAGCTCATCCCAGCTGCCTTCTGCCTGGGACTGCTCAGATCCCAGGGAAAAGGGAGCACGGGGCTCCCTTCTGGCTGGGACCCCAGTGGTCCTGGCTGAAGAGAGCCCCGCGGCTCCTTTCTGTCTGGGACCCAAGTGGTTGCGGCCAGAAGGAAGCCTGTGGCTCCCGGCAAAAAGATAGCCGGGGCTTCCTTCTTGCCGGAACCCCCGCGGGACCTGGCCAGAAGGAAGCCCGTGGGGCTCCCTTTTTGCTGGGACCACACTTCAGCTGATAGGGAAACCTTCCCTATCAGCTGGAGCACGGTCCTGGGCAGAAAGGAGCCCCGCGCTCCCTTCTCCCCCGGACCACTCTGGGGCTTGCTGTCTCAGGGAGAAGCCCCCCTAGCCTGGAGAGCCAAGGCTCAAAGGAGCCTTGCCTCCCCCTGGACCTAACCAGTCGACTCAGAGAGTCTAGTGTAGACTCTCCAAGTCGACTTAATAAGGTCAACTTAAAATCGACTTAGTAAAGTCGACCTAAATTCCTAAGTGTAGACATAGCCCTAAAGCCTTGTCTATACTGAAAATACTGTGCTCATACCCACAGATTGATGCAGCAAGATCGATTGAGTGGCCAATGTAGACCTGCTCAATTGATCCCAGAAGTGGTCTCCTGTCAACTCAGTAATTCCACCCCTCCAAGTGGAGTAACAACTACGTCGATGGGAGAACCTTTCAAATCAACACAGCCAAGTGAAAACAGCGCAGTAAGTAAGAGTAACTAAGTTGACGGGAGATAAGCGTTCTACAGCACGCAGATTGCATATCTCCCGCCTACTTAGCCACGCAGTGTAGAGTAGGCCTGAACCTCCCCCCATGGATGCAGAGGTTGAGGCAGCATATTGTGGGGTCATTATGCTTTCCACAGTCATTCAGAATTCAACATCATGCTGTATTTGGTCCATACATAACAAGTTGGTTGGCTGGAGGTAGAGACAGGGAAGTGTTTGACTAAGAAGCATTTGAGAAGGTTTGCTTGCATGAGATGAAGCTTGCATTTAATCTCTCTGCCTATTGTATGTTAAGGCAGTTAAAGGGTATTGATAGAAAATGCAAGAGGCCGTAGCCAGAGCATTCTCAACTAATATATTATCAACTTTAATCACAGCTATTAGCTCCTTACCTTGGCTGTGATAGAGTCTCTGTTTTCCTGCATGTTAGAAATGGCTTCAGCAATCCTTGCGTGAATGGTACCAATTACAGTGTCTACGTTGGATGGTCCATCAAACCGGTCAGCCACCAGGAGCATAGAATCTAATAAAGTAAGAGAGATGGAGATACCCGTTTAGTGCATACTATACATTGCAAATTACAATGCAGCTTAAAATGCACACATATTTATATGGGGAGGAATGCCACTCACTGGATGAAATCATTGAAGAACATCATCTAGGTACTTGTACTGTCTAAATTGTCAGTAGTTTCACTCTGACTTTGGTAGCATTCAAAATAGGGCCCTGATACCCAACCATAGTATGACAGCATCTCTTTGCAGATTGCCACTACCTTACACGATGGCTGGAGAGCACTGGGCAGTACACAGAGGAACCTGTGCAGAAATAGAAAGCACGGATCTTGAACTAACCCCCCTCACTGGCTTGCATTCAACTTACAGCCAAGAGCTGCAATGAATGGAACTTTGGAGATGGCGGTGTTTACACAGAGCACCCATAGAGGGTTTTATGGGCACGTGTGCCTCCTATGCTCAGGATGAAGGAAAAAGAAACTTGCTCCCAGTAAAATTCCAAAGGGGTAGCCGTGTTAGTCTATTGTAGAAAGACAAGTATTTCCCAAGCACCATTTTGGATGTGACTGTTCTAGCAAGATAAAGCATAACCAGCAGAGAAAATGCCTACGCATATGTGGAGCAGAACACAAGCAACTAAACTGGTAAGAGGGGAGAAGTGGGGGTGGGGGTGTGAAAGGCGCCCTGTGCTCTCAGATGCTATTGATTTCGGCACCTCACAAGTACAGGAGTTGAAATGACAATGGATCAAAGCAGTTTTCATCCATTTTCTAGCAGCCACTTACTGGATTTATGTCTTGCTGGATTTTGCCGACAACACAAGTTAATGCAGAAGGATATTTTATATACACACATGATTGTGGAGACCAAAAGAACAGTGTGCATACAGACTGATCCTAAATGTCCAGGGAAACTGGAAACAGCCATGACTTTAGTGGTTAAAGAAACTGGTTACAAATGGCACTATTCATACACTGCCACCAGCATGCTTATAACTCCTGAAAACTGCCATCAAGTTCAGATCCTTCTTTAGAAAGACACAGGGCGACATCTCCCCTTGATGTTTTTGTCTTTATTAAGAGATGCCATTCAGCTTCCTAGAAATGCAGTCCCTGCTCTATGAATACTGTATTGGCCTCTATGTTTATTTCATTTTATAGGTTTGAGAGTGAAGTATAGCGGTTGTAGGAGTGAGTGGACTACCAGCACTGCATGGCCACGCACAATCTCCCTTAGTCCACCACTGCACCTGCTCTACTAACATCTCAGCTCTTCTGCTATTGCCAGAGCACATCCAGTTCTGCCACTGTGTCAAAAGCGAGAATTGCAACCCTTCCACTCCTCTGCTGAGTGCTCCAAACCAATAACTAGGATGACTGCAATTTACTCTTGAGTCCCACTCAGCATTACACATCCAGTGTGCAGGAAGAGCCGGGGTGGAAATGAAGAGTCCTGAGATTTCTAATGAATCCCATGCAGCATTGTACTACGAATAGAGTGAACAATGATGTCTAGCTGCACTGTTGTTATTTTTAGCCATCTAGTTTGAGATAGAAATCTCATCACAACGTATGGGGCATTGGCACCTGCACAGATTTCAATGCACTTTTGTTTAACAAATAAAGTAATCGCTGAATTGCATAAAGTCAGATTGTGGAGGGAAACAGATAGTAATAAAAAAATGCTTGGAATCCCTGCCATCTCCCACACAGAAAAATGATGTGTCTGCTCAAAGCTGCTTTCTCTTCCCAATAGAAAGTCAAATCCCGAGGTCCACCAAAGCTACCGTTAACTTCAATGGGACTGAACAACTTCTGTTCTAGCTCTTTCACTCCACCCATCAGCGTGGTACTAGACTGTTCAGAGGGGACGTGCGGTGTGGGAGAAATGCTTACTCAGCAAGAGTATGTATTGCCAGCATTAGTCACTCTACACCCTCCTGAAGTCTGTTCATGTCACATGTTTCATAGTGCGATTGTCAGGAGTTGGTTTTCTATCAGTACCACTCTCTGTATCTTTAATTGTAAAACCAGGCTCTCTTGTACCAGGACCAGCAGTCCAACTGTACAAAGCTCAAAGAAAGACCAATTAATACTTTTTATAGAAACAAATCTTGGCCCAATATAAAACTCACTGAAATCAATGGGCAAACTCCCAATGACTTCAAAGGGCTTTGGATGAGGCTTTTTCAGATACACACAACACACGGGGCTAATGTCCATAATAAAGGACTAGACCTTAATTTACTCAGTTTAATAACACAACTCAGCCAACAAAATCCTCTGTATTATATTACCTACTGATTATACTGTGGTGGCTCCTCTATGCCAACTAAGCTGGCATCCCATTGTGCTAGGCACTGTACAAACATACAAAAAACCCAGACCATGCCCCAACAGGCTTATAGGCTAAAAGACATGACATATCAGGTTGATGAGACAATCAAGCAGGTCTGAGCGGAGGGTAACAAAAAGAACAGACAGTGCTCAAATCTTACCCAATCACAAATTGCTACTTGGGGTAGCAGGATGGGAGCATTTCTTCTTTCATTTTCAAATTTTAAAAGTGGATTTGTTGTTTTTTAAACTTAGAAACAGAAAAGCATTACCATAGTTTTGCCTTTAATTCTTTTTCTATAGTAAAAGCCAACCACTGCTTTGATGTAGAAAGTGAAACACGTCACTCAGTGGGGTCACTGCTTTTTTGTATTTTCTGAATACCCTGCCACTACTGCAGTACCAAGTTTGCCTCCTGCTACTGTTTAGGAGTAGTAACACATTTTTCAAAATAACTTTTCCGAACAATTTTAGCTTGTGGCTGTATTAATACTGGGGACACATATTGCTAAATGTAAGGACATCCCCAAAGTTATTGAGAAAATGCAATCATTCACTCACTGTAAAACATCTCCCTTAATTTGACCTGCCCTAATCTGACCATATAATACAGTTTATCATACAAACTCACCTTCAACTACAAATAATGGGTAAGAGTGAAGGCTACAGAAGGGCACAAATTTCCACCTTTTGTTAAACATCCTTGCTATGTGACTTGTTTGAATTATGCCCTTTAACATTACAGTGTGAGAGTATAATTTGAATACAGGGCTGATTTACTCCTAATGATCACCTCCTGCCAAAAACATTGTCTCTTGGGCAAGAAGAACCTGGAACAAGTGCAAAAAGCAACAGAAATGCCATTTAACTATGCAATTAGACTTGCATCCTGACTTTTGAGGAATGGGGGCCAGTCTTTCCGCTGGGGTGAGCTGGAGAGCAGTGACAGGTAACTGTTAGCTTGTTCTTGTCACAAAGGCCACCACACAAACTCCAGGTTCAAACCCATGGAGCAGATGCTGACCCCTCCTTAACCAGACTCAACACTAACTAGTCTCACTGGATTCACCTCCAATTAATTGGTAAACTGCCATTTGTGTCATTAGAAATGAAAGCTAATTAGTATAAACCAACAAGGATAAAAGTTGGATGACACATCGTATGTAACAAGAGCCCAGTGATTCAACTTTCACTTTGCAGGATCCGACTGAAACAAGGAGGTGGCCCGGGGCTTGCTGTTTTACCAATAACAGACAGTAAGACTGCTGGCTGAATGGTGAGAATAGGAGAGCCGCTGGAGAGTTTGACAAGGAAAAGTTTTGTGAGTGCATGACAGGAACCAAGAGGAGTGGGAAATCCAGTTAAATGGGCTTGTGTGCTATTGTGATGAGCTACCATGATACTCTTCCTCCTCGAATACACCTATTCTGCTCTAAATCTGCTAGCTCAGACAGTTCCCAATCCAGCAATGAGTTGCCTGTGGATGGCTCCCTTCATTTACGGGGCCAGTGGAATGCTGCACAGATGTCACTGCAGTATCTGGGCCATAGCCCATACATAGGAGGCTGCCCTACATTCAGAGAGACCCCTATAGACTCAGCGCAGCAGGCAGTCAGAAGCAGAATAGCCATGCCCGAGCAAACAAAACAAAACAAAAACCATAAAAAAGCCCTGACATAAAAAGCTCAGAAAGCATCAAATAAGGGCTTTAGAGAAATGACTTCAGACCCCTCTGGCTTTGCTGCCAATTCTGTCCATTTTAAACTAAGGGGCTTCTAGTTTGATTAGTGTTCAGTTACTCTGGGGCCACATAAGGAGAGGGCAAATGAGGTAAGGCTTTAGAGGATGAAAACAAAACCTTGATTGGACCCACCTCCTCCAAATAACCTGGCAGTCAGCCCTGACTACAGAGTGCAGGTTACTGCCTGTCCTGCAAAGACTATTGTTAGCTGAGCAGCCTGCGCGCTCTGCACAAGGAGGTGTCTGTGGCTGGCTTTCAGGTGTGGCCACACCTCATGAGTGCAGTGCAGTAATCCTTGGGGCGGTGACACAGCCGAGATCATTCTGTTTACAGCTGTTTTGAGCAGTAACTGGCAGGCAGCACAACTAACACATCTTTGAAAGAAAATGAAAATGTCTTTCTAAAAAATAGCTTTTAGCTAATGGTTTGGGAAGGAAGGAAAGGCCTGGATCCCAGTTTGTGAGTGTTCATTATTATGGGCACACTAATGCCTGTTACCTAATATTTATCACCATTACGTTTCGTTTCCCTGGTGTTAAACCCAGTTACACTGACAATAAAAATCTCCTGGAGGTACCTGCTGTTCGTACTCTGCTCATTCGCTACTCAGTCCCACTTAAATGTAATCAGCTAGTTTAGCTGCAGATGCTGTCCTTCCAATTAGGAACAGGAAGGGGTCCTCTGACTTCCTACAGGAGCTCAGTTACTTCCCATGGCAAGCGATGCACAGATTCTGCAACTCCACACTCTGGTCCTTCCCTGAATCCTTGTCATTCACATTTATAGCCGCAGCTTTTTATTACAGGCTTTCGAAAATCCAGCTTACTGATATACATTGGATAGCTTTTCAACAGAGATATCTAGCTCAACCAGCAGTTGCAGGCCAGAGACAGGAATCATGGGAGGAGGGTTTTTTAGCCGTGCAGCTGGTCAGTCTAGATTATCATAATGGCCTAAAATCTATGAATCCTACCCAGAAATAGACATACAGTCCCCTTCATTGCAAGCAGGTTTGCCGTCTCCACAAAGGGAAAGGTGCAGCAGCTTCCTGTTGATTGCTGACTCTGATCTGATATGATGGTTGCTCACCTTGGAGCAATAGCCAAAGTTCTTTGAGATGTGTCCCCCTGTGCCGCTCCACTTCAGGTGCATTGATGCGCCCCGTGTCCTCAATCGTAGATTTTCTGCAGCAGAGCCCCTGGAGCTGCATGCGCTGCAAGCAGCTCACGCCGGCTTCCTACGGCTTTAACAGCACACGTGAGGCTCCAACCCTTCAGTTCCTTCTCTACAGCGGAATATCATTGTCTACATGTATGAGTTTATATGTAAATACTCCAAAGTAGAGGGGAGGAGGGTTGGTAGTGAAGCGGCACGGGGAGACACATCTCGAAGAACTTTGGCTACTGCACCAAGGTGAGCAACCTTCATTTCTTCTTCAAGTAGTGTCCCCGTGGCTCTACTTCAGGTGTAGCAGATTCCCCATTGGTGGTGGGAGCTCCGTGAGTATTTTGTTGAGTGAATTTTAGTATGGCTAATCCTACAGCTGTGTCACATTTTGCTGTTTGTTCGATAGTGTAATGTTTTATAAAAGTATCGATGGAGGCCCATGTAGTCTCATTTTCTGCACGTTCTGTGGATCATTAGTATGGGCGGAAAGGCATATAGAAGGGCCTTGTCCCATGTTATTAGAAACGCGTCCCCTAGGGACCCTTTGCCGATGGCCACTCTTGAGCAATAATTTTTGCATTTTTTGTTTCCAGGCGTTGCGAACAAGTCTATCACTGGATACCCCCAATGTTGGAAAATTTGATGGAGGACCCCGTTGTGAAGTTCCCATTTGTGTGTCTAACCGAATCTTCTGCTTAGTGCATCCACCATGATGTTTTGATCTCCAGGTAAGTATATTGCTGAAAGCTGGATGTTTTGAGAGATACACCAATTCCAAAGCTTGATTACTTCTGCACAGAGGAACTGCGATTGTGCCTCACCCTGTTGCTTGATATAGTACATGCATGACACTTTGCCTGTCCTTATCTCTATCATTTGCCCTGCTATGTAAGGGAGAAAGTGCTGACATGCATAGTTCTAGCAGGTTTATGTGTAACATTCTCTCCTGTATTGACCACTTGCCCTGCGTCGTTAAGCTGTGTATGTGTGCTCCCTACCCAATTAGTGAAGCATCTGTAATCAGTAGCATAGTTGATGTTGGAGGTGTAAATGGTATGCCCATGAGGAGACTTTTGAGGTACATCCACCATGTTATAGACTCCTTTATGTTGTGCAGCATAGATATAAGCCTGTGAGTTGATTGTTTGTAGGATTTGTAAATCCTTATCAGCCATGGCTGCATGTGCAGTCTTGCATTTTGTACTATGTATGGAGTTGCTGCCATTTGTCCTAAGAGCTGCAGGCATGTCATTATCGGGAAAGTGGGCCTGATTTGAATGGTGTGTACTAAGTTTTGTATGTTGTTGAACCTCTCCTTTGGTAGGTATGCCCTGGTGGAGAGTTTGTCTATACATATAGTTTGTCTATGAAATGAAGCTCTTGAGGCCAGTTGGACAGTGGATTTTTTGTAATTTATCATCAATCCTAGTGACTGTAATAGGTCTCTTGTTACCTTGACTGCCTGAAGAGCTGACCTGTAACAGTGTGTTTCTTATTAGGCAATCGTCCAAATATGGGAAAAGTGTTACTCCTGGTCTGTGTAAATGCGCCATCACTGTGGCTATGACTTTTGAAAATACTCTCGGTGCAGTACAGAGGCCAAAGGGTAGGACTGTGTACTGATAGTGTTTGTTTTGGATTGTAAATCTTAGAAATTGTCTGTGTGCTGGATGTATCGAGATATGAAAACAAGCATCCTGGAGGTCGAGGGAAGTCAACCAGTCCCCCTGGTCCAGCGCAGGAAGTATTGTGGGAAGGGTTACCATCTTGAACTTTTGTACCTTGACGTGTTTGTTCAGCCTTCTGAGGTCTAATATAGGTCTCCATCCTCCCGTCTTTTTCTGAGTGAGAAAAGCCCTTTCCTATGTATTGAGGTGGGACCTCTTCTATTGCTCAAATTCTTAGGAGTTTGTTTACTTCCTCCAAAAAGAGCTGTTTGAAACCTACATCCCATTCCTCTTCCCCGTCCCTGTTCAGGGACCCTACTCACAAAGTGAAGGAGATTATATATCCACCGCTGATTACTTCTAGAACCAATTTGTTGGAGTTGATGTTCTTCCAACGATGATAGAATGGGCGTAACTTGTTGTTGAAAAGTGGAATGTTCATGCTGATGGTTTCCTGCGCTGTGATGAGGTGGTCATGCAAACCCTTGACCAAAGGTTCAAAATTGCTGTTTAGGAGGAGCTGTTTGGGTGTTCGGCTGTTGTGGTGCGACTGTCTGTGTCGTCATTGTTGTTACTGAGATCTCTTTTGTGTGTTGTCATACCTCCTGATGTATTGGAAAGATGTGTATCTATAGTTATAAGGTTGGTATCTAGTATTTTTCCGTCTTGTTATTGGGGCATAGATACCCAATGTACGGAGGGTCGCACGAGTGTCTTTTAATATATGCGTTTCTTCATTTGTCTTTTTAGCAAAGAGCTTCACCTTGTCAAATGGCATATCTTCAATGGTCGCTTGCAGTTGCTTTGGGAGACCTGCTGACTGTAGCCACGAAGATCTGCACATGACTACTGTTGGGCCAATGGTTCTAGAGACGTGTCAGCCATGTCTAATGAAGCCTGCAGTGCTGTCTTTGCCACTAAGTGACCCTCTTTGATCAGCGAATTGAACTGCTGTTCTCTCTTCTGGTATGCAATCAATACATTCTGAAATTTTTGTGTAATTGTTGTGGTTCCAATTTGATAACATTGCTGTGTAGTTCACTACACGCAGTTGTAGGATGGCAGAGGTGTATATTTTCCTGCCAAGCAAGTTACGTTTCTTACTATCTTTGTCCTGTCGTGTTGATTTGGTTTGATTTTGGTTTGTTCTTTGGTTTGCTGCCTCTATCACCAAGGAGTTGGGTTGAGTAAACAGGAACTCGTTGTCCTTACATGTTATGAAATACTTCTTGTCAGCTTGCTTGAATGTTGGAGTTATTGTGGCAGGTGTTTGCCAGATGCTATTCGCAGGATCCATGATTCCTTCATCCATTGGTAGTGCGAACTTTGATGAGGTGGAAGATTGTAATATTCTGTACAATTTATGCTGAGAGGTTGAGACCTCCTGGAAAGAAATATCCATACTATCTGCTACTCTTCTAAATAAGTCTTGAAACTGTTTTATATTGTCTGAACTTGTAGAGGGTACACGCGTTACAGTTTCTTCTGGAGTGCTGGATAAGTTGTGTGCAGAGCAGGCGGCTTCCTGCTCTGTTGCTTGTGTCACGATGTAAGCGGCTTTAGATGCTTCCTACCCTGTTAGAGGGGCTTTGGAGGTCGATGGGGCTGATGTTGCCATATGTCCCGTGGACTTTTTATGTGGTATCGTATACTGAGGCCAGTTACCCCATCCCGGCTGTTTCCCCAAACTGTACCCAAAGCTGTAGGTTCATGTGGATTTACCAGACACAGTCAAAGACCATTGAAAAGATGGATGATTTTTATTGAATGCCAGGCTGAATAACCCCAAGCAAGCAAAGCAAAGTAACAAGTGGAGAAAGCTTACATCCCTTCAGCAACCGGGGACCCCTGACGACTACGGACAACCCGGAGGAAGTTACCGAGGCAGCCTGGTCCATGGTCCTACAGCGAAGTCCACAGATTCCCAGTGGTTATGCTAATATATAGCATCTCAGGAGAAGGTGGGGTGATCAAGCCCATTTTCCCTTCACACGCTCAGGCTCAAGGCTGAGGTAACTTGAAGGAACAAATTAAAAAAAAACATTACAGCCAAGCCTTGCAAAACAGCAAAAACAGCATAACACCTTATATCAGGCCCCAGCCAGTTCCCACAGGAGACTGGCTCCAGCTGGTGCTTTGGGCATGAAGCTCAGTATCAGTTCACGGTTGGGTTGCTTGTTGGGGGGGGAGGGGGCTGTGAGCGCCACTGCACTACCTGTCCATCACAAAGTCTTCCGCGTTAGCCCTACACTGGCCATGGCATGCGATAAGGCGGTGGTGCATACCATGGGGGAGGGGGATGCATATTCTGGGTAGTTGGGTTGGTGAGGGTAGTTAGCATAGTGTCCCTTAGGCGATAGATTGTCATTCTCATCATTCATTTCGTCCTCCGATGACAGATAAGTCATTGAGCAGTGGCTACCCTGGCTGGACTGCTCTGGCAAGGTGTTGGTGCTGCACAGAAGTGAAATTGGAGATGAAGGATAGGAGTCTTCCTCCTCCTGATGTTGCTGGGTTTTTTCCCCTTGCATTTTCTTGGAGCTGGGGAGGGCGGCGTTATGTCCTGATGTGGCACTGCGGATAGAGGCTGTGGCTCTTTTCGAGGTAATGATCGTGTGTGCAACTGCGATTGGGGGCATTCTGGTGCCTGCATGGATGCCCAACTGTCAGCGGCACCCTGTGGTCCTGTTGCGGGGCTAGACACTGGAGGTGCCCTTGGTGCTGGCTGAGCGGTTGATGCCGATGTTACGGCCGTTGAAGGGTCTGACTGCAGCTTTAGAGAGACGGTTCGTGGTGCCGGTGGAAGCTGCTTGATCTTATCCCTGTGGTCATTATCTGAGCCTTGAGAGTATTTCCCTGATTTGGAAATTCTTGTACCAGAGGATCCAAAAGCCTCTTCGGTACCAGCTCCTCTATCCTCTCTTTTCTTCGTATTGAGACTAGCTGGAGACAATGATGACCACCTCTTCTGATGTTTTTCCGTTGTCCTGGGTCATTGTCCCGAGTCTGAGGCAGGTCTCAGTGACCCCTCCATTAATAACATACTGAGCCAGAGGTCCCTGTCCCGCCTGGCTCTTGTTTTTAAATTTTTGCAGTGCGGGCATTTGGGAGGGAGATGTCCCTTGCCCAGGCATCTAATACATTCGGTGTGGCCGTCCGAAGCAGGCATAGGGTCCCTGCAGGAGGCACACTGCTTGAAGCCTGGTGGGGCAGGTGTGCTGCCTAATGTAAAGAGAGTTTTGTTTTTTTTTAAGAGGGGAAGTATCTTAAACTAAGTAACTAACTGACTAAGTAACTAACTAACAAGGTATCTGGAAAGAAAGTAACAACTACAATTAGGAGAAGTAAAGGGGGCTATCAAGAATTGCTGCTGGCTCCGTCTCGGACCGGCGGCGGTTGAGAAGGAACTGAAGGGTTGGAGCCGTGCGCGTGCGGTTAAAGCTGTTAGAAGCCGGTGCAAGCTGCTTGCAGTGCGCGCAGCTCCAGGGGCTCTGCTGTGGAAAATCTCTAATTGAGGACGCGGGGTACATCAATGCACCTGAAGTGGAGCCATGGGGACACTACTCGAAGAAGAACTCAAAGGGTTTACAGTTTCAGGTAACATATAATTCCTTGGCTAAGCATATTTAATGCAATTTATGAACGCTGTAATTGCAAAAAATGGCACAGTTATTAGGTTTGCTATGATCACTGGCCTGTTGTATGGACATGAGGCCTTGCAGGCATACTTACGCTAATGGCTGGGATTTAGCTGAATAATAGAAGGCCTAAGGAAATAACCCTAGCTCAGCTACTTTGCACTCCCCTTCTGAGAGCTAACTGAGTAACCATAAACATGACAGCATACAACAAGATTCCACAAGAAGGGTGTTTTACAGAGCTTTAGCAAGTAGGTTGTTATGCAATATTAAGCAGTTAGACCATGTTTATATATAGGAATTATTAAGAAATAAGTGATGTAATTTATGAATATTAATGCTTGATGTTTAATTATGGACACCCATATACTGGAGAGGGGCTGCTAGTGACTTTTTAATATTCAGGATAAAGAATCAAATATGGTATACATCAGTATTAACACACAGAATCATAGAATCTTAGGTTGGAAGGGACCTCATGAGGTCAGCTAGTTCAACCCCCTGCTAAAAGCAGGACCACTTCCACTAAATAATCCCAGCCAGGGTTTTGTCTAACCGGGCCTTAAATGTTACTACTGAGAACAGCCTAGCTCCCTCCTCTTTGGAGCACCCCTTCAAGTAGTTGAAGGTTGCTATCAAATCTCCCCTCAGTCTTCTCTTCTGCAGACTAAATAAGCCTAGTTCCTTCAGTCTCTCCTTGTAAGTCATGTGCCCCCTAATCATTTTCGTTGCCCTCCGCTGGACTCTTTCTAATTTGTCCACATCCTTTCTGTAGTCGGGAGCCCAAAATTGGACACAGTATTCCAGATGCGGCCTGACCAGTGTCGTATAGAAGGGAATTATCACATCCCTTGATCTGCTGGCAATACTCCTACTGATGCATCCCAATATGCCATTGGCCTTTTTGGCAACAAGGGCACACTGTTGACTCATATTCATCTTCCCGTCCACCATAACCCCCAGGTCCTTTTCTACAGTGCTGCTACTTAGCCGATCGGTCCCCAGCCTGTAGCAGCGCATGGGATTTTTCCATCCTAAGTGCAGGACTTTGCACTTGTCCTTGTTGAACCGCATGAGATTTCTTTCGGCCCAGTGCTCCAATTTGCCTAGGGATAAGGAGGGATATAAAATACCACACCCAGTTCCGATTTCTTCGGGTTCATCAGGTTCCCAAGATGACATAAATGGAATCAGAACCTCCCTTCTGATGGGCTACACTCACTTTTCCTTCTGCCTTTGTTTTCAGTAGTCTCCATAGGTTATGAATATGCACAATGCAAAATTGCTAGTACAAACAATATAGGAAACCACTAAACTGCACTTATCTTAGTTATATATTATTTATGTATATTGATTCTTTCCTATGATTTCAAGTATAGTTGTCTGTACTAAATAAAGCTTCTGTGTGTGTTTCACCAAATTCTGTCTTGTCAATTAATTTAAGTAGCTGCCTAAGAAAAGAACTCATTATCTGTCACAAGTGCATGTTGCATTCCAATATGTAATCTTTTAAGTGTAATGATTGTTCAGGCTACATTCCCATACTGATTTCATTCTAGCTTTTCCCTAGCGTTGATTTTTTGTTTGGCTCCTGAACTTGCCCACTCCCCCCACTGCATTTGTGTTTGAATATAAGTCTTATTCCCCCAAACGCCATCCCCACCCCTTCCAGTTAAAAGTCCTCAATTCTGGCTTCTCTTCCCTGGCCCATGGAAACAATTTCAGGACTTTTCATTTCTACAGCACCTTACACTGAAAGATCTAGAAGTGCTTTCCAACTTCATTTAGTTTACCCTTGGTACTCGTGCAGGATGATACCACTCAGCCAGAATAAGGGTGGTAGAATCTGTAGACCCCAAGCCTCAAGAGGTAGGAAGGGCATAAGAATGAACTGAGTTGCTTTCTTTAATTGGACAGCGTGTAGGCAAGGGCTCCTGCCAGCCCAGTACAGAAGAGGTAGTTTAAATAGACAGGAGCAAGGGTCTCGTTAGACAGTGTAGAACATTTTGTGTAATGATCTGACTGAGCCCATTAATCAAACAATAAAATGTCTTTCCAGTTCTTTTACAATCCAGCTCCCAGGCAGAGGAATGTTATTGTAAAAAGGTCTATTTCTTTTTAACTGTTCTAATGGCACTTTGTTCATTCTTGAATCCCTCTCATGCCCTGAAGCTCATATTCAGTCTTTCGAGGGGGAACATGTTCAGCAGTTTATTGGCACATAACTGGGTCTTCTTACCAATGAGGTTCCTCCATTCCGTATCCAGGTCTGCCTGATTGGCCAGGCAGCCCTTCATGACATTGTGGCAGTAGTTGTTGCACGGCTTCACGCTAGACATGCCCCGGCAGTATGGACAGTACACCAGCTTCATGATAGCCCGAGTGCACTCTTGGCTCAGAGACACCTAAGAGAGGTGGAAGGGCAATGAGTAAGTATGGAAACAAGTGAAAGACTCTCATTAGACAGGAAAATATACACTGCGTTATTTTAAAGCCCTAGTCAGACAGATTTAATTACACTGAACCAAATTTATCCCCCAAGTAACTAAACAACTGAAAATGTTTTGTGATCCAGTGAACAGGACTCAGGATTGGGAGCCAGGATTCTATTTCTGGTCCTGCCACTGACCTGTTGTGTGTCCTTGGACAGGTCACTGACACGTGGTACCTCTGTTTCTCCTCCCACCATTCATATGTCTTGTCTGTTAGCTCTTCCGGGCAGGCACTGCCTCTCACTGTGTATGTCTATACCCTCTGATTACAGCACAAACATACCCACTGTATATTTGTGTGGTTCCTAGCGCAACTTGGCCCTAATCTTACCTTTGGCTTCTAGGCACTTCTATAATGCAGCTCCAGAGGATAACAAAACCAAAGTAGCAAAAGACGCAAACTATATAGAGATGAAAATAATAGCTAAAGGGATGGAATACAACAATATACCAAGAGTCAAACATACTAATATTAAATAATCAAATCATTAGGATTGTATTATGACTTGTTTATAAAAAAATGACAGATAAGTGTTCAATGTTCCAGCACTTTCGCAGCGCTAATCCATTCTCGGTCATTCCTTGAGTGCCTGCAGGATGAGCAATAAACATCCTCCGGCCTCTTTTTGGTTGGCTTAACTCACAACCAGTGATGGCTAATTTTACTAACCTGATTCTCTCTATCCTTTTACTCGGGGACACTGTCACATGGTAATTCCTGCCAACTGAAGAGACTTTTATAAGCAACAGCATGTTCTTTTGTTAGGTAAGTGTTTTGTTTTAACCGTCTGGCAGATGTACTGCACTTACAGTTTGCTCCTGAAATGGATACTGCCTCTTTTGCAAGGCTGATCCAGTAGGGAAGCCTCAACATGACAGTTATTTCGCTCATGTCACAGAAAACAAAGGTGGGGGAAGAGTTTGCAAAGGTGATCCAAGGCTACTCCGAAGGTTTAAAGAAATGTCACTTTAACATATTTTATGTTATATATTTATATGTATATATTTTATGCCTCAGGGATAAACCATTTCTGGAGTGGGTGACCAACGGCATCCAGGCAGGAGGAGGATCAGCATTAGAGGAAGGGAAACCATCCGATGGTTTGGTGCAGAGTCAGATCAAGATGCTCTGGAGAGCTCCCAGAATAATCCCTTGCAGTGCAGTTCTGTGTGATCAGGTCAAACGTTAAAAGGACACTGACAAAGGTGGCCAGTCCATAATATTAACTATCTTTTTTTTGGCTAATGTCTATTTGCAACTTCCTTGTTAGTCTTTATGGGTGATTTAAAAGGAGAGAGAGGGGAATAGAATAGAATAGAATAGTTGGCACTCATGAGAAATTATGCGATAACAAACTACTGTGTAAGTGTGATGGACGGGGGAAATGATCTAAGTTGCAAGATTCAATTTCAACAGTAAGATTCTTTCTCTCATATGGTATGAAAAACACCTTGAACAATGTCCTTTTTAGCTTGTTGCTGTCCAAGAATAATCAGTACCAAGGCAGCTTTAGAAAATGAGAGCATGTTGAGCCCACTGTTCGAGGTCAAGAAATAAAAATCCCTAGGGTTTATCTTCCTCAAACTCTCTTCTTTGTAGCTCTTTATTTTTAGTACTCCTTGAAAAGGATATCTCCAGCTCTGCTTCGGTTATTATTTTGCAGGAATCAATTAAGTGATTGGATGAGTAGTCTCCCTGAGGTTCAGACATTATATAGACTGCCAGGGCCGCTTCCCATGTTAAAAGTTGGAAACAGAAGGTTTCAATTTCTTTGCTTTCTATAAAATGACGTTTCCAAACCTCACAGAAAGCTGATGGGATAAAGTAGAAAAATTCTCTCTTTCTGCTCAACAAATATACAAAATACCTGAGCCCAGATCCATTAAGGACTTGCACTTAACTTTTCAGTGCCAAGTCACTTTGGGTACATGTACAGAGGGATAAATAAATCTCTATATCCTTGTAGGGCTGCTAAGCTTGGGTTCCAGCCAGAGCCTGAACAGCTACACAGCAATTTTTCAACCGCGGAATCCAAGTCGTGAGCTCAGCCCAGCTGAGAGCTGTGAGCTATGTGTAGGCATAGCCCCAGTGGAATCCAGGAACCCTGGGTGAAATCCTTCTGCTCCCTATACAATGCATGGGGATAGATAGGTGCCTGAAAATGGGACCCGTGAAAGCCAGCACACTAGGCAGGGTTGGATGGAGGCTCTTAACTTGCTTAGGATCCATAGCCAGGAACGCTGCCTAGAGTCAGATGCCCAAGCTGGTTCTTGCATAAACAGCAACAGAGCTGGAGAACGGCGGTAGTCTAGACCCCCTTACCACGCAATAAAGCCAATAGCGTACACACGATCAATTTCTCTGTTGCGCGGCAACACCCTCTTGCCGCGCAACAGTTAAACCACTCAAAACGAGAGTGGTAGCATTATCGCGGAACAGCTGTTCCGTGGTAATGCTCGTGTGTACTCATTTTGCGCAATAGACAGCCTCCGGAAATGTCCCAGAGTGCCAATCGAGGCCGCTCTGGGACATTGGAGCTGTCAAATA
>ML685789.1:16983583-17023285 GCA_007922175.1 Pelusios castaneus | reverse complement strand
TGCCCACCATGCACTGCTCTTCTTTCACAAAGGAGCATTCACATGGTGAATGCTCCTTTGCGAAAGAAACAGCACGTGTGTACACGAGAAAGCGCTATATTTATAGCGCTTTCCTTGTCCCACAATAACTTATTGCGGGACAAGTTTCTCGTGTGTACATAGCCTCACTCCAGAGGCAGGTTCAGTTCCCGCCTCTGCCTAGTGACTGCACCATGATTCTCACTTTTGCTGGCCTAATAGATAGTTCATTATTTATATGAAAGAGAATGGCTTCAACGGGAGAGAATGAGCCAACATCAGAACACCGCACAGCTCAGTAGCTAGGGCATTCACTGAAGAGGTAGGGGACGCCCAGTTCAAATCCCTTCTCCTCATCAGCTGGAGAGGGGACCTGAAGTGGGTTTCTCTTACCTCATGGGTGAGTCCCTAAAAACTGGATTGATGACGATAACGGGAACGTCCTTTTCCTCCCTTCCCTGCAGTTTCTTGCAGAGTTAGGTGTGC
Organism: Pelusios castaneus; assembly: GCA_007922175.1. NCBI lineage: Eukaryota > Metazoa > Chordata > Testudines > Pelomedusidae > Pelusios > Pelusios castaneus. The sequence continues at coordinate 17,022,781 of ML685789.1, read as the reverse complement.
TACCTACGCCTACCAGACCAGGCCCTGCAGGTGATGCCTATCTTCTTCTGGTCTCAGGTTCATGCTGGGGTTTAGGTGAAGACAGAGGCCCAGGCACCTGCCTCGGGCAGCAGTGAGTATGCCCAGAGACAGAAACTTAGGTGCTTTGGGGACTTATTAAAGTGAAAATTTAGGCACCAAGTGAATTTGGGCACCTACAGGATGGGTTTTGTGCACAGCAGCGGTGCCTAAATCTGGGTGTATGTACCTAAGTCCCTTTGTTTCAACTCTACCAGAGAATGTACACACTCCTGCCACAGAAATACTAACATCTCAACCTTGAAGAAAACTGCAGAAGTTAAAAGGTTTTGCTGTCTCTTTAGAAGGAGTCTCTCCTTTTGTTACCAGTGCTAACACAAACGGAGCCAAAGGGGTAAAATCAGTGCACTGATTCTCAGTCCAGATCCCTTCTACGCAGCACTGAGTGCATATTTAATGCCTGGGATTTAACTGGGGTTAAAATGAAAAGCTGTCTTCAAGCCAGCAGGGGGAGCTTTTGCCCTGCTGAAGGAGCAGACAAGCAACAGTTCAGAATTTTGAGAAACAAACTAGAATCCCATTCACCACTTTGGCCACCTAGGACAAGAACAAGGTACAATGAAAATATTATTTCAATTGTTAGATTTTCTTTTAAATCACAGGGCTGGAATAAAAGACAGTGGATGTTAAATGAGAGGACAACAGTTAAAAGCAGATGAAATATAAATGCATGCTATAAACAGGCCAACACACCATCCAGAAGCAGACTATTCAACTGGAAATACTGGAAATTCAGTGTGGAAGGGCATGCTATTATTTCTTCTAGTAAGTCTTCATGAACCAGAGGGGCACTGTGAGAATCCAGTGCAAGCATTCCCCTTGCATGCTCACCATGCTTACAAGAAACTGCTCAGGAGAATTTTGCTGACTATTCTTTCCAGCCCTGCAGAAGAGCTCTGTGGAGTTGGAAGGCTTGTCCCTTTCACTAACAGAAACTGTGTAGCCAGAGATATTACCTCTTCCCGCGCCTGGTCTCTCCAATGACTCAGGTTGCTTTCTTAAGGATATTTTTCTTTACAAGTGAATGTAACACTCATGAGCCCAGTTCAGACAACTGCCCAGGACAGCCCCAGTAGGGGCAGCAACTGTGTGAGCTCTGCATCTCCAGGACACTATCTCTACACAGACTCGATGAGCCCATTGGGGGTGTGAGAGGTAGTTAATACTGCCAGTCACACCAGGTCCTTGCTGGCTGGACTGGTCACCAAGGGTGCAACTGCTGTAGTTTCCTGTGATTTGGACAGCCATCCAATTGGTTTCCTATAGGCCACTCAACAGCTGTCAGAGAGGATCATAGCTCTCAGTCCCTCGACTAATCAGACTAACCGTCACAGATGAGGCAGAGGTATCCTAAAAAAAGGAAGTGCTTGTTTATGGTTAACATCTGCCTTTGGAGGGCCATTTCAAATGAGGTCTCAGGAACAAAGAACACTGCCTGGAGTTTCAAGCTAAGCTCCCGAGAATAGGAAAAAACGATGCCTTTACCGCATAACTGAGCAAACATGACTTGGATGTCAAACAGAGAATATTTTTGCATGGCCAATTTGTCATTCTTGCAAAGTGACTTTTTCCACCAGAGGGACACTTTAATGCCACGTTGTATGAGGCAGCTTTGAGGCAGTGTGCATAGCGCAGCACTGTGCAATATCCACGTAGGTAAACCCTTCTTTGAGATCCCTTCTGCATTTATAGTTCCTATATTCAGGCTTGGCAGAATTTGATTTTTAAAAATAATTTTGATAGACCATATCAATGTATATTTTTAAGCAATTTTTCCCACTTTAATAGATTTACCTTTTCATTGTTGTGGGAAATTATGGGAAGTCAGACAATTATTTAATGACCATAGGCCTTGAGATTCAAAAAGTGAAAGCCTTGCAACTATTAAAATACAAATTGTCAACATCACGTTACAATAAACAAAGTAAATATCAGCCAATCCAACTCTGTTAAGTTCTCAAGCAGCATTTTTCTTACTTTGCCTACCTATAAATTTCAATTCTTAGCCATGAAAATATTTGTCGTTGGTTTGTTCCTATATGGTGACGTTGTTTACTGATATTTACCCATAAAAACTAAACCCGTCCAAGCCTTCCTATGTTACCCTTTCCCCCCATGTCTGTCTTTGCTGTAGACACAGTAGGTGATTTGTTCATGCACCAACTGCTGATTTTAAAATGATCTCTCCCTTAAATCTGTCTGATTATAACTATTCAACTTTATCTCTCAGCAGCAAGGATTAGTAATAGTCTGTAGTAGTCGATGATTCCAAGGTCCCGCACGCCTTCATCCTGATAATTATTCCACTTGTTAATGAGCAGTTCCAAGTGGATAGTCACCATATTAGAGAAGCTACTAAAATTGGCACTAATTAGCACACATGTTGCTGTCTCTGCTAAAACACCAAAGACTGAATGGATGTGGTGGCCAAACCCAACTCACTCCCTAAGGATTAGCTTTTTTCAAGTCAGGGTTTAGGCATGTTGGTGGAACTGCATCACGAAGCTTATTCTGAAGCTGCTTAGACTATATCTATTATGTCAATCAGGGACTTCTGACTGTCAGTCTGAGCTCTCTCACACATATTTATTCTCTCTCTCTCACATGCACATTCACTCAATCACTCTCACACACATTCACTCATTCAAATAAAATATAAAAAATGTTGAGTATTCTTAGGTTTTGATATGCTAAAGAAAAGCCTGCTTGTGAATTTCCATTTAAAAATGTTTCTATTCTAATTTAATTAGTTTCCCTTCCAGAGACAAGTTATTTTATTCATACAGGCAAGCTGAAAGATCCCAAACTAGGTAGTCTCCTGCGTCCTTGCTTTTACACTCTTACCCCTGAGCACTAAAAAGTTTATAAAAACGACACCTAACTTCCCATTCAACAACTGACCAATCACAGGTCTGGTATTAATTAAAACGATGAAAAACACCATGTTTCCAACTGAGATTTGTAATACCTATCAATAATCAATGTCAGCTGTTAATCACAGGTGGCCCAAAATCAGAAGCATGCAAACAGCTGAAGAAGTAGTAAACTCTCATTTGTTATTCTTTAAATAATCTAGCATGGCATGAAAACAGTACATGACAATTATTGATTTATCTGAGCACTCCTAATCTGTCCCAGCCTGTGCTAAAGTACAGGCTGGTGAAATACCTGGCTGCACGCCTGTCAAAGTCATGTTTATTACGATGAGAATTTCATTAGAATCACTTCATGAGAGAAAGAGTCATCAGAATTCTGAAGTCTTTTCTAGTATCTGTTGACAACTCAGGCAAAAGAAACAATGTGGCAAACAAAGATCTCTAACATTTCTTCCTCATCACACCCTTGCTTTCTCTCTCCTCACCTCTCCCACTAGACTACAAGCAGGAGTTGTTGAAGGGGTAGGAGCTTGTGCCTGACACTTCTTTCATTAAAATATGTTCTTACATGTTCTCAGAAAGCAGGTGTGGAGAAACATGCTGCTGGCAGACATTTGATATTTGTCTTTGCATTTTAACTGAGGAGAAACAAAGAGGCTCATTCCAGGGGTCACACCGGAGAGTTGATTCAAACTGTTTAAGTTTTAATGGTGTACAATCCCTAATCAAGCTAGATCTAGAGACAGAAATAGAAATAGATAGATAGATACAAACAGGCAGAGATTGATATAGAATAAATAAATTATTTATATAAGGTAAAGACAAATCCAGATGTAAAATAATGACTTGTTTGTAATTTATACTCCCTCCTCCAAATTAATGCCAAAATATTTTTTTGTTACGGTGCTGTGCTCTCTTTTCATGCCACGTCCTGATCTCACTGAAGTCTACGAGAATCTTGTCACTGACTTCAGTCGGACCAAAATTCAGCCCTGGGAATTTCTCTTTCAAGATCTACTTGTAAATAGCATTGGTTGGAATCATATCTTCTGTTAGAGATCATTCAACACAGACGTAATTTCCAGACGTGTGAATTACCTCAGCAGCCTTTAGTTTCCCTCCCCTCATGAGTCTCCTTCCCCACTGGTGTCAACTGGAGTCTTTTCTTAGTACTGTGACCTAGAAACTATGCCAAGATGTCAACAATAGATACATAATAGGTTATGTGACCGATCCCCCAAGAATCTGAACCTGTCCCAGTCAAATCAAAGTCATCAGTAAAACCATTTACCAAAAAATACAGATTTTAACTTGGAATCAATGCACTGTTCAATCATTTCTCAGATGCTGACCTAAATATACAAGAATAAACAAACAAACAAACAAACATGCATACATACATAAATAAATATACAACTAAGAAAAATTTAAAAACAATTATTTTAATTACTATTAAGTAAAACCCACATGCTGGATCCTGCTCCCACTTTGATTATGTCAATGGAAGTTTTGCTACTGACACCAATAGGAGAACCTTTCTCACTCCCCCCCCAATTCATAAACCCAAGTTAAAAATGACAAAAATGCTGAGTATATAAAATAGTATTGTGTGGTATGTCACTTTAATTAAAACAACCTTCCAGCTGGGTATACAGCATTTGATTTTAGTGGCAATGAGCTAATGCAATGGAACAGAAACTCCCCTTGTGAAATGCATTGTTCCACCATAAACACTGACATTTCAAGAAGGCTGTCATCAGGTATTACCCTGCAGTTGTGGTTTATATCAAGACATGAACTCCGTGCTCCTCTGTGGTTACTTCCCTTTCTGAGTTGAGTCCATTTGTTGTGGATAAAACCTCCTGGGTTCCTCGACGGCGAGCTGCTTACCAAATATTTAGAAATCTTTTAGAAAACTCTGTGATCACATCAAAATATGGAAATAGAATTCGAAGTTTTGTGACCCTCCCAATACGTCTACACTATGTGAATTGAGACTCCTGGTCTAATTGTTCATCACTAGCATTTGCAAAAGAAACAGCAGATCCTTTGTGGAGGAGAGACGCACAAGGAGAGAATACAACAGAAAACTGAGGACACACCCTAATTCTCTGCATTCAAAGTCATATTTGTTTCCCCCATTTCCCCCCCCCCTGAACAGTGTCTAACTCAATTACTGTAAAATTAATGTTTTTCTGAACAACTGTCATTGGGGGGGATGCACATCCAGTTTTCTTCTACCACTCATGCAATTTAGAAAGGAATCAGTTTGGAAGAACTCTGACAAAAATGTTCCTTGTTATTTCATTTGTTCATATGATGTGGTTTAAATGATGGGCATTGTACAGAAACTATCTGTATATTGAGAGATGTAATCAATTAAAGGGACATCATCAAGTCGCTGATGTAGTGGAGATGGTCCCTGGGCAGCAGTGGAGCACCTTTTTGCTATCCTGCCTCTCTGAAATGGTAGAAGACGACCGAAGGGACATTAAAGTGGGACCCTACAAAAATCTGCCTCTTTTTTAGATATCCACGTTATTTCCACTGATGTCAATGGCAAAAATCCCATTTGACATTGTTACAGGATCAGGCCCTAGATAAAAAGAATCTTTTTTGAGGACGCTGCCAGCTTTATATACAAGGGTTTCTAGTACAGAGCAGCAATTAGCAGCACAAGAAATCTGAGCTCATGGAAACAAAAGAGAAGTCAAACCTATTATAAAAGACAATTGTTTGCTGTGAAGAAGATCAGAAATACTAGAGAACCAAGTCAGGGTTCCAAATATCCACATCCTTGGATTCCCAGGAAATACTGTTCCTGAGCATGGGGGAAAACAATTAAAAAAGCACAGGCCTAAACCCCTGACTCTAGAAACTGCTGACACCCCTGTATCTACAGGAGAAGGTATCATGGGATCTCCATATGTAAAAACCAAAGCAACTACTTTTGTTGCAATGGGATCATTGCTCATACTTTTCACTCACTTTTCAACAGAGCCCAAGCATAGGAAAGATGAATTTTCAGGAAGTCATAAGCTTTGAAATCAGTTTCTAACATTGACTATAGGCTTCCCTGTCACACCTGCATTGCCAGCTATCACATGTAGACATGCTGGCAGCAGTCAGAGATGGACATGGCCAGCCTGCAGCCATCAGGTGCCAGTCAGATTACACTCTCACCATTGACAGTTACAAATAACGGGCCCAGATCTGCTGCTGTTGAAGTCAATGGCAAAACTCCAGGAGAAGAATCTGGCCCATTGGCCTTAGGACCTTGAGGATCTTTCGCTGACTCAGAAACATTTCCTTCTGAAATGCTGATTCCAAATAGAAAAAAATAACCTTTTCCCCTTTGAAGTCTGCCTTGAAAGGAAAATGACAATCGCAGCTCTGCTGTTGTGGGCCAAGGCTCCTCGGGCTTCAGTGGCTTTTCTGTATATTTTAAAGAATTTAAGAGCAGTAAAATAAGCACAAAGCTCTCAGGTATTTTTCCTATTCTCTCTCCCGCCATCCCTCAGCACACTTATCATAGTGACATGAGACAGATACCAGCATGTGGATGCCAAGGGGGCAGGGCATCTTAGAAATACAGAGAGATAGATGGGACAGATTTGCAGATGAAAAATATACAGGCTAACATCAGATCACCAGACTGGCCTCTTGTGAGAACAATTTGTTTGGCTGATGGCACATGTAGGCGGAGATAGAGATGTGGCCACATCCTTAACTGCTACATAGCTCCATTGACTTCTGTGCCCAAGCACCCCTCCACAGCCAGATGTCTTCTTGCCCTGGACTATTTCAGACCTCTGCTCTTATGGGCACTCCGTTTATTAGCATAAAATGCTCTTTTCATGGGCTCTGACTTTAAAAGATCCTTATTTTGCTATTTATAATGGACCCCTGACTTCATCCAGCCTTCCCTCACTTCACTGTATCTATGACCCCCAGTTTCCTTGCCATACACTATGTAGCAACCCCGGTGGTGCTCCACTAGTGAGTGCAGCTCAAGTCCTGCTCCACAGCATCTATCATCCTCAGGGCAAGGGCATACAGCATCAGTTACACAGGTGGGGCCGGGACAGCTCTGCTCTGCTACCTTAAGCTGGGGCACCAGCCGTTCATGTCTGGTCCCTGGGGCAGAGGAAAGCAGTCTCTTCACAGCAAGGGGTCAAGCCTGCTCCCTGTGAACTATCCCAGTGTCTTCAAGGGGAGCAGGAGCAGGCCCAGAGTGAGGGAAAAACAAGTGGAGTAGAAGCAGAGCTGGTCTTTAACATCCCTTGAAACCTGTGCCTGAGGAGAGAAACTTGATTCTCAAGGGCCAGCCCCACGAGAGAACCCACAAGTCACTCTGCGACTGTTTTAGTGGGCTGTGACTGTTTCACTCTCCTACCTTCTGCCTAGTCCTCTGGGAGTCGGGGAAGGGAGGAAAGAAATTTTTTTAAGAAAATAGGTTCAAGTGACTGTGTCCCCCTCACTAAGTTCCCTCAGCACCCTGAAAGCAGCTGTGAGCAGGAGCACTGTGATTTTCTGTGGATTTCCTCCATTGCTGGGATTACCTGTATCTTTAGAGGCACAGGCCTGAGAGTGATATAGCCTCTCTCTAAGCGGTGCTCCTCCGCTAAAAAAGAAAGAGATGTAACAGTGCTCTGTCTGGCATGCCTGCAGTCTCTCTGTTCTGTCACGAATTATCCCCTCCAAAGGGAAGAGGAAAGATGGCCAGAAGGGAGAAATTTTCCCTGAACAGCACCATCACTTGCATTGTAAAAGCTTTATCACATCCCTCCAGCAAAACTAATCTCATTGTGCATATGCCAGATACCTAAAGCTCTCAGGTTGCTTTGCCAGCTCCTCAGAGGAGCAACACAGATCTAAGGTGCGTACGCACACGCACACACCCATCTGTAACTAACTGTTCTGCTCCCCTTACCTCCATGAGGGTGGGGTGAACACTCCACTCCCCACAACAACTAGTTGTTCTGCCCCCTTATCTCTATAAGGGAGGCGTGAATATAAAATATCTATAGATGTAGCAAATTCAAATAACATTTTCTTTTTGCTAATAGTCTCATATGCTTTAATTTTCTTTTCCCTGCTTCTCTTTATTTTAAGCAAGGACTACCTGCCTCTGAAAGACCAAGTCAGCCTAGACCAGCACCAGCACAGCCTGCCACAGCTGAATTAATGCCTGGATCTGAAAAACAAAGCCCTGCTTTGGAAGATGGGGGTATGGGCTTTGAGGCACACTTTCTAGATCACTTTTCTGCTTATATCTAGATTACTAGTGTGATCATACTTTAGAGAGGGATAGAGAAGGCTGCTATTAGCATCTATACCTAGAAGACTCTGCAGTGGAACATATGGTTTTACCATGACTTCTGTGCAGCATGATTTTTTAACAGATTTTGTTTTTTAGTCACTAGAAGGTGGACAACTTCAAATAAGGGGCTGAGGCCTGAACATCAGTAACCCATCTACTCAAAACCCTCTACTCAAAAGTAACATCCATCTCCATCCCGTTGGAAGGGAGCATGGCGAAGTCGCAGCAGGCCATAAGGGATCACCCTATCGTCTAGTCTGAGTGCCTGTATCTCAAGAGCCTCTAAACACCATCTTCACATCAAGCCAACAGCCAGAATTAGACAAAACATTACCAGTCACAAGAGACTGAACTACTGTGTGCCAGAGTCAGAGAATAGGCGAGACCAAGGTACACCAACAGAAAGGTCACTTGGCTACTATATACAAGGAGACAGGCATGGCTGTGCAATATGTAGTACCTCTTCCTAGCACTGTAGCCACCCTACTTAGTTCTGTGCACCCACAAAGCACCTGGTACAAGTGTAGACACAGCATTAATGAATGTGGGGGGGAGGATTGACTTGTGGAAAACATATTCAGGGGCAATCTTTCAAAGAAAGAGGCAAGCTTTTCAATCAATTAGTGAGCATGGCTGGGGGAGCCAGGAAATGGTGTAGAACACAGGCTGAGGTTCAGACAGACCCTCGTTACCCAAAATCCATGTGTATGAACTTTTACAGTTATAACAAGGGTGTCAGGGACAGAAACAGCAATGGCAAAAACAGCCAAGAAAGAGAACGTTTCTTCACACACACCTTCCACCCATGGGGACACCTGCTGAGCACCTGAGGAAATGACTGGATGGATTGAGGACTTTGTTAAAAGTTAAAAAGTGTCTCCCACTTTCTTGACACCTTCTATCTTAAACTTGGGAAGAGTAGACATGTTCATTCTTCCACCAGAAAGGTGACCAACTCCCTGTTTGGAGGTACTGAGGCATGGAAATGACAGCTGTGGCAGCTTCGTTATTTTACACCACTTGGTATTTACCTAGTGCTCTTTATGCGAAGATCTTAAAACACTTTACAAAAGGGGCTATGTACCATTATCCACAGCTTGCAAACAGGGGAACTGAATGGCAGGCTATGTATCTCAGCACAAAGGTAATGCACACCCATCCTCCCATTAAAAGGAGTGGGAACAGCGGGTATTCTCTGCCTTTGAAAATGAGGCTATCCAAGCTTACAAGGTGAATCAGTAGCCAGATCTGGAAGGCACACAGTGCGTCAGCCATTGCTTTGTACAAGTCTATGCCAGTGTCTCTCTTCAGTAATTAGCATGTTGGTGTCTATTAAATAAGTCAAAAAGTTTCCACCCTTTCAGATTAAAATTCTAGAAGAAACAGCTGCCAGGCTTTCACAAATAAGATCCTTTTAATGGCTGCTTCTCTGTGTAATCACCTGAGTCATCATTTTGCATCTTCTTCACACAAACCCATGGTAATGAGCCCATGAGAACATTGCGAATGAGCTGTAAGCATTATAAAGCACATCAATCAAGAGACTGAAAAGGCACGAACCATGTTTTGAGAATATCTTTCAAAGATCAGAAACTAAGCAGAGAACCTCGGCAATATTCCACGTAATCGTGATGTTGAGTTTCATCAGCAGCACAGGAAACTTGCATTGCTGAGGGACTAGGCAATACCTATTTTGTGGACAAAGAAAGGATTTTGCTGTCTACTGCTGTCAAAGCTTGTTCCTTGCACCAGAGCTTTAAAAAAAATCCCAAAGTCAACAGGGTCAAGTTAAAAAGTGTGAATTATTATTGGATGTAATCACACTATAGCATGAAAACTCACGTTGGCTTGGGAGAAGAACACAGATCAGTCACCATGCAATTTAGTACAACAAACTAACTGGGTTTTAGTTAAAGTGCTATTAAAATAAAAAATAATGAACCACATGTTCGGTTCCCAGTAGCAACAGCTATACAGGAACCACGATCAACTTTTCGAAAAGGCCCTTAATGAATTTCAATTTGAACTAACTTTCCTGACATCTGGTGACCACTGGCTCCCTCTCTTCAGCCAATCAGCTTCCTCTACCTTTCCACATTAAAAAGTAGAGCTAAGTTGGTCCCACCTCTTCCTACAAAAGCAGCAGCTAATCCACTTAACCATGAAGTATTTGCATTTCCCATGAATCTGATGCTGTTCCACCAGCTGGTACAATTTCAGAAGTTCTGAAAAAGAGACTAATTGACTTTCTACTATGAGGTGACGATGTGAGACTCCATTCAAGTCTGTCTACAAGATTTGTATTATTTAGAGTGCCACTGGCACATATGGTATTTTGCCTTTGAAAAAACTGGCAGGTTCTTGTCCTTAGGTGCTTACAATCTAAATTAATATATGTGAAAAAAAGAGATGTAAAAAAATGGGATGGGAAAAAAAAGGGTGAAACAAATACAAAGCTTATAGCAGGGCTAATTCCTAGCATGTGTCTGGCAAGAGAATACCAAATGGCTGGCAAAGAAGAACCTGCATTCTGTAGCTCATTTCTAGAGAGTGGGGATAAAGCAGAGAGCACTTTCCTCAACCTGGCTGGCCTGCTACCACAATTCACAGTCCAAGGATAATCCCTTGCAGCTCTTCTGTGGGGTGGACATGTCATCACCTTGCAATGCAGCCGGTTTAAGATTTGTTAAACATCCACAAAATAGGGAGTTTCCATAGCACAGGGAGGACCCACAGAATATGAAATAATAAAACTTGGCATTAACTTTTAAACAATTTTTCTGTTGCTGACAAGAGATGAAGCACCTTGTATATCTCACCACCATCCTTTGCCTGTCACCCGAGGAGCCCAGACTTCTGAGAGCCATCTGCAAATGTCTGGAATGGAAGGTGATGTCATGGAGCTGTACCTGATCTGTAAGAGCTAATCATCCCCCAGTACAGCCAAACCATTCAAATCCTGCCTTTAAATACCAACAGAAAAATACAACAGGACAGCCTGGGTTTTTTGTGCTGGGATCTGCAATATTGGCCACAGAGATTACTGAAACGCCACTTGCTGCCATGTTCTATAGATACTGTGCCTTCCTGAACGTTTGCGGAAAATTTCACTTCAGTTGTTCTTGAAAGTGTAACACCTGCTTTTAAAGAGGCAAGTGAGGAGTTTTTGGCAGGAGAGATTACAAATGGGCTTCAATACTGCTGAAGGCTTTATGTAATAGGGACAGAACAGCAGGGTAGCCTGTTCCCATGTTTTACACTCATAAAAACGGCTATTCTGGGTCAGACCAATGGTCCGTCTAGCCCAGCAGCCAGTCTTTGACAGAGGCCCGTACCAGAACTTCAGGGGAGCTAAAGAACAGGGCAGATGGAGTGATCCACCCCTGGCTTCCCCATAGTTTCCAGTAAGCAGAGATTTTGGATTGCCCTGAACATGGTATCCACTGATGGACTTAGCTAGTTCTTTTTAAAACCCAGTTATACTTTTGGCCATCACAACATCCTCTGGCAAGGAGTTCTACCAAGTTAAGTGTGCACTGTGTGTAAAAGTACTTCCTTTATTTTTATTAAACCTGCTACCTATTAATTTTATTGGGTGACTCCTAGTTTCTGTATTGTGGGAAAGGGTAAATAACACTTTGCTCCCCACTTTTTGCATGCCATTCATGATTTTATAAATCTCTATCATCTTCCCCCTTAGCTGTCTCTTTTTTAAGCTAAACAGTCCTAATTTTTTTAGTTTCTCCTTGTATGGAAGCTGTTCCATGCCATTGATCATTTTTGTTGCCCTTCTTGGAACTTCTTCCAGTTCCCCTGAATCCTTTTTTTTTTTGAGATGGGGCAACCAGAACTGTACACAGTATTCAAGATGTTGGCGTATCCTGGAGATAGAAATCTATAGATATATAGCGGTATTATGATATTTTTGTCTTATTTTCTATCTCTTTCCCAATAGTTCCTAACATACCAGTAAGTCTTTTCGACTGCTGCCATGAACTGAGCTTCAGAGAATTATCCATGGTGACGCCAAGATCTCTTTCTCGTGTGGTAACAGTTAATTTAGAACCTAATCACAGATATGCCTATGTGACTACAGGAGCTGCTGGAAATAAGTTATTTAAAGCACAAAGCATCTGCACAGCAGTCTGGTCAGCCAGCCAGCCCGTCTACACGTTTGGTTTTGCCAGCATAGCTCTAAGAAATGGCTGGCTCATTACAAACAGCTGACACTTTGGAAGAAGGTACACAAGAACTCTGGTTTAAAGATATAAGATGACTTCTTGGGGTTTTTTTTTCCCCTCAAACAATGTTTCCAGCAATGTAATAACAGATACAAATGATACATGGGTGGCTTTACAGTGAGGCAATAGAAAACAGAAGAACTGCACTAGGAGAGAAATCCATCCCAGAGCTATGCCACAATCCTCAAACCTGGCGTATATTGCTGGTTAGAGAAAAGAGATCCTGTAAAGAGAGCGAGCGAGCTAGATGTGGTTTCTTATTGGCCTTTCATACAGCACCTACCACAGGAGTGCCCTGGCCTCTAGTTGTTACCTCAATACAAACCAGAAATGATGGTATTTCTACCTGCTCAAAAGTGAGGTTATCAAGAATCCTACACCAAGATGGGAGAATAGCCTATGCAAAGGAAATGAAAATTTGACCTCAGTGAAGGAGTCACCTTTACTGGTAACTGTTATGGTTACAGATGTCATACAAGCTATTGAGGCAATGCTGACTTTCCTGTCTACAGGGAAAATCAGAATTCTGGGGAGAAAGTGAATGGGGAGCTGGGAAAAAGGAAGACTGCCTCTGTAGTTCACTCTCTGGCAGCATGAGAAAATCCCTCCCAAACTCCACTCTGGACACCGAACACTATTCCCCTATCCTGGTTCATCCCCAGTCCAACATGCTGACTTGTGAGCTCTTTGAGGAAAAGCCTGTCTTTTCTGTTACCTGTCTGTACAGCACCTAGCACAATGATCCCTGATCTCTGACTGAAGTCCCTAGGCTCCACCATAACACAAATAACAAACATCATTTCCCAATGGAATATTTCGGATCTTTGCACAGTATCTGTCTGCTGTTAGTTTCCACACTTCTTCGTACAGCTATTCATATTTTACTTGTTTAAACCTAACTTCTGAATTTTGCTTCCTTTCCCCACATTATCAACATTATTTTTCCACATTGTGGTTTGTTTTTAAATTCATTTCCCCTCTACCCTACATCATCAGGCCAAGAACGACAAGTATTGAGCCTGAGTGGCAGCTGGCAGCCTCTGCCTAAGTCTTCCAAACATACGACTTTGACCTGTTCAGATCAAGCTCTCTCTGAGTCACACCAAAGGCTATTTTGGGGCAGTTGTCAACCCCCATTATGAAAGAGAAGACTCTTAGAAAGAAGTGAGATAGTCCTCTTTCCTTGCACTGGCATCCTCAGCTAGAGACTGCCCCAGGAAGGATTATTTACCTACAATTACTCTACCTACTATTTCAAAGGAGTGATGAAATGAAACAGCAGAGGAGTTTTGCACATGGAGTTTTTAACTTAAAACTTACAGTTTGTGCTAAAAGCTGAAGCAGAAGTCATACTGTATATTCATCGACAGAGAAGCTGCTGCGAGGTAGACCAACCATCCAAGCTTTCAGATACTTGTAATGCCTGTGACAGGGGTAAGTGGGACCTCTCTCTATTGTACAAGCTCCATCTTACCATAAACGAGGAAATGCTTGTGAAGGGTGTCCGTCTGACAGGCAGACATAATCCAATTCTCTATCCGCAAGCCAGATATAAAGCTGGAAGCTGCAAGACTGCAAAGTTTCTCCACACCGCACAGTATGCCCTTGCTTCGACAGAGAAGGGCAACCAGTCTTCACTTCCATTTAGCCCTTCATCTATCTGTGGACAGTACTAACAAGCATATCTGCTCTGCATGTTGCATGCACACCTGGTCTACTAGTCAATGGACTGAGACCTCCAAAATCATGTGACAGAAGCTGCTGAACACATGGTATATTCTCTGTCACTATCAAGGTGCAGCCATGTTTATATCAATAACCGAAGGATGAAAAGCTTCATAACACATAGCTATGGTTCTAAGTTTGTCAGGGTGACTATTCCTTAAAACCCAGGGTGATTTACATTGACTATGAGGAGAAATAATGGCCAAGGCATTTTCTGACAGTCTACTTGCTCCCACTAGATTTCTTTATCTCCACTGGCACATGAAATTCCTACTCCAGGCCAGCAGCGTCTATTCCACTTGCATCCCAGCAGAACCGCCCATGTACTTTTCAATCACAGCTACAGCAGCTGCACACAGAGTCTTCTGGGGGACAAATGGCACAGGAACTAGCTGAAGTGGGGGAATGGCATGAGGTCTGGCAGCTAATGGCTTGGGAAGAAATGCAACTTTGGCAAAGTGGGGAGGCAGCAGTCATTAGAAATCACAGAATCCTGCCTGTCATGCAGTCAGAGACAGACTCTCTCTCCCCGCCCCGTTTTATGAAGCTCCTCAGAGCATCGTGGGACCTGTAAAGCACTATGCTTTCCCCAGCATTGTTTGCATGGCATTGTATTTTAAGGGAAGGCCTTGCAACAGTTGCAGGGAGGATGAAGGATACAAAGGTGACATACACCAAGAGAGTCACTGAGGGTTCAGGTTCTAAGGGTTCAAACCAGCAATGAGTTTTCAGGTGGGGCCGGCCACTCGTGCAGCAATTTGGAAGGCCAGAGGCCAAAAAAGAAGGGCAGCTCTAAGAATACATACCAGTAAGCTTTCCATTATAACTCTACACTGTGTGCTAATTGTTCACCTAATTACACGTGTAGCTTAGGGAGGAAAACTAAGCACTAGGGACACATGTATGGTCATTTACAATGTCACTGCTTATTAACGATTGTTTTCCAAAGTTAAACAACAATGCTTCAATGGGGACTAGCCACATGATAAGACTTCATTTTAAAGGAAATAAGCAGCTTTTGTTGTTCAAGATTAAAAAAAAAATAGCCAAAACCATTTCTTAAAAACACAAACATTATTTTATACTTGTCTAACTCAAACCGGTTCAGTGGGTTTTCTTTAGATTTTCTGAGCAAAACATCCACAACTGGTTTGAGCATGAAATTTCGGCTCAGACATTATTTTTAAAGAAAGTTCCTTGCTGAAAAGGATTTTATCTCAACTTTTTTTCCTAGCAAAATCCTTATAATCATCAGCCCCACTGCTACGGTGCATTAAAAACAAAGCAACATAAAAAATTTGTCAAGTCAAAGTGCTGGTTGAAGAACTTGTTCAGAATAAAGGGGCTACTCGAAAAGTCCAATAATCTATATCTTTCCCTTTGGTTAATGGGGGAATCCAATAGATCACTTGGAATTGCAAATAAATTAAAAGAATTAAATAATTTTCAAGTTAAACTCGCACTCTAACAGCAAGTCATTAGAAAAAACAAACCCATCTATACTCTGACAAAAAGTATTGATTTTTCTGTATAGTTTCATGGACCAGATCCTCCACTATTTATTTCTTATGCAGTCAATTACTCCTGTGCAAAGAAAGTACAAAAGGCTACCAAAATCTGAGCAATTGAATTTTACACTGACTGAACACAAGTGTAAATGAAAATGCAAAGTGAAAAGCAGTGGTGAACCAGGCCCTGTGTTCTCTACATGACTGCTGACTACCAAGACATCAGTGAATTAAAACTCACTCCTCAGCAGTCCAGTCTCTGCCTGCCTGTTCCATTCAGTGGAGCTACTAGAACTATGCAGAAAATACTGGAAGAAACAGGTGAAACCTGCCTATTTGTGGATTTAATTACAAATTGAACACTTGGTGTGGGTTTCTGAGTTGTTCAGCAAACTGGAGTAGTTTTATATGTTTCATGTGGAGGCTGTTTATGAAATCATCATCAGCATCTTTAGAAAAAATAGTGGGTTTAATGAGTTTTGTTTTGAAGGACAAATCATCCAGGCAGAAAGCATTTGGATCTGGTGAAGGAATGGCGAGTGAAGGAAGAGGAAGTGCTACCTTCTTCAGAAATTCATATTTTTATCAGCTGATCATATTTGTCCCACCTAAAAGGTCATTTGTCACACATCTTATCTGTACCTTGTTTTAAAAAGCCCAGCTGAAATGACTAAGAGAACTCAGAAGCACTGCAGTGGAATCAAACATTAAGAATTTAAAATCCTCACTGTACATATGAGTGGGTAAAAACCAAAATACATCAATATAACACAAAATGATATTCCATTTCAAAAACCACTGGTGCTGAAAATGAATCAATTTATGAGCAGCTATGACTGCGTTGATGCAAGGAAATGAGAAGGAGGAAACTCTAGGGACAAGGAAAAGGAAAGAGAAAACTTGTCAGCCACTCACCTTACTCCCTCAGACCCATCTAACCAGGACTTATGTTAGATCCAAGTGCACAGAGCTGAAACTATCAGCAATTCAAAGGATTTATGAAAAAATATTTTACTTTGGTCTCTATTAACATTCACCGTTTTCTTCTTTTATCTGTTGTAACTACCATGAGAGTGTGATGTTAGTAGGATGTACAAAGGCTTTTGTGTAGTTGAACATTTTTACAGTACCGCATTGATAAATGAAAGCGTTTGTCACTGTTAACACATTGATGTGTCTCTGAGATCTAAGCCTGGACTGACTGTATCAAATAATGCTGTCCTTTATCTAGCATTTTCTTCCCAAGAAATTAATTGCTATTTCAATTTTTACATTCATAGTTTAGTCACACCCTGATCCGTATTCCTACCGATTGCCATCTGCACTCGAAGTATGCAAGTAATTTTATAAAATGGATTTTCCTATTTGCATCTGGAGACCATGCGACAACTACATCTCACTACCTCTGTAAAAGCCCAATAACTTGTCTGAGTATGATTGCCTCCCTCCTGCTTTGAAAGGTTCCTCTTGTACCAGAGGGCACATACAATTTTATTCTACAAAAATGTCACATTCAATAGCATTACTTTACATGTATAGAGCATTTTTCATCCCCAAAGATCCCAACGCACTTACAACCTCACCCTCTCTGTACCCACAGTATAGAAATAGAGACTGTTAGAGAGTGAGAGAGAGAGAGAAGAATCATCCATCACTGAAATGCACTTTTGGCATGCATTCCCACAACACGTTCTTTGCCAGTCAGTTTTCCAGGCCTCACATCATATCACCATCAAGGAGGAAAATAACATGATGTGATTTAAAGGCATGGCAATATCTTTGCCAGGAAAGTACTGGGAATATACACAAGCAACAGAACAACAATACAATCCGGATGACTAAAGCTTCCTCGGCATCATGCCACATAGGTTAAATTGATGTAAAGTTTGATTTGTGGTGAGTTGCACCTCCATTCTCATACTCAGTCAGTGTTTATAACAGCTCCAGATTACTATTTGGCAGATGACCCTCCGGCAATTGCTTATACAAGTGAAAGAGGTTTATTCTCAACAATCCTGCCTGCCTAATGATGGTTTCAGAAAAACAGCATAACAACCCAATTCTAATCAGCAGTAAATAGGGTTATGGAAGTTTTAGGTGGGGGAAGGACATCAGCATGGATATGAGGAGATTTGTCTCATGACCTACCTGAGAGACCTTTCTGACAATGTCACTGCCCACGCTAAGCCCCTGTACATAGGAGCGCACTGCAATGAAGGCTCTAGTTGCCTTCAGCTTCAGGTCCCTGGGAACTTCTCCAAATGGTTTGTGCTGCTCGGCGTGTTTCACCATGCAGTCCAGGTACTCATCAGTGATGAGGTACTGGGGATTCATCAGCTTGAAGAGACGCTCCAGCAGGCGTATCCAAAACTCATTCAGGGCCTCTTCCAGGTTGATGTTGGAGCCTCGGTAATAGCGCCGTAGCTCACTGTACAAGTCCTTGAAGAGCTTGACGTTCTGACTGTACAGCTCTCCATATAAGCTAGGAAAAGTGTCATAGAGGGCCTTCTCCGACTTGTTCAACAAATCCTGGAAATAACCTGCAAAGAGAGGAAAAAGGGGAGGGTGACAGATCAGCTGGAGAATTAGGCCAGTCTAAGACACTTACTTGGTAGCACCACTCAGTAGGCTGAGGACCACCCCCAAGGACAGTCTTTCCTCTTATCTTAAATCGACCTCCTGTGCCCCCTACCATTTTAGGTCTTGATCTGTCGCTAAAAGGACAGAGGAGGGTTTAATCTACAACAGGCACATAAGAGTGGTCTGCCACCACCTTGCTCCTCCCCTTCATCAATGTCTAGAAACAACATCAAGTGGAAGCTCTTCCACCAACTGTATGCCCCTAAAAATATGCTTTGCAGAGTGTGGTGTTCCCACATTATGCTTTCAGAGCCATATTTCTCCTTAGTGAGTGCACAGCCAGGAAATGCAACCAATTCCACCAGGGCAGTAATTAATGACCAGAGAGATCCACATGGAATTGCCCATACTCAGCCTGAAGAAGTCCTACAGCACCAATTCAGTAATCCTACTTCTGTTTGTTTAATTGCTCTGGGTAATGTATGTAAATCACTGCTTAAATCAGGCTGGCAAAGAGCTGCTAGGGTTGAAGAAGCTAAGAGCTTCTCTTTGATGCTGCTATTGCATGACAAGAATTCATATGCACAAGTGAACAATCCTGTTTCAGAGAATGCACCAGAATTAACTCACATACGCACACACACAAAATTGTCCAAACAATTCTTGAAACCTGAATGTTTGCTCATAGTTTGAGAGATTCAAGACAGGAGTTTGATACATTACAAAACACTTGTATTCAATAAAAGCCATAAAGTAGAAATTAAACCACCATATTATCCTTGATCTCATTAATAACAAATGACAGTTAATTTTATATTTCTTTCACACCAGACTGCCACAGTGTTTCTGCAGTTAAAGCTGAGATAATGTTTTCTTTTAAAGAATTTGTAGGTTACTAAACATTAAGGCTCCAAACAGCAAAATACTTAAAGGAAGAACTTAACTTTAAGCATGAGTAAGCACCTCCTCATTATAAGTATGTGCTAATATGAGCAATAACTTTAAGGTTGACTTCAGTGGGACTATCCATGTGAGTAAAGTCACCAGCATTTGATCCTCAAGAAGTAAACTATTGCATAAACTCTCATCCACTTCCAAAAGATTTTAAAAATTTATCATTTTTTTAGTAATGCACAGAAAAGCAGGGCTGCCCATGTAAGAGAGGTTAGAGAGGCTGGGCAGCCACACAATTGTCAAGCAAATAGGCAAAATTGGAGGTACGGCACTCTATAAAGACGACTGAATCTAGGCAGATTTAGTAATGGGTCTCAGACACCATCATTTTCAGGGATGTATTAATCCATAGAGGGAAAAAACAAACTCAATGTTAATGACTGAAAGAACTAAAAGTTTTCTTCCTACCATTTAGGGCAGTCATTAAACATTACCAGGACACTCCAGAAACAGGAAACGAAGACTATACCCAGTTCGAGTAACACGAAAATGTAGGCAAGAAGAGTGTACTGGAATTACCCCTTTGGGAATCTGAGTGGAGCACCAGAGCTCCCACCTTTATCATTTCCATGTAAGATGGTATCATCAGTCAGCTAATGAGTTACCACACCTTGATTTTGCATTTCATTCAAAAGACTTAGCCTCCACCACCAACCTCCTAGCACCACTCCAGAGCAATGAATTAGTGGTTATGACCTATGAGAGGGAAGACTGCCACCTCCTGAACTGTCACCATCACTTCGTTTTCCACCTAGACGTTTCCCATTCATTCCGCTACTGACCAAGCTGGACACTGCTTATCTTGGAAGATCTAACAAGATCAAAGTCCAATGCAGCATATTCAAGTCACATGGCTTGGTGATGTGTGCCAACATGCCTGAATGGGACTCAGCCTTAACTTGTCACAGAGGGCACTTGCTCAGGCTGGTACTTTACCCTAATCAGCTGGTGATCTCTCCACTTCCCCTCTCCACTCGCAAGCCCAAGACATAAGGGCTAGCTGATCCTCTCCAAGTGGCTTTAGTGGAAAGTTTAGCTTTGGTAAAGCAGAGGTACTTGTGTGATTTAGGCTATCTGTCCTTCCTCTCTGCTTGTTTTCTGCTTCTACTGCTTAACAGCTGTCCCAGCTGTGCTTCAGGTCACATAGTTTGATGAGGGTTTTCTGTGTTCTGTGACCTGTGTGGGTGGAGAGGTGACTGAGAACTGCAGTTGGAAATTTCTCTCTATAAAGAATGTGTAAATTGAGTATATGTGTGACACACGTCATTTATAAGGAGGGACCTACAACTATAGAATTGTGGATTACAAAGTAATCCAACCCCCTGGTGGAATGAACACACACTGAGGTCACCGGTCATCTGGTTTTCATTAGTGTTCTGCGTGCAATAGCTTTGACAGGAAGAAACATTGCCGAGCCCAGAGAACTCAGGGGCTCTGGTAATTAGGCCTCCAAGTGTAGTTGACTAATGGGTACCTTAGCACAGGCTAGAAATAACTACCTGTGGAAAAAATATGGGACAGAGGAGAGAGTGCATGGAAATAACAAGCAGGAAGATGACAGCTCTGCTAGATGTAATCAGGGAGAACGTTTTTCTAAAATACCTGAGCTTCCTTGCCAGGATTTGAATAAGAAGAGATTTGAGAGACAGCATCTCTAGTGAGCAGAGAACAAGACTGGGATCCATGAAGTACCGATTCTGATCCTGACTCTGCTACCAATTGGTATTCCATCCTGCCCAAATTTCTTTCCCCTGTGCATCTGGTGGGAGAGATGATGAAATCATGTTCATGAAAGTGGAGAAATAAGAGTGGTAAGGCATGCACTGATGCAGATTGGCACTGTCTGAGGGAGCATTTATCTCACTCCATCACTCTCATTGCCATAGCAGCCAGGAACGTCACAAACACCTATGAATTTAGCTAGCATCCCTCACCCCTAGCAGCACTGGAGATATTTCAATTGTGGAGAAGGAGGCCAGATGTTTTAAATAGCAGATGTTTTAAATGGTGTGGAAAGCTTCAGCTGCTGGAGATGTGCTCCCTCTGGTCATTTAGGGCATAGAATGGGAGGGCAACTGTAAATTTGAGATGAGATTGCTTGTTATGAGAATCAGTGACTCATGGCCTTAATCCGTCCCTTGCCCACCAAATGCCCTCCTGGGCTATCTTGGTGCAGTCTTCAACTTGTTCTCACTTTGAACCCTGGTGTGCTCCCTTCCCTCTTTAAAAATAACCTTGGAGTTCAGCTGTACCTGTGCTGCATATTGGTTTGCCCACTGAAATGGATGCTGTAGTGGCATAAACTGGAATCTGCAGAGCTCCAAAACCCAGTCACAGGCTGTGGAGTGCAGAGCCTTATAACAACTGAATGGGGCAGTGCTGTGCCAAGATTAAGATCAGACACAGATGAGTCTGGTGATTACAATGGGGGCAGTTCCCAGCTGAAACTAGAAAGCAATACCATTTCAATGTAATTGCTTGTGACATTCATGCAAAACTGGGACATTCCCAGGGAATTAAGCTATCTGGTCATTCTAATGTTTGGCCTGGCTTCAACAGAGGCTGCCAGTCATGTTCAAATATTTATCAGCGGCCAGATTTTTCAAACCTGGCTACTCATTGTGAGTAACTATTCAATATTTTGGGGATACCACCTAACACTCAAAGCTTTAGAGGCTCCAAGCATCTGCTGCTCCCATTGACTTAAACCGGAGCTGTGGGTACTTAGCACATCTGAAAAAACAAGGCTTACTGCCTCAAAATGAGTACACAAGTGCACCAAGGTACAATGGGGCAAAGGCTGAGCCCCCTGGCACTGGGCAAGGGGTGCCCCTCCTGCCACCGTGGACCTGTCCCAGGTCCACCTAGCCCCTGCAAGTCGACCTAGGCATCCAGTGTGGACACTCTACTCCGATTTTGTAGGGTCCCCTCTAAGTCGACTTAAAATTTAAGTGTGGACATGCTAAGTCGACTTAAATTCACAAGTGTAGACATAGCCTATGAGATTAAAGACTTTAAGGTCAGAAGGGACCATCATGCTTATCTAGTCGATCTCCTGGACAGGCCACAGAACCTCACCCATCCGCTCCTATAATAGGTCCCTAACCTTTGGCTGTGTTACTGAAGTCCTCAAATTCTGTTTTAAAGACTTCAGGTTACACAGAATTCACCATTTATACCACTTTAGTCCTGTCCCATGACCCGTGCCTTTGCAAAAGAAGGCAAAACATCCTCAGGTCATTATCATCATTTAATATTTAAACTGCAGTAGCATCCTTTTAAAAATTATTAATTTTATACGCTTCTTCATCTCACTAGATTAAAATCGATTCCTTTCTTGAAAGAGATCCTATCAAGCTATGTGTATAGCCGACGTGCTGCCAAAGAGCCCTCGCAGACACCCAAGCCATCTATAAAAGTGCCTTGTTATGGAGGGTCCTTGACATGCAGAAAAATCAGATGCTGATCCCATTAGCAAGTGCTTCGCTGAAGATCTCATTTTAATAAGTAGTGGAAGTGCCTAGAGCATTGGTTGTCCTAACATACAGTCTATCAAATACACACACCTTGAATTGCTTATCAAGATGAATAGCAATCCAGCTACTTCCTTCTCCTTGTGGCATGATCCCTCTGAAAGATCTTAACTTCTCTTTTGCTGGCCCTTGTGGCAAAAGAGATGCAGATGGAGGGAAGCCATCATTCCTGATGTCAGGAAAATGCTGGGCAGGCCTAGGTCTGTTGTCTCAGACTTTGTGATTAATTGGAAGCTGTTTATTCTGTAATTTTCCCCTTTAATATTTTTACTATTGCTAGTCTTTAAATGGTAGCAGATAATGATTTTATCACCATTGTCATAAAGTTATCACTGTTTCAGCCTCCTGCATGTGACCTGAAAGCTGTTAATGCAGGTCTTTGCATTAACATTAATGCAGCAATTTTCATTTCACTGAAAGGCCTTGACCATTCTGAATGTTCCACTGTGTGCAATTAACATGTTAGCTCTGGCTGGTGAATAATGGGCATGTTACAGAGCTTCCATACTAGTGATTCCACTTCACTTCCATTTGTCCATAGTGCTATTTCTACACACAGCAATAAAGCCCTCAATCACCTACCACAGAACCCTCGGAGTAATAGCTATATGCAGTGGTTTCTGAGAGATTTCACCCACTGATTTGTGCAGAGTGGTGGCACACAGCTAACAGGACTACTTATAACAAGGGAGTTTGTCTACCAGGGCTTCACTACCAAAAGAAGTAGTCAGTCATTATTAGAGTTGCTTGCAGCAGATCTAACAAGTGGCCTAACGCACATCTTGACAACGTTTGTAACAAATGTCTGCATAGTGGCTCAGTATGTTAGGAAAAACTGATATTATTTAGCATGCAAAAAATTCTCCAGGGTAGAAGAGGCCTTCAGGAGGAAGAATGCAAAGCATGGTACTGAGAGTAAGTTGTTATGGTCCCTGATTTTGGCTTTACAACTAATTCAGTGTGGCCTTGGGGCAATTTATGTAACTTTTGTGTCCCCTTAGTTTTGCTCACTGTAAAATGGATGGTCCGATATTTACATGTCACCAACAGAGAGGGTATGGAATTTAATTGATATTTATAAAACCACTGAAATCTAAAACATGCTCTGGAAGGGTAAAGTATTTTTAATGTAAAATTTCAAGTATCCATTTACAATGTAATTAGATTGCATTCAAGCTCTCTTTCTTGTATAATCAGTGTTCTTTTTGAGACAACTGATGTTTGCTGTACAAGTTGCTAAGTGATCCCAGTAATAAGTGGCAACTTGACACTCATCACCATGAGCAAAACAACAACAAATGCAGTCCAATTTGTCAGTTCAAGGGACGGCTGCTTTTTCTATTTGCTACAAGAGAAACAAGATGTATATCTTGCTGTCAGAAACCTGGAAACTGCTCCTGAAAAAGTCCAACTTAATTAAGAGCTGATGAACTATTATTTCCCACCTAGGTGAGAGAACTCGAATTACAATAAATTCATTTGCAGGTTTAAGTTTTTCTAGATTTCACACCCTAAGAAAAAATATCTTCATTAGCGAGGGAAAAAATAATTAGTAATCAGGCCCAAATGTGGAACTGACAAATAGTCAATCTGGCCCAGAGTTTAAGTGTCCATTTTGCAGTGTGCATTAGGCACTCAGACTCAGATTAGTCAGGAGAGCTGGTGCAGCACCTTGTATTGATTGCTCTAGAGCAGTGGTCTTCAACCTGGGCGATACTGCCCAATAGTGGACATTTTGTGATTTTTGGTGGGCGCTACGAAAATGAAGGAAGGAGATAACGGCCATCCTCATTCAGCTGTAATTTATAAAAAGTTTGTATGAATAATGAATAAATTTTGTTCGAATGAAATTTGTTTGATAGCCTATTTAAAATATCTGAGTTTAAAATTTAAATAAATTGAAAATTATAATTAACGATTAACAGTATGACAATGTAACAAATAATTTAACAACAGTAGCAATTTATAAAAAGTAGCAATTTATGTGGGTGGATGGTAAACTTACTGCAAATGTGAAAATATTGAAAAACTGGGCACTGATCCAAAAAAGGTTGAAGACCGCTTTAGAGTCTAGAAATCAGTTCAGTCTGAGTGGGCTCAGGCTTCCTCCTGAATCGTCCAGTATATACTGTGCATTGCTCATAGTGCTAACACAGGTACCAGACTAACATTTTATCTTCTAATTAGCACAGCTCCCTCCCATCCTAGTAACTAAAAAGGATCTCAGACAAAAGGTCTGGCTACCTGAGCCACTTGTAAAAGATAGGAAACGATGAAAAATTTGGTCATTAAAACCAACTCCTTCCCCTGCCACAAAATCGTAAAATGTGCTGCAGGTTGGTCTCCTCTGTCAAATAGTATTGCCAAGTTCAATCATTCAAAAATCATGAGTCAGAAATATCCATAAAATTGCCTTAAAAATCATAAACATAGAGTCCCGTGGCACTTTTAAAGACTAATAAATTTATTTATCGCATGAACTTTCATGGGCGTAATCCCACTTCGTCTGAGCAGAGGAAGCATTTGATGAAGAGCATCTGATGAAGTGGGATCATGCCCATGGAAGTTCATGCGATAAATAAACTTATTAGTCTTTAAAAGTGCCACAGGACTCCTTGTTTGTTTTGCTGAACTAGACTAACATGGCTACCCCTCTGGAACTTAAAAATAATGAGATTTTAAAATGATAATACATTTAGGCTATGTCTACACTTGAAAATTAGTTCAAATTAAGGAAGCTTAATTCGAACTAATTTAAGCCTTGGCCACACTAGGCTTTCATTAGTTCAAATTAAGGGCTTCCTTAATTCAAACTAATAAATTCTATTGCTTAGTTCGAACTAACGATTAATTCGAAATAGTTAGTTTGAATTAAGTCAATGTGGCCATATTAGTTTGAACTAACTGCTTAGTTCGAACTAATCAGCAGATTGACCTTCATGCAACTGACTAATTCGAACTAAGCAAGTGCCCTGCATGGACATGGCTAGTTCGAACTAGCATTCTAGTGGGACCATGCTAGTTTGAATTAAGTTAATTCGA
Organism: Pelusios castaneus; assembly: GCA_007922175.1. Lineage (NCBI taxonomy): Eukaryota > Metazoa > Chordata > Testudines > Pelomedusidae > Pelusios > Pelusios castaneus. Next base: position 16,996,921 of record ML685789.1, on the reverse strand, counting down.
ACTAACTAAAATTAGTTTGAATTAGTTAGTTCGAATTAACTAATTTGAACTAGCTTTTCTAAGTGTAGACATAGCCTTAGAGTTCTTTAGATTCCCCTTCCTTCCTTCCCCTTCTAAGCCTTTAGGGTTTGCATTTTCAAGTTGCTCGCCAAATCAAAAAATGAGACACTATCTTTAAAAAGAAAAGAAAAAGAATAAAAAAACCACCACACCACAAGATTCAAGATGAAAAGGCAAAAACTGGCAACAATGGGCACAATTTTGAAGGTCTCCATTTGTAAGACACTCTCTTGAACAACTCAAGAGGTATTCAAGAAAGCTCCTCCCCTGCAAACTATACAAGCTCTGCAGGTGGGTAATGTACTTTATGCACAAGACACATCCGAGTGGGGCTCTCTCTTGCATACCTCCTTACTCCTTCTAGTCTTAGGAAGTCTGCAAAGAATGAGGCATGGGTTCCTCACCAAGTATGCAGAAACCCTGCTTCAACCACATCACAAAACCCTACTGCTCAGCCCCTGCACCTCTTAGAGATTTCATTACATAGTTAAATTATCCAAGGTGTCCTCCTTCAACCCACCTGTTAAAGGCCTTGATTTAGTTGTTGTACATTTACCAACATTTTCTCTATGGGCACATACTTCCTCAGCCATGAGTTTAGCAACAAAATAACTCACACAAACTCAGTTGTAGGGGATTTTCTAAAGCTAATAATTCAGACAAATCAAATCTAATTTCCTAGGGCACAGTGCTCCTCCACCAGGGCTATCTGAGTTTCAAATTCCACTTTTCAAACTTGTGCTGTAAAACTGTTAAAGAAAAATAACCAAAAATGGAAGTGGGCTCCTTACCTCCGCCACTCTCATGCTCAAAAACACTACTAGCATTTTTTGCTCAAATGAAATTTACCTTTAGAAAGATGCTGTTTGAAATATAAGCATCCAGAAAAGTAGGGTGGTACATTGGGAACCACTGCCAGCAAGCCTGACTAGAATCATAGAATCTAGTTCCACTGCAGCTACGCCCGCTGTCATAATGACAGAAAAAGCTATTTCAAGATGCTCAATCTTTTAACCACACTCTGTAACCTTTGCATTTGAACGAGATTGCAAATCCCTGCTTATTTCTCCAGCTCACAACTTTCCAGTGTTCACAGTTCATATTTTCACAACTCTGAGTTCAAATTAGGAAGCTGTGAACAGTGAGGTAGAGACAGGACAGTCTTTCTGCAAAGACTGATTTAACTCCCTCCTCCTCCCAAGCGCTAAGTACTTTCTTCTGTCTTTTCGATGCCATCTGATAATTCTAGATTGGAATTACACTGTGCGCATACTGCAATTAATACGGTGGGGGGGGGGGGGGAATCTAAATGGCTCTCATTTGGGCAGAAGGAGGTTCTGGCTTACTTTAAAGAACATCCATCATTTAAAAATAAACCAGCAAAATAATGGAAACTAAGAATATTGTTTTGAAGCTGAGATATACAAATTATTAGAACCTCAATAAGGAGGCTGCAATCTAACTGATGCAACCAAATAAGCCAAAAGAGCAGTTTTGCAGAGCGCAGGAACTAGCTAAGAGAAAGCAGTCGTCTCACAGCTTCACACAAGAGGCCACTGAAAGGATAACGAAATAGTTTCAAGGGAATTTATCATCCTAAAGATTGCTTTAGCTTATGCATGGCATCCTGGGTTCCAATGAGGACTCTGCACCAGATTATTAAAGGTCTATATTAGGCACCTAAAGATGTAAATAGATGCCTTGTGAGATTTTCAGAAGTGTCTAGGTCCCCAATTCCCCTGATTTCAAATGCTTTGCACCCCATTAGGCACCCATCTAGCTTTAAATATGCTGCTCTTAAATTCATCTTCTGTATTCAGGCGGGTTAACTCCTAAAGGAATGTCAGGGGAAGCAATTGATCCAGAGGAAATTTAACTGGATGGCATTCAGATTTGCCTGGACCTTGTGTTAGGACTACAGAATAAGCTTCTAGTAAAGAAGGACCAAGAGAAACTCTGAATCAGCAGTGTGAAAATTGTCAGCCCAACCAGACAGTTTGCATAGCAAACTGGCTTAATTGTCTATGGTTCTTCAAACTGCAGATATAATCCCGCTAGGCTGGTTGGTGGGAGGAACTAGGTACATAAATCAGAAGAAGTATCAAATACTGTATCACAATTTCTCAGGTCTATCAAATGCATGAATTTGTGGTGAAATTCAGATGGGCATAGAGTCAAGATGATTTTCTGCCTCAGAGTTTGTCTCCTACAATGGAAGAGAAGGTCAGTGAAATATTCTCACCATTAATGCTGCTGTCCTGTTTCAAGGACATTGCCCTAAGAATGAGGAATTGGCACTGTGGAATCCTGCACAATGTTAACAATGGTGAGAGAAATAGTGTGGTAAGGTTTTAGTCCAACTTTCAGAACTTCCTTCCAGAGCCAGATGTGTCAGTGTAAATGGTGGGACTTGGAGTAGTGTTTTCTACTAGTGCTGAATTTCCATTTAACGTGCTCTTTTACATCCGAAACCATTCTTGTCTGACATGCTTCCCTAGCTTATTTTTAATGCTCTCCCTGAAGCCAAAGAAATACTAAAAGAAAAACAGTTCAGCAAAAGATTTAAATTTGTTAAAATCTAAACCAAATGCTTATTCTAACCTGTTGAATTTACTTAGTATGTGTGGTATTATTTTATTTATATCATTATTATTACTCTATTAATATAAATGCCAACAGCGCGTGCTGGGGGAAGGAAGGGAGGATCCAGCACTTCACTTCTGCTGGGTGGTACTTTCTAACAAGCTCTTCCTAAGCCCCCGGTGGTGATGCAGAGGTGTCAGTGACCCAGAATCCCAATGTACTCAGGTTCTCACAGTGTGGGTGAAATTTATGAAGCTATCAGCTAAGATGTTCTGAAAAAACATTTGATATAATATAAGTTTCTGTCAAAAGACCTGCTTCACAACTAATGGTGAGCAACGTCCACATTTTCTGTTTATCATCTGGGACTGCCACAAAGTTTGCTTACAAAATTGGAGGAGGAGTTGATAGGTGGATACTGTGTGTGTAATAGTGAAGTCTGGTAGTTAAAGAATATGACCTGTTGAATTTGGATTGGAAAGTAGTGAATCATAACATTGCTGCTGAAGAGAACCCTGCCAGATCATGAATTGGGGGGGCATACTCTCAGTTAGGTTCCCAGTGGCATAGGATAGACTGCTGTGCTCACTGGGTGACGAAGATTCAGTTGTCTTTCTCTCTGCAGGATAGGTGCTTGGCCAGGCACAGGGCCAGGAATTGGCTAAAACTGGTTTTGGATGGTGATGCCACATATAATCTACAACTCCTGTTTTGAAATGAGGGCCCTTTGGAGAAAACAAAGAATTTGCTTCCTGTAAAATGTAGTAACTGCTCTGGGGTACATCAAGATCTTTTATGGAACATGTGATTCTTATCCAAGTGGCTTAGAGATACAGACAACTACAGACTGTCCAAGAGAAAGGCCTCTTTTCTCCCAAGTGCTATATAAAATGTTGATACTTTGTAGCAAAGCTGTGTGCCCATCTGGCAATACTTTCTATGATATCCAGGTAGGCACAATTATTGCGCATTTTTTTTGTTTGTTCCTTTGTCTCTGCAATTTGCCAACACAATTTGCTTTTATTGAAGACATAAAAATGGATGTGGGAGAGCAGGGTGGGGAGGTGGAAGACACTGCTGGCTGGACAGCAACTCTGAGAAAGCAACTGACTGATTTTGGGAAGGGAGAATAAAGCACATGAGACTTCTCCTCCCCCAACATTGTTACTGTGGGCACAGGTCGAACGCAAAGAACCCAGCAGGTGCGAAGTCTGGATGCAATGAGCATGAACATGGAACAACTCTCTCAGCCGCTAGAGGCACTCGCTCTAAAATGTGGTTTACTGTATTGACCAGATTGTTTGAGTCTCCACTGTTGTCAATTCCACAAGTGCTCCATTGATTTTGCAAAAGAAAATGCAATTTTATAAAGACTTCTCTGAATTCTATTTATTCTAGTAACTCTGCGAAGACAAGGGTTACTTGAAAGCAAAGATTTTCTAATAGCTGACATGGTCTGAGGACACCAGAAGGGCTCTCTGTCTATACTCCTGATCCTGCTCAGCTAGAACACCCCTTTCATGTAACATACCTTCTTACTGACACTACTAGATGGACAAGTTGTCTATCATCTTAGTAGAAAGACCCATGTATATAAAATACCACTAAACTTAATACACCTGGCATCTAAACCATTTGATTGTGTAGCTTCTCTATTGTTTAAACCTCCCGCACCCTACTCCCTTTTTCCTCTCTTGTTACAACGCTACCACTAAGAAAAGACAGTTACTAACCTTTTTCTGTAACTGTCGTTCTTCGAGATGTGTTGCTCACGTCCACTCCAATTAGGTGTGCGCGCGCATCGTGCACGGCTGCCGGATAGCATCCCCAGAGGGTCGGCTACAGAGCCCTCTAGAGTCGCGCCTGCATAGCGCGCCTTATAAGGGCTCGCCGACCCTTCCCCTGCCAGTTCCTTCTTGCCAAGGATCCGACAGAGGGGCAGGTGGGCGGGTTTGGAGTGGACGTGAGCAACACATCTCGAAGAACGACAGTTACAGAAAAAGGTTAGTAACCGTCTTTTCTCCTTCGAGTGATTGCTCACGTTGACTCCAATTAGGTGATTCCCAAGCACTTACCGGAGGAGGGGTCAGAGGTTAATCTTTTAGGGACTTCAGCACTGCCCTGCCGACCGCTGCGTCCTCTGCTGCTTGTTGGGTGATCGCGTAATGGGCTGCGAACGTGTGGATTGAGGACCAGGTTGCCGCTCTGCATATTTCCTGGATCGGTACGCAGGCTGCAAAGGCTGTCGACGTGGCCTGGGCTCTTGTCGAATGGGCCGTGATCTTTGGGGCTGGTTTGTTTGCTAGCCCGTAGCATGTCTTTATGCATGATGTGATCCACGACGAGATTGTCTGTGCAGAGACTGGGCGTCCCTTCATCCTGTCGGCTATGGCCACAAATAGTTGAGGGGACTTTCTAAAGGCTTTTGTCCTTTCAACATAGAAGGCGAGGGCCCTTCGTACGTCTAGTGAATGTAGGGTCCGCTCCCGGTCTGAGGTGTGAGGTCTTGGATAGAACACCGGCAGGAAGATGTCCTGGCTCGTATGGAAGGCAGAGACCACCTTGGGTAGGAATGCCGGATGTGGTCGGAGTCGGACCTTATCCCTGAAAAATACCGTATACGGCGGCTCCGACGTGAGGGCTCGTAGCTCGGAGACTCTCCCGGCGGAGGTGATTGCCACAAGGAATGCGACTTTCCATGAGAGGTAGAGTTCGGAACATGTCGCTAGGGGTTCAAAGGGGGCTTTAGTGAGCGCTCTAAGAACTAGGTCCATTGCCGAGATGGCTGCTAAGTGGACCTTTAGCGAGGATATGGATAGGCCTTCATGCTTAAGGTGGAGAAGGTAGTCGAGTATGACTGGAAGGCTAGTCTCCCTAGGGGACAGTGAACGCCCCCCGCACCAGATGGTGAAACGTTTCCATTTTGAGAGGTAAGTTGCCCTGGTGGAGGGCTTCCTGCTTTCCAGTAGGATTTCTCGCACTAGGCTCGAGCACTGCATTTCCTTTTGGCTTAGCCATGAAGCTTCCATGCCATGAGGTGGAGTGACTGAAGGTCCGGGTGGCGAACCACGCCCCCCTGCTGGGTGAGTAAGTCTGGCAACAGTGGGAGGTTGATGGGTGTTGATACCAGGAGGTCTAGGAGGGTGGGGAACCAGTGTTGGCGTGGCCAAGCTGGGGCGATCATTATTATTGATGACTTGTCCTTCTTTATTTTTGACAGAACCAAGTGGATTAGCGGAAAAGGTGGAAACGCATAGAGGAGACCGCCGTTCCATGGAATTTGGAAGGCATCCACCAGCGACCCCTTGCTCAGCCCTCGGAAGGAGCAGAATTTCCTGCATTTGGCATTGTCCCCTGTGGCAAAGAGGTCTAGACGGGGAGTCCCCCAAGACTGGAAAATGGAGTGGACCACATCCTTGTGCAGCGACCATTCGTGTACCCGAATAGCTCGGCTCAAGGAGTCCGCCAGAGAGCTCTGGACTCCTGGAAGATAGGAAGCTTCCAGGTGGATTCTCCGGGGAATGCAAAATCGCCAGAGATCTAGGGCTTCTCTGCATAGGGGGGAGGAGCGGGCCCCTCCTTGCCTGTTGATATAGAAGACAGTTGCTATGTTGTCCGATTTCACCGTCACACATTGGCCCTGTAAGTGGTGTTCGAAAGCCCGACAAGCCAGGAACACTGCTCGCAGCTCTCTGACGTTGATGTGGCTGGATAGGTCCCGTTGTGTCCACAGGCCCTGAGTTTTCAGGTGGCCTAGGTGGGCTCCCCAACCCAAGTCTGACGCGTCCGTCACGAGAGTCAAGGTTGGTTGCGGTTTCTGGAAGGGAACTCCTGAACATACCACGTCCTTGGCTGTCCACCACTGCAAGGACGTCAGAATGTGAGGTGGAATGGTTACCACCTTGTCCAGCCGATCCCTGGATGGTTGATACACTGAGGCTAGCCAAAGTTGCATGGGTCTCATGTGTAGCCTGGCGTGGGGAACAACATAGGTGCACGCCGCAAAATGGCCCAACAGCCTTAGGCATGTCCGGGTCGTGGTCATAGGATGGCGAGACAGATCCTCTATCAGGGCACCAATGTTGTGGAAGCGTGCCTGTGGGAGGGATACTGTGGAAGTGGTAGAATTCACGACTACCCCAATAAATTCTATTTTTTGAGTTGGCACCAGAGTGGACTTCTTTAAGTTTATTAACAGACCGAGCATGTCGAAGGTATGTCTGATAAGGTCTATGTGTTCCTTTACCTGTGCGCTGGAATTCCCCTTCACCAGCCAATCGTCCAGATATGGGAACACATGCACTCTCCTCTTCCTGAGGAAGGCCGCCACCACCGCCATACATTTCGTGAAAACTCTGGGTGCCGTGGACAGGCCGAAGGGCAGTGCTGTAAATTGGAAGTGTTCGTTTCCTACCACAAATCTCAGGAATTTCCTGTGCCTCGGGATGATTGAAATGTGGAAGTACGCATCCCTGAGGTCGAGGGTGGCGTACCAGTCCCCTGGATCCAGTGACGAGGTGATTGAGGTTAGGGAGATCATGTGGAATTTGATCTTTTTTATAAATCTGTTCAGGCCCCTGAGGTCCAGGATCGGCCTGAGGCCTCCTTTTGCTTTCGGGATCAGAAAGTACTTTGAATAAAAGCCCTTCCCCTTCAGCGCTGTTGGGACCTCTTCGACCGCTCCTAGGTCTAGGAGCTGCTGGGCCTCCTTGCGGAGAAGATGTTCGTGAGAGGGGTCCCTGAAGAGGGATGGGAATTTGGGGGGGGCGGGAGTAGGGGGTAGAGTGGAATTGGATAGAATATCCCACCCCTACCGTGCGCAGGACCCATTTGTCCGTTGTAATACGGGCCAAGGTTGGTAGAAATGGGACAAGCGGTTTCTGAATAGCGGGGTTGGATCCATGAGTTCTGGTACTCCATCCTCGGGCGGCCCTTCAAAAGCCCTGTTTTGGGCCTTGAGATTTGCCCGGGGGGCCATTGTGCTTTCCCGACGGCGGGTATGACCTCTTTCTGTTATGGCCCCCAGTGTTGTTTCTGCCCCTCCTACGGCTCAAGTCCTGCCTTTGTTGTTGTTGGTAGGGGCGTGGTGGAGGCTGAGGCTTGAAATGGCGCCTTTGCGTAGAGGGTGTATGCATCCCCAAGGATTTCAACGTCGCCCTCGAATCCTTGAGGCTATGAAGTTTGGAGTCTGTCTGCTCGGAAAAGAGCGATTGGCCCTCGAAGGGGAGGTCCTGGACAGTCTGCTGGACCTCGTATGGGAGCCCCGAGGCTTGCAGCCACGAGCTACGACGCATTGAGATCCCCGAAGCCATCACTCGGGCAGCTGCATCTGCTGCATCCAGGGCCGACTGGAGGAGGCTTTAGACACCTCTTTACCCTCGTTTGTTAGCGCCGTAAATTCTTTTTTAGAGTCCGGCGGTAGTGTGTTGGCGTACTTTTCAACCGAGGACCAAGAGTTAAAAGTGTACCTACTCAGGATGGCCTGCTGGTTTGCCACCCGGAGTTGTAAACCTCCCGTAGAGTACACTTTTCTGCCATCAATGTCCAGCCTCTTAGCATCCTTGGCCTTGGGTGTTGGTGCCTGTGCCCCCTGCCTTTCCTTGTCGTTGGCAGCCGCCACGACTAGTGACCCAGGAGTAGGGTGGGTGTATAGGTACTCGTAACCTCTGGGTGGTACAAAGTATTTCCTTTCGACCCTCTTCGGGGTGGGTGATACAGAAGAGGGGGTCTGCCAGATGGACCTCATGGTTCTATCTATAGTCTTTATTAGTGGCAGAGCCACCCTCGAGGGAACGGAAGAGGTCAAAATGTCTGTCATAGGGTCCTCCGTGTCTTCAACGACCTCCTGGGCTTGGATGCCCAGGTTGAGGGCTACCCTCCTAAGGAGGTCTTGGTGTGCCCTACCGTCCTCCGACGGTGGGGCTGCAGCAGAGCCCGCTACCGCCTCGTCTGGCGATGAAGAAGAGGAACCCTTGATGAGAGAGGAGTCCTCCTCCTCAAGGATATCATGCGGCGACGAGGCTTCGGCTGCGGTGCCGGTATCCTCAGGAGGAGGTACGGTGCCGGCCCCTCGTGGTGCCGTGCTGTGTGAAGGGTGCCGGTCCCCCTCCGGTACCGAGTCCGGGCGGGAGACTGTTTCAGACCGACTACGAGGTCTGGAGAAGGTCGGTGCCGTAGAGAGAGAACGGGACGAGTGAGCCCCCCTAGACTGGTCGTATGCCCATGGCGTCCAGAAGGGCCAATTGCTGGGGTTCTGCCATGCCGGACCCCACGGTGCCGGGAACGCCTCTCTGTGGTGCCGTGAAGAGGAGCGCGAGCGGCTTCGTTCGGAAGCGATCGATCCCGCCTCTGACTCCGATGGCGACGCGCTCCTCGGAGACCATGGCGGTGCCGTGGGCCTCGGCGTCGGGGAGCGGTGCTGGGGAGAGTGAGGGGCCAGCAGCGGCGTGGGCTTGCCCTTTGACTGCCGGGGTTTACCCGACGCCGGAGTGACGGTCGCGGAGTCTGGATCGCCTCGACGCGGTACCGTGCTCTCTATGAGCTCCCTGGCGGCCTCGAATGTCTCAGGCGTGGAAGGAGACCTTGTAATCTCCACATCCTCCGCTAACTCCCGACTGGAGGAGATCACCGGTGCCGGACTCGATCGCCCCATGTCCCGGGGTGGAGGCGACGATCTGGGCATCCTCGGGGTGGCAACGACGTGGCCCAACGCGGGTCGCACGGTGTCCTTACCCCTCGCACCATCCTTAGGAGGCGGTGACCGGCCTCTGTCCGCACGGTGCTTCTTCCGCGGTACCGGTGAAGATGACCGGTGCCGGGAGCCCGGTTTCGGCACCAACGATACACGGTGCCAATCTCCCTTGTCCTTGCCCTGGCTCGAAGGTCCCGGTGCCGGGGAGCTCTTCGACGGCGTCGAGATCGTGGTCGGCGCCGGAGCGTTGGGGGAGGGTCTAAGTGCCGCCTCCATGAGGAGTACCTTTAGCCTCTGGGATCGGTCCTTTTGTGTTCTGGGCCGGAACAATCTACAGATCTTGCACTTCTCCCGCAAGTGCTTTTCTCCCAGACACTTCAGGCACGTGGAGTGCGGGTCGCTCTTGGGCATAGGTTTGTTGCACTCCACACACTGTTTGAAGCCTGGGGCTCGAGGCATGCCCCGGCCCCCGGGCTCAGCAACTACTACTAAGTAACTATTAATTTGAAAATAAAAGAAAAAAAAATAAAAACTAGCTAACTTCAGAACGTAATCAGGATAGAGGAATGCTAGGTCGGATCTCTACCGCAAGAGACCCAAGATCCGACTAGCCGTCACTGCGGTAAGAAGGAACTGGCAGGGGAAGGGTCGGCGAGCCCTTATAAGGCGCGCTATGCAGGCGCGACTCCAGGGGGCTCTGTAGCCGACCCTCTGGGGATGCTAGGGAAATCCTTTCCGGCAGCCGTGCATGATGCGCACGCACACCTAATTGGAGTCGACGTGAGCAATCACTCGAAGGAGAATAAAGCATCATAAAGAGATGGTACTGAAGGGTAAACTTCCCAAAGATTCATCTCCACGAAATGTGTGTGGAACTGTAAGCACCCATGCATGCACCAGCATTTGGAAGTCTAAATGTTCACGCATGAACTTTCAGTAATCTAATATCAGGGCTATACGGTGCAAAATGGCAATCCTTGGACAACTGGAAAGCACAAACACAGGCCTAGGAATGTTCAAAGCTGTACCTGCTCCCCCCATCTGGGGCTCCCTCCCTGGCCCCACTCATCCCATCTCAATCCCTCCCTCTTTTATGGTCTCTCACAAAACTGACTTACTAAAGAGGCCTACCCTGATATGTTAAAGCCAGCAACAAATGCTTTTGTAACCTTCCAGATACACTGAATATTCCCACAAGCAATATTCCCACAGTCCTACAAGCAGATCCATGCAGACAGACGTTGGTACCCAAGCAGAGCTGTGCTAAGGTCAATGAAGTGTAAGGATCTGTCTGAGTGGATCCATACCTTAGATTGTAAGCACTTTGGGGCAGGGACTCAGACCATTTTGTAAAGCACCATTTCTACAGGCCTGTCAAGACTGGGGGACCAGAAAGCATCGCCCTAAAAGGGACTTCTCAGAAGGGTACCACAGACTGAAATAATACCTGAAATAAGGAACTTCACAAGCACAAAGTGATGAGACTTAAATTGAACTCATTCTCTATGCTGCTCAATGCTTCCTGCCACCGTGCTCTATGCAGAGAATCTGCTGGGAGAGCCATGAAGCATCACTATTTTTTGAGGACACCGGATTTGCTGTCTGAACAAACCTGTATACAAAGGCCGGTCAACTGGAAAAACAGCTATTACTGGCAGGAACAAGACGTGTAGTAGAATTAATTGTCAATGTTGCCTCTTTCTTAACAGACTCATTTTACAAGATCTAAAGAATCACATTTCTCTAACTGCAAAACAAGCTCAGGAGCAACATAAAGAACTGTGAATTGTTGGCAATTTTCTCCACTTGTACACTCCCACATAAATGCACTGTATGTATTTACACCTTTGAGGGTTTTTTTAAAACTCAGGAAATCAAAGTGGCTGTTTTTTACTGCTGAAATAAACGTTCAATTACATACAAAGCATGCTCACATGATTCAATACTGAAAGGACATGGTTAAGGTAACTTTCATGCATCTTCACGAACAGACAATTCTGTCTGTGTGTTGATATCCATATGACAAATTGAGGAGGGGTGTTATAAACTGAAGAGGCAACTGATCCGCTTATCAGATGTCTGAGATGTTTCTGACTACATTACTTGGTCTCTGATCAATTTCACTGGGGTTTATTCTAACATTCCAAGGCATTCAGCAGCTTCAGGCAGCTGCCATTTCTAAAACGTAACCTTCTTGAGAAATATTTCCTCCAGATCTCTCTCCTTCCCCCGCCCCCACTGCAAGAAAACTATACTAAATTAAAAAAATAAGCATAATAAGAGCTTGACAACTGTTCTGCATTTATAACCACCTCATAGATTATACCTCCTCGCTTCCATTTCCTTATTCAGACTAGTGCATGATAAGGGAATTCCTTTTATCACAGGAAACACCATTAAACCAGGGCTCTTCACTTTGCCTTTTGCTGTTCAGAAAACACATTAGCAAATTACTAGTTTTTTAAAATACACAAAAGATTTACACGGAGTCTTCAAAAAACACGATGAACCCCCCTTCCCCCCAATGCCTATTCATTCTTGACATTCATTCAAAGAAGAACTTTTGCACTCAAATAATTTTTGAAACCCTCAAATCAATAGCATTCCCATATGTTTAATAAATCTGTAGGCTCCATCGCAAGATATTAGGTCAGAAATTTTACTTCTGTTTTCTAATTTTTTAGTTAGGATGGCACTCTGCACAAGGTGCCTTCAGGACAAACTGTTTATTGCTGTGTTAAAACTATGCTTGCCATTACATTTTAGCTATAAAGAATATCTAAGACACCCAGCAATTCTCTTATGGGAATGAGAACAGAATTCATCAACTGTTGGAATAACATTTCTATACAGGCAAGTTTTTCCCTATCATGTTATTTCCCTAATTCCTCAGTTAAATCTATAAACAACTTAGCCTGTAGCTACCCTTTCTCCCCTGGTATAAAAAAATATTTGACTAAAATATTTGACTAGTCTTAGAAAAACTTGCTGTCTGTGAAATCCTGTCTTATGAAATTAAGACAACAGAGTCCTGTGGCACTTTTAAAGACTAACAGATTGATTTATCGCATGAGCTTTCGTGGGAGAAAATCCCACTTCGTCAGACGCTTTGAAGATAGGAATTATGAAATGAAGGTATTCATTAATAGATAAAACTACCACAATGCAGTTATTGTTACTAGTCTTTGTTACAAAGAACGGGGGCACTAGAGTCTGTTTAAGAAAAAGTAACATTTTAAAAAAAAACAAAGGCTAAACAATGTATATTTTCCTAGCCTTGTTCTCTGAATAGCTGAATTGTTTTGGCTGAAATTTTCCAAAAAATGTCAGACTTAGGCAAATACTTAGCATGGAAAATTTCAGTCCGAATGGTTGAAGTTTTCCAAAGTGATAAATAACTGCAAAAAAGGTTTTTATAATGGGAAGTGTTGGACAACCTTGATAATAGAGACAAGGTAGGTAAGGTAACGAGTGGAGTGCCCCAGGGGTCGGTCCTGGGGCCGGTTCTATTCAACATCTTCATTAATGATCTTGATGATGGAATAGACTGCGTGCTTAGTAAGTTTGCGGATGACACCAAGTTGGGGGGAATGGTAGATACTCTGGAGGGCAGGGACAGGATCCAGAGAGACTTGGACAAATTGGAACACTGGGCCGAAAGAAACCTCATGAGGTTCAACAAAGACAAGTGCAAAGTCCTGCACTTAGGACGGAAAAATCCCATGCACTGCTACAGGCTGGGGACCGATCAGCTAAGTAGCAGCGCTGTAGAAAAGAACCTGGGAGTTATGGTGGACGGGAAGATGAATATGAGCCAACAGTGTGCCCTTGTTGCCAAAAAGGCCAATGGCATATTAGGCTGCATCAGTAGGAGTATTGCCAGCAGATCGAGGGATGTGATAATTCCCCTCTATTCGACACTGGTCAGGCCGCATCTGGAGTACTGTGTCCAGTTTTGGGCTCCCCACTACAGAAAGGATGTGGACAAATTAGAAAGAGTCCAG